>RWGZ01001402.1:0-64417 GCA_009725065.1 Utricularia reniformis
TTTAGCCTTGATTATATATAATATATCGGCATGATTTGTACGTTTTTCAAACTTAGATTATAGTTTACAAATTTGTTGTTACATGTGAAAATATGTGAATATGATGACATGATGACGTTTTAACATCTTTGACTTGGCCAATAATCATCTAGTCACATTATTTTATAACATTTGTGTAGCCATTAGCATGATCTGACTTTTGCACATTATGACATGCCTCTTAGGTTACATTTTGGAAATATAAATAATACAAAATAGATCATGGTCTAGTCTATTCTGATCCCGTAGCATTACTCTCGTAATAACTATAGTTCCAACTTTGCTCACTCCATTGACATATGGTTATGGGCAAATTGGTGGAATAACCCTCTACAAAAAAAATGTTTGCAAAATAACACCCATTCATAAAGCATTTGCTATATAACCCACATTCTTATTTTATTCGTAAAATAACCTTGGTTTCTATATATTTAATAAAAATAAAAAAAATAATTCATGTATTAGTTATATATATATTAATTAACAATATATAATAATTAAAATATAAGAATTATATTATTCCCCATATGGTTATATAATTCCAATCAGAAAGCATGATATTTTGTAGAGGGTTATTCCCCATATGGTTATATAATAATAGCATTACTCCCGAAACCCAGGTATGAATTCTACTCATTCTATTGGTATAAAGCATATTTCACCAAATGTTTGCATAACTAACTCAAGGTAGCAATGTTTTCAATAACGTACCGGATTTTTGTAGCGGTTAAATTGGTTTTTAGGGTTATGATTGATTTTGAATAATCGAACCGGTTTGTGTCCGGTTCGCGGTTGAATTGCTTGAAATTGTTGGTCCAATTCGGTTTTGACTTCGTTGTAGGAAACGTGGTCTACTCTTATTATCAGTAAGGAAATAATACTAGTCTTATTAGTCATTTGTGTCCCGTTCGTGGTTTAATTGGTCCAATTTGTCGATCAGGTTCGGTTTTGACTTCGTTGTAGGAACGTGGACATGTCTTATTACCACTAAGTAAGTAATATGGCCGGTATTGTTCACAACATTCATTATCGGTTTGTATCTAGTTCGCCATTGAATTGGTCCAAATTAGTTTTATGAGACCGTGGTCTAATTTTATTACCACTAAGTAAGCAACACTAGCTGGTATTGTTCCTAACGTTTATTACCAATTTGTATATGTTTCACGGTTGAATTGGTCGAACTTGCCGATTCATTTTGATTTTGATTTCGATTTCGATTTCGTTTTAGGAAATTTGGTCTAGTCTTGTTACCACTAAGACTCGTTAGTACTTTTCACAACGTTCATGGTTTGTGTTCGGTTCGTGGTTGAATTAGTTGATATCGTCTATCTAGTTCGGTTTTGACCTATTACCACTTCTAATTAAATATTTAGATATCTAACACCAAGTTGATGACAGTTTTAATTACCCGTGGTTTAGAATATAATAAAATTTACTTAGTTGAGCCGATAGTTTCTCATTTTTAATTACTGTTATTAATATAGTTTATTTATTTATTAAGTTGAATTAATTATTTTATTTTAATATATAAAACTTGTTAGATATATACACAAATGAGACATTGTCATTGACTATTTCAAAATTGTGCGTATAATTAGTTTATTTAAAGATAGAGAAAGTCAACTGGGGTTTTTGTGGAAGGTCATTGGCCATTTTTAAAGTTTCAAAATGCAAATAATTACAACTTGTATTGTAATCAAATCAGTTTACTTTTCCCATTAATTAAACTTGAGTGGACCACTATCGTAAAGCTCAGTGTATTGGTCGATTTGCATATAAAGTTTTATTAATTATAATTATAATTATAATTAATAATGTTTTAATACCAATTTGAAAACGATTCAATAACCAGATAAAAATTACAATTCAACGAACTACCATAATTTAGAATGGATGACACGAAAATTTGGTCTCCATAGTTTTATGATTTTGATAATTTTGGTATGAGAAGTTTTATGTTTTTGGTAATTGTGATATCCAACTTATCGATATGAAAAATCGGTCCACAAACTTTGTAACGAAAGAACTAAACATATCGAGATAGATTGTCATTTTGTAAGTTAGGAATATCTCCGATAACTTTTGGCAAAATCAATTTCCAAAGTTAGCATTTATGATATAAGTGGTCTCCAAAGTTTTTTAGTTTTTTAATTGAGATTTTATGTTAAAATCAAATTTTGGGAACCGATTTTACCACTTTGAAAACCTGATTTGTCAAATATTGAAAAATTAGATGATCAAATTTGTAAAAATATTAAAATTTATGACTAGATATGCTATTACAAATTATAGAAATAAAATTTTAAAAGATAATGAAAGTTTGAGATCTATAATCTATATATGAGCATTTGATTTCTATAGATCACTTTTAGGGTCTATCTTGTATTTAATAAAACTTTAAGGGTAAAATTAAATCATCTTTCATTAATTAATTTAGTTTAAAATATTTATAAATTTGAGTGTTTCAACGCTGCTGTGATAGGGCAAAATAACTAGAAGTTTTAGGGATATAGTGACACTTCTTTGTTTTTGGCTTATTTTTTAATTTACAAAAAGTCCAAAGAAAAATATATTTTCTTCATCATAATTAATATTCAAAGAATCATATCGAGTGATATCATTTATATTCGAGAAAATAGCGTCTTTGGTCCTCATAGTTAGATCATTTTAGTAAATTTAGTCCTCCAAGTTTATTTTGACAATTTAAGTCCTCAAATTTTGGACATTTGGCAAAATCGGTCCTCCTATTTTGGAACATTTGTCAAAATCGGTCCTCAAATTTCATATTTAGTTTTCCAAATGAAATCGAACAAAACTGCTCCCTGTAGTTTGATCGTAGTGGCAACAAATAAAGTTAAGGGACTTAATCTACCATAACTGTCAAAGTAGGATGACCAAAATTGTCAAAAAAGGAAACTACGAATACCAAATTTGCATGTCGCTCATTTATATAATTCAAACAAAAAAATATAAATGAATTGTGAACTTTAGTATCCAAGATGACTAAAAACCTACTTGAATTACACTTACCAAAAAGTATTATGATGGTGTAACTAGGATTGTTATTCGATCTAATCGAATCAAATTATCTATGTTCATGTTCGTTTATATTTTTATTTGAACATATTCATGTTCGTTTATATTTTATTCGAACATCTTCTTGTTCGTTTGTATTTTATTCGAACATGTTCGAACCTTTCTTTGCTCAAACAATGTATTTAAATTTTTTTGAATTTAATATTTAAACTCAATATATTAAAATTGATTTTTTAGATTGAAAATTAAAAGAATACAATTTCATATTTAGAAGAAAATAAGAGAATAACATTACAAATGTGAAATAGATATATTAGAGTTTTTAAATTATAATATTTAATAATATGTTTATATTAAATAATAAAATAGTATATTTGTTAATGATCGTTTATATATATTCACGAAAATGTTAATGTTCGTTAAAATTATAAACGAAAATGAAAAATTGTTCACACAAAATTCATATTTATATTCGAACGAACGAATACAATCATATACGAGCTAAAAACATTTCGAACACGAACTGTTCGGATACTGTAAAAACCATAGGTGTAATAGTTGCCGTATACAAATTCCAAAATTAGAAGCAAATGATTTGACTTTTGCAATATCCACTTACACGGAAGTATTTTTAAAAAAGTCAACTAATGTATTGTATGTTTATTTTAAATGTAACTTTATAAGACTATTTAATTTTGTAGTTATAATAAATATATGCGTCATCGCATAACAAATAACAAATGGGATTTATAATAATGTCTATATTTATAAAACTTTATTGATTGCTACAACGCGAAAGGTAACACTTGAAAATACAAGAAATTTTGGGTTTTAATTGAGAAAAAAGTTCAATTAACACATTAATTTCGGTGAAAAAAAGGTACAATTTGCAAATACTAGAAAACGTGGGCTTAAATTTTGAAGAATATTAATATGATCTTTATTTTTTACTATGTAATCATGTCATCAATCTTTGTTATTGTGATAATTAAATGAAATTAGATCACAAAGTTTGTAATTCTATATTTGAATGATTACATTCATATTAAATATCAATATTGAGTAATTAATATGAAATTAGAGGGCAATACGCAATAATTATCCATATGGTTTCATCAATTTGATAAATTTTGTCGCCAAATTTTCCAATTTAGTCAATTTTGAATTCCAAAGTTTGAGAATAGCAAAATATGTCATCGTATTTTTCATTATTTAACATAATTGATTCTCAAAGTTTAACGTGTGACAAAATTAATTTATAATGTTTTTAATTTTGACAATCAAATTCTTTTGCAAAAAATAAATTTGACAATCAAATTTGCTTGATCTGTTAAACCTCAAGTTTGGGGACTTAGAATGCGTACAAAATTTTGGAGACCAAAATTATTAATATTTGGGATTTCAGGTGTCATTTTAAAAATTTTACATTTTTCTTATTTTGTAATTACAATAATGAGAATGCTGGATTATGAATATTGAAAAATATAAGGTGTGAAATGCAAATAATCGGAAGATAGGGTTGACATTTAACTCTAAGGAACTGTATATTTTTCCAGTATAAATGCGTCTCTTCAATTCCTCAATATGGAAGTTTCCCACTTTCTTCAATGGAGTTTCCTGACTATTTCCGGTGTCCAATCTCCCTTGAACTCATGGAAGATCCGGTGACTATTTCCACTGGAGTCACCTACGAGCGGCGGAGCATCGAGAAATGGTTCTATTCTTACAAAAAAATGTTTTGTCCGGCCACTATGCAATCCTTGGACACTTCTGAGATGACCCCAAATCTTACATTAAAGAGATTGATAGTGAGTTGGAAGAATTCCCAGCCGGAAAACGGAAAAAAACTTGATTCTGAACTTTCCGATGAGTTTTCCGACCTTCTGGAAGCTATTGAATCAAGCCCGTTTAAGGTTAGTTCATTGAGAAAACTGAGACAGAGATTACATAACGGAGATGGAGAATTCAAAATTGAGTTTAAAAAATTGGGTGGAGTTGAAGTTCTTGTGAAGATAATGTTACAGTTTCAGGAGTCGTCGGAAAATTTAGATTTCGCCGCGTTTAGGGATTGCGAAGAAGCTATTGGAGTTCTAAATGAAGTCCCTTTTACAGATCGAGATCAGAAAATTATGGGTCTTTTAATGGGATCAGAGTGTATGAATTCCATGTCTACTATTCTCCGGCGCGGCGGCGCTGAAGCTCGATTATGGGTTATTTCTACGTTTCAGAAGCTTGCGAGGATTGATTATTGCTGGAGTTTTTTTATAGCAGAAAAACAAGGAATAGATTTCTTTAAATCTTTATTTGACATTGTTTCAGATGAAATTTCAACGAAGGCGAGTTCATGCGCTTTACAGCTTCTACTAGAAATAATGACGGCGTCGAAAAAATCACGGCGGAAAGCCATTGACGCCGGCGCAGTTTTCATGTTACTCGAGCTTCTGCCGGATTCCGGCAGATCAAAGTGCGAGAAAATCCTACGGTTGTTGAAACTTCTGTGTGAGAGCCCCGACGGGCGTGTAGCGTTTACTAATCACATTATGAGTATCGCGGCGGTGGAGAAGAAGATTATGAACGTTTCACCGGTGGCAACAAGCTCCGCCGTGAAGATTCTCTGGTTAATCTCGAATTTTCAACCGACGGATCTTGTGCTGGAAGAGATGGTGATTTCTGGAGCTGTAAAGAAGCTTTTGTCGCTTCTACAAATCGGTGGCGCCCGGCGGTCGTCGGTGAAGGAACGTGCGATTGGGATATTGCTGATGCACGGCCGTCAATGGCGCCGGCACCCTTGTTTTCCGGCGGATGCCAAGAACTTCCTAGGCCTTGGAAATAACGCTTAAGAAGGAAATTTTAAATATATATAAATTTTGTACAAAAAATGATATTTTGCATATAAATAAAAGGAATTGACGAAAAATATTANCGAACTAGCACGATCATAGATAATGTGAACACATTTCGAATACTAAATGTTCGTATCACATAACAATTAAATGTTAAACTGAGATTAAATAATCGTCATCGAACATAGTAAATTTAATTTGTCCCAAAAAACAATAAAACTTTTAATTTAATAATTTGTATCTTATACTTTAAATTTACTAATCTATCCACATGTTTCAAAATTCAAAATTTGCTCTTCGTCTTGGATTTTTTGGCCATAATTGGTTTGCATTCACGTCTTCAATTACAATTATTTAACATGTAGGGTCAAGTTTTATATTGTTAAAAAGTTTGCATTTTGCAAGTTATATAGAAACATAATCATATATTAATTGACTTTATAAAGTATATAAAATTTTGGTCTCCATTTATTTCTACACATACAGTCTTGACATTTAATTAGAAAATGACTTGTTTGGTCTTCAAATATGGTGGTTTTGACAAATTTGGTATCCGTAATCCTTATACTTTGATAGTTTTCACAAAAATAATCCACAATGTCCAAAATTTGGCAAAATCAATCCTCGTGTGGAAAAATCAAACTTTGAGAACGAGATTTATCAATATTTACGAAGTATGAGAATTAGTTTCACCTTCAAAAAATTTTGAGAACTAAATTAACTAAAATTGTCTAAACAATTTTGAGAATTAGTTCTCAAAATTGTCTAAAAATTTTAAGAACTAGATAATGAAGTTTTGTCTAAACCAGAAAGCAATATGGGATCGGTTGAAGAGCTTATACGAAGGAGGAGATCAAATAAGGAAAATACATATTAGAAACAAGATGACTGATTTTGAAGCAAACAGAATGTATCATAAAGAAACCCTCCAAGAATATTACGATAGAACAGTCAAAATTGTAAATGAAATCAGGGCGCTTGGGGGTGATCTTTCAGATGAAAAAATCATAGAGAAGACCTCCATGAGTTTGGCAAACACATTTGAGGCAAAGTTGTGTGCAATCGAAGAATGTGAAAAGCGGGAGAAAGTTATGGGAATCAAAGAAGAAAAATTTACCTTCATGGACTTTGTAACTGCACTACAATCATCGGAGAAGAGCATAGCTATCAGACCATATGAAGATGAAGAACTGTTGCTGAAAAATGAAGTTGCACTTACAAGTCAAAATGCATTAGAAGCAAATTATGTGAATATAAACAAAGGGAAAGGAATGATGCATTATCCATCAAATATTATAAATAGTCAAGGAAATACAAATTGGAAGCATAGACGTGAAACCATGGGGATTTGTTCTCATTGTGCCAAAACAATTCACAAAGATGATTTTTGTTGGTGGAGACCAGATGCAAAGTGCAACATGTGCGGAAGCTTGGGACACATAGACAAAGTGTGCCCTACAACAAAAAGGTGAGAACTTGCTAACACCGTTGAATTTTCATTCTTCGACGATATGGCTGACCTGGAAATCAGTTTGTTAACTTGCTTTGACTCAACCACAGGTTGGATCCTTGACAGCGGATGTTCTAAACATATGTACAAGGATAAGAATCTATTTGATGAACTGTAAGCCACACAAAAGAAACCATATAATCTTCAACTAGACATATTGCATTTGTTGAAGGGATTGACACAACTACCTTGAATGGAAATGATAGACCAATATCCATAAATGAAGTTCTCTATGTTCCTGCATTGAAACATAATTTATTATGTTTGGGACAGCTGCTATGACACAAGTTTAAGCTCACCTTTGACGGACTGAAGTGTAAAATTGAAAATCCTTTGACAAAATCTTACATAATGTCATCCTTACTGGACAATAATCTGTTCACAATCAACTCTGATGATCATGAAACAAGTTTCACAGCAATTGAAGAAACTCAAAAATGGCACAAAAGGTTTGGACATTTTGGAGTGAAGAATCTCAAGCCACTACAGAAAAACGGTATGGTTCTTGATCTTCCTATTTTTGATTTATTACATTCTACTTGCATGATTTGTCAGAAAGGAAAACAAACCATGATTCCATTTCCAATAAGTACCTCTCGAGTTAAAAACATGGAGTGGAAGCAAATATTTCATTATATTCATTGATGACTTCAGTAGATATTGATGGATCTATTTTCTAAAGAGATAATCAGAAACTTTTGCAGCCTTCAGAACATTTAAATCTATGGTGGAACGTCAAACAGAAAGGAAAATAAAGGCTTTAAGATCAGATAACGACGGGAAGTTTATCAATAATGTTCTAAGAAACTTCTGTATGAATGAGGGAATCCTACATCAGTACACTACTCCTTATGCTCCTCAACAAAATGGAATAAGTGAGCGGAAAAATAGGACTATTGTTGAAATTGTGAGATGCTTAATGTTTGAAAAAAATATACCAAATGAATGTTGGACAGAAGCTACTTCCACGGCCTTGTACTTCCTAAATGTACTGCCCACTAGGTCCCTAAATAATAAAACATCTTATGAACTATGGCATAACTCAAAACCAAGTGTTAAGCACTTAAGAGTGTTTGGGAGTGTATGTCATGTGCACATTCCGGATGTCAATAGAAACAAATTGGATAGCAAGACCAAGACAGGAGTATTCATGGGATATTGTAGTGGGATTAAAGGCTACAAAGTTATGTTCCCGGAGAGTAAAACTATATGTATCAGCAGGGATATAATTTTCGAAGAAGATAAGGAATAAGATTGGACTCATCATATAGTTAAAGCATGTTCAAGTTGTCATACTGAAATTGGTCAACAACAAAAAAGGATTGATAGTGCAAGAGATGAAGTCAACATAAATATCACTCCACAAATAGTTCAACCAAATAACAATGAAATATCTAAAATACAGGAAGAGAGAATACCTAGAAGCTCAAATGATTTAACTGAAGCTGGAAATATCAATGAGGCTGAAAATGAGAACTTACAAAATGAATCTGATTCCAACTTTGAAATTGGAGCTCGAAGTGGATCTGAAAATGAGAATTCCCAAAATGAATTTGCTGCAAACCTTGAAATTGGACCTGGAAGTGGATCTGAAAATGAATCTGATACAAACCTTGAAAATGAATCTGAAAATGAAATTTCATATGCTAGACCTACAAAATATAAATCTTTATATGATATTTATGCTCAAAAGATGCGATTGAAAATTATGTTGTTGATTCAAGTATTGATTTAACTAATTCTAAGACTTTTGCAGAAGCTTCTACTCAAGAACAATAGAAAAATGCCATGTTAGAAGAGATACAGTCTATTTAAAAAAATCAGACTTGGGAATTGGTGGAGAGACCAGCAAATCAAGATATAGTTGGAGTAAAATGGATCTACAAGACAAAGTTAAACTCCGATAGAAGTAATAATAAGCACAAAACAAGACTGGTAGCTAAAGGTTATTCTTAGATTCAAGGTATAAATTACAATTAAATTTTTGAGCCTGTTGCTCGACTTGATTCAATAAAACTCTTGCTATCTATAGCAACAAATCAACAATGGAAAGTTCATCCATAACATGGATGTCAAAACTGCGTTTCTAAATGGAAATTTAGAAGATGAGGTCTAAGGTCTATGTCTATCAGCCAGAAGGTTTTGTGAAACATGGAAATGAAGAACAAGTATACCGTTTAAGAAAGGCCTTGTATGGTCTTAACAATCTTCAAGGGCATGAAATGAAAAGATTAATGAAGTTCTCATCAACTTTGGTTTCACAAAATCATGTGCAGATCACTCAGTACATATAAAGAAATTGGAAGGAAATCATATATTCATTGTCTCTTTGTATGTGGATGATTTGCTAATAACCTCCAGCAAAGAAGATTATATCATCGATTTTAAAGACTCTATGACTCAAGTGTTTGAAATGTCTGACCTCGATGAAATGCAATATTTCCTAGGAATGGAAATCACTCAAAAGAAATGATTAAGGATTCTCTTCATTCAAAAGTACTCCACAGAGATGTTAAAAAAATTCAGAATGCTTGATGCAAATTCAGTCAAAATTCCAAATGAACACAAAGGAAAAATCAGTAGCTTTGAAAGTGAAACTGATATAGATCTAACTATATACCGAGATATGATTGGCAGCCTTTTATATCTTGCTAATACGAGACCAGATATTAATCATATTGTTAATCTGCTCTCGAGATATATGCATAGACCAAAAGCTAGCCATCTTGTGCTTGACAAGTGTGTGCTTAGATACATAAAATGGACCATGAATTATGGTTTATTTCTACCATACTCTGAAAATATGAAAGATATGACATTGTTAGGCTATGTTGACAGTGATTATGCAGGATCAGATGATGTTAAGAGCACCTCTGGATTTATATTTTTCTTAAATCAGTGTTCATTTTCATGGTGCACAAAAAAGCAAGAGGCAGTGGTTTAATCTACGGCATAATCACAGCATATTGCTCATCATATGCCTCTAACCACTGTGCTTGGCTAAGATAACTTTTAGAAGAGATTGGATTTAAGCATATGAGGGCAACCACTCTACATGTTGACAACCTAGCTTCAATTTCTATTGCAAAATATCCAACACATTTCGGTAAGGCTAAACACATGAAGTTAAAATTTCATGCTCTTCGAGAGGCGGTAAAGGAAGGAGAAATCAAGTTAATCCATGTAAGATCTGATGAGCAATATGCTGATATTTTTACAAAAAATATGGGAAAAACTCTGTTCACTTACCTGAGATAAAAAATTGGTGTTATTTCTGGGGAGTTTTTTCAAAATCTTCCTCCTTCCGCAACCAGAGGGAGTGTTGAAGGGCTGCTGCAGGAAGAACGCTAAAGGGCTGCCGCATCTGTCTGATAGAGAAAATATAAATGCTGAGAAGTCATTTTATTTTGAAGAAAACGTTATAGCACTTTTGTTAAGTTGTCCATATAAAAGGGTACAATTCTGTTTTAGATCTAATGCTATTCTTTGGACATTATCTTATGATTGTGGCTGCCTCTGTTATCTACTCTTACTTCATACATTTACAAGCTATAATCTGAAACATTCACCTTCAAATCTCATCAGTAGGAGCAAGAACCCTCTTCAACGAAGATTGATCACCTCCGGCGTAACCCAATTCTAGATCTTGAATCCTAAACCTTACTTCCCGAATCATCTGTTTCATCACCCATGACTGTGAGAAATCATATATTCGGTTTCGGTGATGGTCTTGTAGCCATTTATCTAGCTACAAGATCCCGGAACGCAACAGAAATACAAATACCGGGGCTGCAGGAAAATGCAAAGATGAAAGGGACGGTTGCTGGTTTTTGTGACTAAAATTTCATTCAACTTCAATGCATAAACCCTAATACAAACATACATATTTAAACAATACATTTGGGTCTAAATCCCATTACACCAATTTTGAGGCTCAATAATTGGCCCAAGATTTAAGTAGCATCATTTCCAACACTCCCCTTGATGTTGCAATTGTAAATTCTTGAATCCGGTAGATTTTACTTGAATCAAATCAACTCGTGTCTAATCATCTACCTCTAACGATGAGAATTTTGGACTAGCTAATGTCTGAAAGCTTGATTCAAGTTTTGGTTTATCTTTAAATTTATTTTATCTTTATCCACTAACATAGTAGGGGTTTTACGATATTCTAAAATACCGTAACTACCGAAATTCAAAAAAGTTTAAGGCAACATTTATGGTATATTGAATTTGAGAGGCTTTCCCAAGCGAACTGAAAACCCGAAGACTTTTGCATCTTGGCCGAAACTAGGCATTGAATGTTGGACTGCATTTTTATGGTTTTGAGGTTTGAACAGACCTCGGGATAACCAGTGTGACAAGCATTATGACACTACCAAAGCTAAGGTTTTGGCCTTTAGCCTCAGCGCAATTTACGCTTGAAATAAGCATGGTTACACAGATTTGTTATCGGAAGCAAAAAATGAAAACTATTTGGTTGTTGGTTTGAAAAGAACAGAGAAAAATGCCGCAGCCAACGCCGGAGGAGTTTTTTCTCCAGATCCGGGCTTGGTCAATTGATCTTTAAACTCGCCTTTTCATTCTTCACCATTTACATAGATCTACAAAAGCAAAACTGAAATTTTCAAGCTTTGAAACAAAGTTTGCGACTGTAATTTTCAGCCTTCAAAACAAGCGTTTCGGCTGAAAATTTTCAGTTTGAAAACACAAAAGAAAACACATTTAGGGTTCTAAGACCCAAACAAAAGATTGAAGCCACAATTCGACAAGCTATTGCTCTGATACAATGTGAGAAATCATATGTTCGATTTCGGTGGTGGTCTTGTAGTCATTTGTATAGCTACAAGATCCCTGAACGCATCGGAAATACGAATATTAGGGCTGCCGGAAAATGCAAAGATGAAAGGATTTACTGCTAGTTTTTATGACTAAAATTTCATTCAACTTCAATGCATAAACCCTAATACAAACATACATATTTAAATAATACATTTGGACCTAAAACTTATTATAAAGTTTTTGAGGCCCAACAATTGGACCTAGATTTAAGCAGCATCATTTCCAACAATGACATCTCTGCCGCGTCGGAGATATTAAAAGCGTAGAGACTCACAAGCCCAGCCATCCATTGGAACATAAATATCTCAAGCTCTAACCTCTTATTCTCCTTCTGAGTTCGCCGGAGATTCTCCTCAAGTTTCCTTATCCGCTGCCGTGTGAAGCTATCTTGATTCAGAATCTTCTTCGCCTTTTCCATTTCAGACAACCTCCGAAACCGCCCCATCACAGCCGCCGTGTTGGAACAAGCTCCCGCGTTGGAGAACGAAAGAAATGCAGGGGCAAATATGATTCTGGAAGTCTCTTAAGTAATAAATAATAGAAATGCTTTCACGTTTTTAAAAACGTGTTTTTGTCTTTCCCTTGTAACCCTATTATAAATAGGGGATATCATACTGCTTTGAATGTTAGACTGATATGCATTTCGCTTGATGGCTACAAACTCTGTCTCTATTGCAATACACAACACAACCAATTACAGTTATAAATCTATCATGGTATCGGAGCTATTTGGTAAGGAACCACCATACCCGTGTACAAACTTGTGCTTGTAGTTTTTTATCAGGTCTGAAAGATGACTACAAACTCAACTCAATGCCCTCCTATTCTGGAAGGCAACAACTATTTTTCCTGGTCCAACAAAATCACAACATACTTGAAGTCAAAGAATCTATGGCATGTTGTAGAGAAATATAAAAATACCTCCATAACCCCTACTGCTACTGAGGCAGAGAAGAAAACATATGAAGATTATGTCATACTCAAATACCAAGCCATGACTATACTACACGATGCCCTTTCAGAAACTATGTTCGATAAAATTGCGGATTGTCAAACACCAAAGGCTATATGGGATAGATTGAAAGAGTTATATGAAGGTGGAGATCAAATACGGAAAATGCACATTAGAAATATAATAGCAGATTTTGAAGCAAATATGATGCATCATAAGGAAACACTTCAAAAGTATTATGATCGTACCGTGAAGATGGTTAATGAAATTCGAGCCCTCGGGGGAAACCTGTCAGATGAAATAATTATTGAGAAGGCATCTATGAGTTTGCCAAACAAGTTTGAAGCTAAATTGTGCGCAATAGAAGAATGTGAAAAATTGAAGAAACTTGATGGACTTACCGAAGATAAAACCTCATTTAGTGAGTTTATCAACTCACTTCAGTCTTCTGAAAAACGAATCTCCATCAGACCTTCGGAACTTGAGGAAATATCTACGAAGAATGAAATTGCTCTAGTATAACATGAGCCTTGTGAAAATTATGCATTGAATATATATAAAGGAAATACATCAACAAATCAGCCTCAACACACTTTCAATAACCATAATGCAATGAGCTGAAGACAAAGAAGAGAACTTGTATGAGTGTGTCCTCATTGCACTAAAACGAATCATAGGCCTGAGGACTGTTGGTGGAGGCCAGATGCTCGATGTTCAAAATGTGGAAATCTTGGTCATATTGAAAAAGTGTGTCCAACAAACAAAGTAGGAGAAAGTGAACAAGCAAATATAGCATATTTTTCTATTTTCGAAGACATATGTGACTTAGAGACAAGTTTACTCACTTGTGATGATGCAAACTCGGGTTGGATACTTGATAGCGGTTGCTCGAAACATATGTACAAGGACAAATTTCTATTTATATCCCTGAAATCAACAGAAAAAAAATCAGTTCGATCAGCCACTGGTCATGAAGCTTTTGTTGAAGGCATTGGATCGATCACATTGAAATGAGATGGAGGACTGATTCGAATTGATGAAGTCTTATATGTCCCTATGCTGAAACATAATTTTTTAAGCTTAGGACAGCTATTGAGACACAAATTCACACTAACCTTCAATGGGTTAACGTGCAGAATTGAAAATCCATCTCTTAGTTCCTCTATATACTCAACTCTCCTACAAAACAATCTATTCCCTATATATACATCAGAATAAGAGACAAGCTTTGGAATGACTGAAGAAACTCATATTTGGCATAAGAGATTCGGACACTACGGAGTCAGAAATCTCAAACTGCTACAAAAAATGGTATGGTTCTCGATTTTCCAAATTTTAATCTAACAAATTCTACTTGTTTGATATGTCAAAAAGGAAAACAAACAAGACCACCATTTCCCACAAGCATCACTCGATCCACTGCCAAGTTAGATCTAATTCACACAGACCTTTGTGGACCTATGAAAGAAAGCTCATAGAGTGGAAGTAAATATTTTTTAATATTTATAGACGATTTCAGCCGATATTGTTGGATACATTTTCTAAAGTGTAAATCTGAAACATTCTCGGTGTTCAAGACTTTCAAAGCAATGGTTGAAAGACAATCTGATAAAAGGATAAAAAAACTCATATATGATAACGGAGGTGAATTTACCTCAAACTTTCTTGAATATTTCCGTAGAAATGAAGGTATTATTCATCAGTATACTAACCCGTATACACCGGAGTAGAACGGTGTAAGTGAAAGGAAAAACCGAACTATTGTAGAAATGGTAAGGTGCTTAATTTTTGAGAAAAACTTATCTAAGGAGTGTTGGGCAGAGGTAGCGGCAACTGCTGTTTATCTTTTGAATGCACTACCCTCACGGATCTTGTGTGGAAAAACATCCTATGAGCTGTGGCATGAACAAAAGATGTCTGTTAATCATTTGAAAGTATTCGGAAGCATATGTCATATGCATATTCCAGAGGCTAAGAGAAAGAAATTATATGAAAAAATAAAAACTAGAATATTCATGGGATATTGCAGTGTAGTAAAAGGTTATCGAGTGATGCTTCCGAAACCAAAACTATTTGTATTTCTCGTGATGTTATATTTGAAGAAGATAAAGAGTGAGATTGGATACATCGTATTATTAAAACTAATTCTTATTGCTCTACATGTACTGAACTTGAAGTGAACAAACATGATAATGTGGTGATCAGAAGTGAAAGTTCCCTTGATGATCTGCCCACTACTGTGATAAATCATTATGATGTTGAATCTCATATACACCAACCACTTGATCATGTCTCGGTGACTCCACTTGAAGAAAATAAAGAAGTTGATGAAAATAACAATAATGGAAATACAACAGAAAACTGCACATCTTCATGACTTTAATTCTCAATCAGATCCTACATATGAAGGTAATGAATCTGAAATTCATGAAGACAGTGAGTATGAAGCTTCTCAAAATAACTCAAATTATGACTCATCGGATGAAGGCCCTACACGTTTCAAAAATCTGTCACAGATTTATGATGAGACTACACGAATTAATGATTACATTGCTTATATTTGTGTTACATTGACTGATCCTAAAACATTTGCAGAAGCATCATGCGATGAAAAATGGAGAAATGCTATGGAAGAAGAAATCAAGTCTATTGAAAATAACAAAACATGGGAACTAGTGGAGAGACCTAGAAACAAGGATATTGTTGGAGTTAAGTGGATCTACAAGACAAAATTAAATCAAAATGGAAGCGTAAGCAAGTACAAAGCAAGACTAGTTGCAAAAGGGTATTCACAAGTCAAAGGCATTAACTACAACGATGTGTTTGCACCGGTTGCTAGATTAGACTCTATAAAGCTACTGTTGTCTATTGCAGCAAACTTGGGCTGGAGAATACATCACATGGACGTCAAGACAATCTTTTTTCATAGAATTCTTGAAGAAGAAGTATATGTTAATCAACCAGAAGTTTTCATCACAACAGGAAATGAATGCAAAGTGTATCGACTCAAGAAAGCTCTGTACGGCTTAAAACAAGCACCAAGAGCATGTAATAGACATATAAATGGTATTTTATCCAATCTTGGTTTCAAAAAATCTATGGCAGATCACTCAGTATTCATAAAAACAACTGAAGGTAATGACACATTAATTGTTTCACTCTATGTCGATGATCTACTTATTACCTCAAATCAGGAAAGTCTTATTGATGAATTCAAAAAGAATATGACTGAATTGCTTGAGATGTCAGACCTAGGGGAGATGCATTACTTTCTTGGAATGGAAATTATGCAAAAGAAAAATGTTGGTATATTTGTTTCACAAAAATAATACTGCTTAGAAATGTTGGAGGCAAATTCAGTCAAAATTCCTATGGATTATAAGATAAAAATCAGTACCTTTGAAGGGGAAAAAGATGCTGAAGATACCTTGTTCCGTGGTATTGTGGGAAGCCTTATTTATTTGTCGAATTCTCGCCCAGACATCAATTACTCTGTGAATATGCTGTCTCGTTACATGCACAAGCCAAACACAAGTCATATTATGCTTGCAAAGAGAATATTGACATATGTCAAAGGAACAATAGATTATGGCTTGTATTTACCTTATAACGGTGGCAAAAATCAGCTTAGTCTTAAAGCATATGCCGACAGTGTTTATGCAGGATCTGAAGACTCCAAGAGCATATCCGGATACATATTTTACCTAAATGATTGTCCATTTTCGTGGTGTACAAGAAAGCAAGAAGTGGTAGCTCAATCAACCACAGAAGCATAATATATCGCAGCCTCTTATGCCTCAAATCAAAATGTGTGGTTAAGACAAATCCTAGAAGATATCGGATTTTGAAGAAGTAGTTTGAACTCTCAAACAGTCTTAGAATCACAGAGAACACAAGTTTAGATAATAAACTATTTTCCAAGACTCAATAACATACAAGAACAATGACTCAATTTAAAGACTAAACATACCAATCACTAAATATGGTAACAAGCACAATTGTTGTTTTATTCATTAATATCAATCAACNCCCATTTTCCCTTATACTTTATATTAACTTGATAAATTTCTTGCAAATGCGAGTTGTCACATTTTACCCACCTTAAACGGAGTATAATCGTCGAAATCCATACTTTAATCCTTATCGGGTTAAATTCTCATCTACTCGATCACGAATTATTCGGGTTATTACACAAGAAATGGTAGCTCAATCAACCACAGAAGCAGAATATATCGCAGCCTCTTATGCCTCAAATCAAAATGTGTGGTTAAGACAAATCCTAGAAGATATCGGATTTTGAAGAAGTAGTTTGAACTCTCAAACAGTCTTAGAATCACAGAGAACACAAAGTTTAGATAATAAACTATTTTCCAAGACTCAATAACATACAAGAACAATGACTCAATTTAAAGACTAAACATACCAATCACTAAATATGACAACAAGCACAATTGTTGTTTTATTCATTAATATCAATCAATCATTTATTTTAAAAGCAATAAATCATATTAAATGCAACGGCATAATCCAAGGCCGGATGGATTTAGTTTCCATCTTCAACAGTTCCCTTGAAACTCAATCCATCCTCAAAGTAGTTGTCATCAATTTCATTGATCATCGATTTGTCTTCAATGCATAAGCTCCTTTCTATTCTTTCAAAACTCTCTTTGTTCAAGACTTTTGTAAGCCCATCTGCCATTTGTTCCGATGAGGCACATAATGTAAAATCAATTTCTCTTTTCTTAACATGTGTAATGAGTGGCCATTTGAGTGTGAATGATCCATTTTTAGCTTCAACCTTGGCTACAAAGTTGGCATGCTCATCTATAATTGTACATCTTGAGTAAGAGAACTTAACCGAATATCCCTTCTTAGTAAGTTGATTGATGTTAAGGAGGTTCATATGAAGTCTTGGTACCCATAAAACATCATCTATTTTCATTTCTCCAAATGGTGTTTCGACTTGCACACACCCTTTTTCTTCCCCTTCTAAGAGAGATTCATCTCCTAATTGGACTTTGCATTTCTCTTTTAAATCCAGCACCTTAAAATATTCCTTCTTACTAGCCATATGTTGATTGCATCCAGAATCAAGAATCCAAAAATTTTCTTCTATACATGACACGTCAGTGTTAGCAACGAAGAGTTTTTCAATATTTTGTTCTTGATCAACAATAGTAGCCATAGTGGCTTGCTGCCTCTTATCAGGACATATTCTCTCGATGTGTCCAAGTCGTTTACAAGATCGGCATTGGATGTCTGGTCTTCTCCAACAAAACTTCTCAATATGTGTGATCCTCTTACAATGAGAGCATGGTGGATATCTAGGTTTGCTTGAAAACTCCCCTGTTTCAATATCCTCAGTTTGAATGTTAAATTTGTCATCCTTGTACCTATTCGTCAAACTCACTAGTGCTTTTTCTCCATATGATTCTTCCCTAAAGATACCTCTATTCTCAACCGCTTGAAGAGAACCTGAGAGTTTAGCAACAGTGATCTCTGTTGCTTCCTTTGTTTCTTCAAGGGTAGAAATTTTGCTTTCGAACTTCGATGTAACTGTTCGCATAATTTTCTTTACCACCTTAGTTTCAGGAACTTTTTCACCGAGAAGTCGTAATCTGTTGACAATATCAGCAATTCTGTCAATGTATTCCTTTACCTTCTCATTTTCTCTCATTTTGAGAGAGTCAAAATCTTGTTCCAAATTGTTGATAGCCACTTCTTTAGTCTTTGCATCTCCTTCAAATTCATCCTTTAGCGTGTTCCAAATTTCCTTAGCAGATGTGCATGAGAGGATTCTTGCCATGACACTTCTGTCTAAAGAACCATACAAAGTCTATTTACTTGTCCATGCCTAGCCATTATTTCATCGTACCTATTTAATAAAGCAACAGAATCACTGCTTTGTGGAGCCACCTGTTTTGCATCGTCTTCTACCACCTCCCATAATTTTGTTGCTTCTAAGACGGCCTTCATCTGGATGGCCCATTATGCATAATCATCACCAGAAAATTTAGGAATTCCTTCTAAGAAATTCATGATCACACAAAAACAAAAAAACTCATTTGATTAGAACCTTGCTCCGATACCAATTGAAGAAGTAGTTTGAACTCTCAAACAGTCTTAGAATCACAAAGAACACAAAGTTTAGATAATAAACTATTTTCCAAAACTCAATAACATAAAAGAACAATGACTCAATTTAAAGACTAAACATATCAATCACTAAATATGGCAACAAGCACAATTGTTGCTTTATTCATTAATATCAATCAATCATTTATTTTAAAAGCAATAAATCATATTAAATGCAATGGCATAATCCAAAGCCGGATGGATTTAGTTTTCATCTTCAACAGATTTAAACAAGATCATCCTACAACACTATACCTGGATAATCAAGCAGCTATCTCTATAACTAAGGATCCTACACATTTCAGCAAAGCCAAACACATAAAAGTCAAATTTCATGCACACAGAGAATCTGTCAAAGGTAAAGAAATCAAGCTTTACTATGTAAAATCTCAGGACCAAAATGCCGACATCTTCACGAAAAGCCTTGGAAAAACTGTATTTACGAACCTTAGGACATAAATTGGGCTAATCGACACTGAGATCTTTCAGAACATCACCACATCTGTTGCTAGGGGGAGTGTTGGAACAAGCTCCAACGTTGGAGAACGGAAGAAATGCAGGGGCAAATATGATTCTGGAAGTCTATGAAGTAATAAATAAAAGAAATGCTTTCACGTTTTTAAAAACGTGTTTTTGTCTTTCCCTTGTAACCCTATTATAAATAGGGGATATCATAGTGACTTGAATATTAGACTTATATGCATTTTGCTTGACGGCTACCAACTCTATCTCTATTGCAATACACAACACAACCAATTACACTTACAAATCTATCAAGCAGCTTCCTTCGACAGCCATATCTCCGGCGAATCAGAGTGATAAGGACTGTAGATTACTGTGCAAGCTTGAATATCACAAAGAACGTTGATCTCTTCCACTTTCTTGATCAGTCCTTTCTTTCTTTTCTTGTAAGAAGCTTTTCTTTCTGAATCATTAACGATGTAAGCCAATACAACTTTTCTTCTTGTCATTTGTTTTAACTTTTAACCAGATTTACTGATTTTGTCTTAAAATTTAACTGAGCCTTTTAAAGCTTTTGTAGCCGTTGGATTTTAATATCAGGGATGAAATCTTGATCATCAAAAGTATACCAAATATGATTAATTTAACGAGTTTTATTTAAAAAGTTTCCTAATTTGATTAAGAAGATAATTGCAATTATTGCTTAATAGATACTCAATTTCAAATTTAAATTACTGGAAAGTCAAATCCTGAAAAATTAATACTTTACAAAAATTAAATTATATCTCATTCATAAAATAATAAAATCAAGATTGTAACAATAGATGTTTAATGTTTAATCAAGAGTTCAATATCACAACAACATTAATAATCAAATACTGACGGTGCATTTGGTTGAAGTATTTTGCGTGATAATTATTATTATCATGATAATGTAATGTTTTGGTTCGATATATTAATTTATCAAATGCAATTACTGTGGGATAAAATAATCCTTTTTTTTCAAAATATCTTTTTACCCTCATATAGATATTATATAAAATTATATATTTTTACATTCTAAATATTTATCTTCCTATAAATATTTTCTTTGTATATTCTTTTATTTTTAAAACTAGCGTCTCTAGATTTTATATGAATAACATGTGTATGCAACTCTCTTAGTTGAATGCTTTTTATTGAACTTGCTTTTGGGAATATAGCATACAATTATTATATTTCTTAAGTGATTTTAAAACATGTCTTCTATTTCTATTTTTAATGTTATTTATATTGAATAAATCCTGGAACATTTGATCGACTAGTATTAAATATGCAATTTTAATGTTTTTATCAATGTTTTAAAAACTAGTATCGACTAGTATACTGGACGAGCTCAGTTAATCGATATGCTTAATCTATATCGAAATAATAAAAAATTAAAATATTAATCTAGAGAAAATATACATTTTTAATTCATTCTCAATTTATATTGTTCTTATTTAAAAAAATAAGAATAAACAAATTCCACAAACTTCATATATCTTTTTTATACATCAAACAAGTATATCCGACCTGCTCAAAACGTGTACCGGATGGTATTTTGTTTAATACAGACCAAAACCGATATGTACGGAATTTCTGGTATATTTAAAAGAGAGGTTTTTATATCAAATAATTTTGTAATTACATATAAATAAGGGTATTTGAATGTTTTCATATTTTGTGAATTTCTATTTTAAAGATTCTTCTAATATACAATTATATAGTTCTAATAATTTTTATTCAATCGATATAATTTGATCGCATCAATCTCATGTATAATAAATTTTACATAATATTATTATTCTAATCAAACTAGTGTAAGTGTATTTGGTTAAGAGTTCATCTTCTCCTATTTAAATTGCTACGAGACCAATTTTTAAATTGGATATATATTTTATTTTAAGTTATTAAAAAAGTAGGTTCAATAATGATCTTTATTGTTTCTCTTTTAATATTATTTTCAGATTTAAGTTCAAGATATGAATTGCAAAGTTGTAATTCAAGATGAAAATTAGCTAGACGTATTATATGAGAAAAAATTGATATTTAGGGGCAATAATTATATATTTTAATAATATATATATATATATTATTTATATTAAACTTGAACTAGTCTTACAAACCGACCAGGAATTCGTTTGTTCAATAAATTGTTAAACGGACCAATTAATTTCAGAACAAAATAAAAAAATTATAATTATAATCGAAATTAATTTCAAGGGCAAAAGAAATTAAGACAATAATTTTGGATGTTTTTTTCAGGTTTTTTCTAGGGTTTCCTAACCGAAACCAAATCCCCAGAGCAAAAAGATTGGAAACAACTGGGACGATTCACTTAAATTTAGCTAACAGAGCAACTACTAGTCCATAACTAATACGGCGGTGGGTCGCCGGAGTTTACGTTCCACGAAGTTTCAACCGGAAGCTGGTCATTCTGAACAGGGAAATTGAACGGAAGGATTCCAAGTGGTTGATTAGAAAACTGGGTGCTGCCGGCGCCGCCACTCAATCCACCCGAACCCGGTGGCTTGATCCGACGCCGTTCATCGTCTTCAATCAGCGGCAGCCTCTCGTAAGAAACGTTGGTAAACGATGCTGCAACGATAGTCACTGGGCTTGATGCAATCAATTCTCCGACAACGTTTCCTCCCATAACCTGCCCTTTTCCACCGGCCAAGTAAACGGTTAACCTGGTAGCGCTCGGCGGCACCGGCGGTGGCAAAAACGAACCAGACAATGACAAAATCTCTAGCCGGCCTTGAAGAGTAAACACCCCACCGGCTGTAGACGGCTGCCGGAGAGTTACGTTGGTGACGCCACCGGTTCCGCTAAGTAAACATAACCCTCTCTCAAACCGTCTCGCGTAACTCACCATAGCTTGAAACACGTCGCATCCGCTGCCGACCTCAAGAATATGTACCCGGAGCGTGTTAACACTTTCCCGTGATACAATCAGCGGCGTTTTCGGTTTGTTCTTTGATCCCGGCGGTCTTCCACGTGGCCTACGCGCCTCGGCAAGTTTCATACCCTGGTTGTTATTTTCATCTCCGTCCCCGGAAATCAGTTGGGGTTTTGTCTCGTGACCTAAATCCAAGCCTGAAACCTCGACTTCAAAGTTAGAAACAGAACCCGAACCTAAATCCAAACCAGCCATAACCAAAGCTTCAGCAATAAGAATTATATTGATCTTGATTGATGAGGTAGTGGGTAAAGAGTTTTACGATGTTTATAAAGAAATCAGTGCAAAAACTTAGAACCCTAGACCCTAATTCATCATTTTATGTACATCCAAAAGTAAACTTTACAGAAAAGAGAATGTAGAGTTAGCCCCAATTCACTAGGTCTCATAATTTCAGCTTTCTGTATTTAGGTTATTAGGACTCTTAGATTAGAATCCATTGATACCAACAAATTTTTGAGATATTTGAATTGGATAGGATTGAGCCAAATCATATTACAAATCACATTATCAATTTGGTAAATTCAAGTGTATTCAAACTAAATAAAGGCTAACATCACGAATACATATTGTATATACAAAATAAGTATGTTCGAAAACAGAATTATCCTACAAATCATAACAACATGAATTCATATCATAATCATTTAAACTATAATTTAATAACATAAATCATGGTATAATGAAGTTATTCTTTGTTCTAACAACATTCATCTATAATATTTATTAATATATAATAATGTTATATTATTATTATTTTTTCTTATATTAAGATTCCCTTATCAAACATACTCTCTTTTGTATTTTTGCTTTTTATATCTTTTATTTTTTATTTATTAGTCTAAATGAATTGAAGAATATTTAAAACAATTAGAGGATATTAAAATTCAAAAATACTATTAGTTTAATACACATATATATTTTATTTATATTTGATAAATGTTTAACACACCGAACATTTAATTTTTAAATTAATTTTAGTGGTTAGAGTTAATTATATTCTTTATTTTATGATTATAAATTAACAAACAAAAAAAAATATTAGAATATCCACAAATGGATAGAAATCATGAAATATTGGTATGAAACTGATTTGAAATAGTGAATCGGTTTTAGTATCGGAAAGTGGATCGAAAATTTTGAAATTAATTTTTTAGTGTTTAACATTAATTACATTCTTTATTTTATGATTATAAATTATCAACAACAAAATATTAGACTATTAACAAATCAATCCACTATATGATCCAAAAATACTATCTCAAATAAGTTCATATCAATATTTTATGATATTTATTCATTGGATCACGTCAGTAAAAAAAGTGTTCATAGAATATACCTGATCCATGCACACTCGTTTATATTATAAACACACAAATGAATAAGTTCCAATATTTGAGAAATCAGAAATGTGTAATGTTAATAGTTAAATGAATTAAGGGTAACAAAAAGAATGAAATGAAATTGAGAGAATTTGATTGAAATTAATGAGAAATTTGATGTGAGTTTGACTGGGAAGCAGAATGGGTGTTAGGTAATTTGTATCAGATAAAGCTGGTGGAAATTTCTTTTTATCAGCCAGACAAATAGTCCCAGAAATACCGGGGGACAAAGTGATTCTCTTCTATTTAAAAACTCCTGGTTCACAGTATTTCATTTCATTTTAATTAAATGGAATTTGATATATAAATAATAAGTTTTTAATTTATAATCATACGGGTACCCATCAATCCGTTGATCCGTACTAATTGATTTCAAATGGAAGATTTAGTTGTAAAGTTACTAAGCGGTTCGAATTTCACTAGAGTTGGCATATAAGCTGGGTACCGAACATCGTGAGTAGATCGGGTATCTCTAAGGATATCTTACTTTTCTCAGGTTTCTACAACATTATGCTTGGCCCTCTTTGTGGCCGTGGTGTTATAAGAGACATGATGTCCTTACAATGTCAATATCACAGGATCAGAGCACCATCCTTTTTAGGGATTGTTCGTTGGGCAATCGAAAGATGTATAATTGATGAAAAACGATAAATGGATAAGAGAAATTTTATTGATGAGAACCGACATAATAGTTGTGTTCAATATAATACAAAATGAAAGCGATCATATTATTTATAGAAGAAAACAATATTTAAATATTTAATATTTTCTTGATTTATTTAAAAATCATCTTCATCAATTTTGGTAATTCATATTATTCCTTCCAAAGATTGACCATCTTCCTTGATTAGTAATTTGACTCGATCACTCTTAATTGAACGGAATCATTTCCTTTATTAATAATGAGATAAAGGCAAACATGATATGGAAATGATAATATTTTCCTCTCAGTTATCTATAAATACTAAGAAATTAGAGATTCTTACATTTTCGAAAGTCCTTATACATAGCTAAGAATTATGCTCTATGTACCTAAGAGCCATCCGTTGATGGCATTTTTTTGCGTTTATTAGTGAAAAGCTCGTCAACGGATTTATCTTTCAATATTATGTTTTTTTCTATATTTCTTTGGGGTTTTCAATGTAAATCTCGTATATATGGTATACTAAACAATAAGCTAAAATTATCCTCCTAAAATACTAAATCTAAAACTCAGTTCGATATATCACTAAGAATAAACAAGACTATAGTATACCCTTGACTCCAACAATAAGATTATTAAAATCATAAAAATATACTTGATCTTAATGTAAAATGGATATTAAAGCATTCTCTCCATCCATTACAGCTTAAATTTCAAAATGATACATTTTTTTATTTTTTTTTAAATGGGAAAAAAATGTGAATATGTTGAAATTGAATCAGAATCTGGGGTTTCAGAATAAGAAAATAGTTAATGGTTTAAACTTTAAAGCAATGTTTTAAAAACCGGTACTGGCCGGTATACCGGACAAGTTTATTAGATCGGTGTACCGGATTTGTATCTGGTATACCGGATATGTAGCGGATCCGTACCGGAATATTAAAACAAATTAAATTATAAAATATTCATTTTTTATTTTTTTAAATCAAAATCCAACTCGACCCACAAAAACCCGACCCGGAAATAACCCGTACTGGCCGGTATTTTGCCAAAATACTGGCCGAAGCGGGTACGCCCGAAATTTCAGGTATACCGAAAATTTAAAACACTGCTTTAAAGGTAACTCCTCTAAAAATTGATAATAAAACGTGGTTCATATTTAAAAATATTTTAAATTAATTTTTAAAAAAACATGAATAATACAATTTGTTTAATAAATTTAACATTTTTTAGTATACTCAAGGTTTTACTTTACCAATGAAATCATACCAGTCGCGACTATTATGAACGATTTTTTCGATATACTGTTGATATACCGGTAATATATCAAATACCGGTGTATCAATCACAACCAATATTATCGGTTTACCTGGCGGTATACCACATGTATGACTTCCATGGATTTTACTGAACAATTAGACATTTTTACCGGACCAAATCGTTTTTCATAACTTGTTGAGATACTTGGTTCCCATGTTTTTAATTTAGACCATTTTTACTTTTTTAAAAAAAATATTGGGATTATAAACTCAATTTATTTTATAAAACTTAGATAATTAATTTCATATTATATATAATACCCTAATTTCAGCAAAAATAATAACAAATGCAATAGTAATTCCCAAACTTTGATGAATTATACAAATTTAGTCCATAAAGTTTTTTTGGCATTTATAAACCTCAAACTTTGTTTATTTTCCAATATTCGCCCCAAACAAAATTGATCCATCAAAGTTGTCTTCAAATTTTGAATATAACAAAACATGTCTTCATAAGTTGCACATAAATGGTGAAAACTTTGATAATTTGGCAAAATTAGTCTGTGTAATTTTTAGCTATATTAAGTAACGAAGTAAATGTCCCTACCTTTATTATTCTTTGATCCGATGCGCTTGCATTTGTATCTTCATATCTTCAAAATTTGACGGATGCAAAGTTTGACACATACGCGTCATAGACTAATTCTACCATTTAATAGGAATTACGAGGACTGATTCTGTCAATTATTTTTTTGTGACCTGAATTACCAAAATTCAAACTTTGGAGATCAATTTTACCACAACAATTGAACATTGAGAATCAATTTTGTCAAACATGACAAAATGCGAGGATCAATTTTGCTCATACAAAACTTTGGTGATCACAATTACAAAACTCCGATGGCCTAATTTTCTTAATAGATAAACTTGGAGAACCATTTGAAATTGTCGCCCAAAAAAAGAATTACCTTTTTTAATGGGTGACGTTCGCTTACGGTCCCCCAACTTACGGGCTGTGTAAATTGCATGTTATTCAAGTTACGAAATTGCAAATATGATACAAATTTTGAGAAAAAATATGCATTTTTAACTCTCCAACTTCAATTATATGTACATAGACACCTCAAGTTTCCAATATCGTTTATCATTAGCATTCTAATTAACTCGTTAATATGTTATATTTTATGCACAATTCTTTAACATCAAGGGTCAATTTTGTATAATTTTTCAAACGAGTCTTCTTTAGTACTTTGCGAACTTTGAGGATCACTCATGCTAACAGAAAAACGTTCGTCAACTTAACGGAAAACCGGGTGCTAGAATGTCAGGGGTAAAAAACAAACGGTATTGATAACTTTATATGTCATTCTTGCAATTTCGTAAGTTCTAGAACATACCATTTATATAACTCGTAAGTTGGAGGGGTTAATTATGCAATTTTCTCAATTATATTGTTTATAATTTGAAATAATAAGAATAAATATTTTAAAAAAACTTGAGATCTCTTTTTCCTTAATCTAAAGTTAGATCCAACATGATTTACTCAAAGACATACCGACGGATACTTAGTTAAAATACTATCAAAAATTGGTACGCCGGAAATTTCATATATACCAAATCTAAAGACTAAAACACTGGTTGTTAATGGATTCTTGATTATATGCTTTTCGAATTTTGAGAATATCATTCTTTCTTTTTATTTCTCAATTTGTCTTTTTGTCGTCTCCAATTAGGCGCTTCAATCTTCCGACAAAGAATCCAGTCAAGTTTGTAAATTCCTTCTGTTGATGGGTTCGCTTGGAATTCAAAATCCACGGCCTTTAAATTCAAGTTCTACTGATTGTTAGATTTGATGAAGCCTTCGGAAATCATTTATTGGGCTTTTGATACATGATGGATCAAGTTGATGCTGGCCTCTTGTTGAAGATTTAATATTGGGCTGTAGCCCATTTTATGTAGTATTTAAATGTAGTTTGTTGTGTAATGTTGTATGTAGGGTTTTCCGATTTCATAATCAAAATACGGCCGTTGCTTGTGTTCCTTGAGTTTCTTCATATTCGTTTATGGTTTTAGGTTCTCTCTTAGCATTACAATAGCTACGAGACCACCGAACAAATTGGCTATATATATTTCTTTGAAAAGATTGTGTAATTGGTCCTTAATATTTAAAATAGTGTAAATACAGTGCTTCTGAGTGAATGATAGCGGTTTTCGTCTTTTTTAGTATTAGTGTTTTTGATAATTTATGTGTTATTTTTAAAATTTTCAAAGTTTGGAGATATAGTCATAACATTTTTTTAAGGTTAATAAGTCAAATATAAATTTTGGGGACGTTTAAAATATCAACGAATATAAGGGTCAAATAAAAAAAGGTTTTGGAAGTTCAGGGGTCAACCACGTAATTCTTAAACTTTGAGGGCACGGTATTTACAACATTTAAAAGTTTAGGGTCAATCGCGTACATTATATCAACTTCTGGGTTTCGTATTCAATTTACAAACTTTATGAGCACCGTATTTACACTATTATAAAGTTTATGGGTCAATTACAAACACCACTTTATTTCTTTTGGTATTGGAGCGGTAGGTCGAATCTTGATTTCTATCGTCTCATTTTGAATATGGGTTATTAACCCTTATTCTTCAATATTTTCGGATTTGTTCAAAATGATTTCACACAAGGTGTTTGTAGTTTTAACCGTTTACAAATATGCTACTTGATCTTCTCTCCTCCGCCGCATTCCGATTGTCCAACCAGCCCTTTTTCCCCTTTACTAATCGCCACCATCGTAGTTCTAATGTGTTCTTCTCTTCTTGTGGGTTACTACTCCCTTATTACAAGATTCTGCAGAAGAAGAAACGAGCAAATCTTCTTGGAATTCAGGATTTAATGGATCTTAAAAATGTCCGTGTAACTCAATCCATAAGAAATATGAATTAATTGTAAAAGCTTTAATCAAACCAATTACTCATATAAGTCCCTAATAAATTAGAATTTGTGCATTTCCAAAATTGATGTTGATATTTTCAACACTTCCTTCAAGTTGAACCAACTTTGATCCGATTCATATTTTCTTCAATATGCTCAGTCCCTTATAAATTAGAATTTGTGTATTTCCACAATCGATGTTGATATTTTCAACACTTCCTTCATGTTTAACCAACTTTGATCCGATTCATACTTTCTTCAATATGTTCAGTTCTTTATAAATTAGAATTTGTGTATTTCCACAATCGATGTTGATATTTTCAACACTTCCTTCAAGTTTAACCAACTTTGATCCGATTCATACTTTCTTCAATATGCTCAGTCCCTTATAAATTAGAATTTGTGTATTTCTACAATCGATGTTGATATTTTCAACACTTCCTTCAAGTTTAACCAACTTTGATCCGATTCATACTTTCTTCAATATGGTTAGTCCCTTATAAATTAGAATTTGTGTATTTCTACAATCGATATTGATATTTTCAATACTTCATTCAAGTTAAACCAACTTTAATCCGATTTATACTTTATTCAATATGCTCAATCCCTTATAAATTAGAATTTGTGTATTTCCACAATCGATGTTGATATTTTCAACACTTCCCTCAAATTGAACCGACTTTGATCCGGTTCATACTTTCTTCAATATGTTCGGTTATGCTTGAATTATAGGTCTATCTATTTTTTGTCCAGTCCATACTTTCTACAAGAGTTTTTTTTGTGTAAACCGGTACGGACCAACCCGAAACCCACCATGTATCTCCGATACCATCTTGAAATTCAAGATTCAATCGGCCAGAAGAATGTAGCACAATACATAAAATTGAATCACATTGAAAACGCTTGGATCAAGCCAATTACTCATAATATCACTCTCCTTATAAATTAGAATTTGTTTATTTCAACAATCGGGATATTTTCAACAAATCCCACATCAAGATAATCAAATTACACCAGCGGAATTTGATGAATCATTTGTCAAAAGAATGACAATCTGTAAGTATGAGAAGAATGATGAGTTAATTGAAGGTAGAGATTGTGCTGTATGTTTAAGTGAATTTGAGGAAAATTAATCTCTTAGAATTTTACCAATTTGCAAGCATGTTTTTCATCTTCTTTGTATTGATACTTTGTGTTGGGAAAATTCCCTCTTCCCGGAGAAGAGAAGAATTCTCGTTATTCGGGATCGAATCGAATTAATGTGATGAGAACCGAATGTAAATAAAAAAAGATAAAAAACACAAGATTTAGCGTGTAAACTCAAAACCGGGAAAAATCATGTTACCGATAAACTTCGGTCGTGAACTCACTATCATAAAAAGAATAGGAATACAATATGTTACGCTATTGATTGATTACAATTGTCATTTATGAGACCTCTATTTATAGAGTCTAAATTAGGATCTAATTTATGAAATATTCTACCGAATATTCTACAATATTCTCTTTGCATATCTTTGACCGCATCTTCAATATATATATTTAACAAGATAAATTTGCATATATTCTTCCATGTATATTTTCAGAATATATTTTCATATCTTCTTTCATATATACAACCAATAACATATATTTCAATATCTTATTCCATATATTTCATGCGCCAATTAAGAAAAGATATTTCCCCTCGATACTTTCAAATCTCGATCCAATTCTAATCTGACCGCTATCAAATAGACTCATCACAATCGTCCGATCGGTATCATTGATCAATCAACGAGACCAATCAAACCGATCAACATCATCACTCCATATTAGGTTTCCCCGGTCGGTCTTTCATCATCGAGTCATTCGACTATAACCCGACATCCATTCCTAACACTTTGTTGAAATCTCAGTTCAATTGTCCCCTTTGTCGTTCAAATGTTGCTACTTTGATTCATTACTCTCCTTCCCATGTTACTGCAACTTCCCGTAATGTTAATCCATACGAATATTGTCGTTCAGACAATGTGATCATCGTTGTTGATCATGATGCAAGTTTTTAGCAAAGTTTAGTTATAGCTTTTGGACAAAAAACTGATGATTATCAGTGACTTTGTTTCTGAAATTGTTAATGGAGAAGATTAATGGTATTGTGTTCGGATTGGCTTCCGATCAACGAAGGAGTGAAGCGAAGAAAGGGATGAGGATGTAGAAATTCAAGATTCAATGGAACGAAAGAATGTTGGTGTAACCAAATTCATAAGATAAATGAATCATATTGAAAAGATTTGACTAAAGTGATTACTTATGATATCACTTCCCTTATAAACTATAATATTTATATTTCCACAACTGATAGGATATGATATTTAAAAAGAGGAATGTGAGGGCTGAGGGTCTATTGAAGCAAATTGAACTGGTTTTTCAAATGGATGAAGGCAACAACAATTTCTCAATACAGGTTTGATTTTTCCAGTAAGGGAGAACAATTTTTTATATTCTCATTGTTTCTGGTTATGAAAAGAATTACACATAAATTTCTAAATTTGCAATTTAAATTATTAGTATTTGAATATTATAAATCAAATGTGCGAAACTCAAATTTGGTTATCATAATTTCATGGTTTTGATAATTTTGGTCCTTGAATGTTTTATAATTGTAACAATTGTGATCTCCAAACTATGAGATGACAAAATCGATCATCATACTCTATAAGTTTTGGCATAATGGATTCCTAAAGTTTAGTTTGTTTAATATATTTAGTTTCCAAAGTTTTCAATTTTGACGATTCAGATACTCGTTCAAAATCAAAATTTGGGATTGATTTTGGCATTTTGTCGCTTTAAATATCTAATTTGTCAAATATTGCAAATTTGGAAGATTAAATTACAAAATATTAAAATGTATATATTAAATATATTATTACAAATTATGTGAACTTGGTCTTTCTTAATGTTCATATATTATGGTATGAATTTACCACATCAATTCATTATGTATAAAAAACTAATATATACATATTAGACTAATAAGTATTATTTATCTAATATGTATATATTAATTTTTATTATTTGTTTAATATGTATATATTAATTTTTATCAAATTTATCAAAATTATACAAGTTTGCTGCGTCATTTTCTCAAATTAAATACACTAATTAATTTCAAATTTGATCATTATAAAAGAAATTATCTTGGGATAAAAAAGGTACATAAAAATACAAAAATAGAAAATCTCAAAATTGAAACTTATATGAATTTTATCATAATATGAGTAATTATATTTAGAAATATAGAACACGTAATATATAATATGTAAAAGAAGTTAAGGATAATTTCATCTATAATAATCAAATTTGATACTAACATTAAACTTATGTATTTAATTAATCATTTTTATATAAAATATATAAATACAAATTTAGAAAAATAAAATTATGCGTCTAATATTTGATATTATTCACTATGATTGTGGAAATAACTTAAATACCGATGATATAACTTCTTATATTACTTAATTTATTTAAAGCATAAAATACAGCTGGTATTGAACAAATCCTTAAGTAGAAAAAACCACATATTTACGGTTTTAACATTTTGGGATATTAAATAGTGATAATAGGGATAAGTTTGATTAGTTGGAATAGAGCTGTTTTTTGTAATAGACAGGCCAGCAGACAAATTATTGATAATAATAATTATTATTATTTAAATATAAAAATGTTTCAAAAGTCAATTTAATTATGTGGACAGTACAGTACTACAACCTAATGGAAGTTTCTTTCCAATTGAATTATTAATGGGGATNATCCCTTGCAAGAGGTGGTGGTCGTGGATTGCGGTGTGCGGCGCGACCAATTGATCACTTCCGATTTAGTGACGATTAACGAGAAACAGAAATCGGCGATGCAAAAATTTAGGTCAAAATACATGTACTATTCTTATTGTTACGATAGGCGGAGGTACGTCAAGCCGTTACCGGAATGTGTGATTGATAACGAGCTACGGCAGCTGTTGAAGGATAACGGGAGGGCGAAGTTCGATGAGAAACACGGCCGCCGTCGCCGGGTTAAGAATGGAGGTCAAGTTACGGAGGCGAGGAAGTACGGAAATCAAGAAGAGGGCTGATTTGTAAATATACTAAACGTGTAAAAATTTAATTTAATTGAAAAATATCATTCATTAAAAACCATATTTTTTGAAAAACCCAAATTATTTAAAAATATATATTAATTAATGTAAAATTTTAATTTTGTTATAAATTTTCAAAATATAAATAAATATTGGGTACCCTTTAACGTATTTTTACAAATTAATATAAAAATATGGATTAAAAGACTAATAACTAAAAAAATAATTAACAATGAATATAAAAATATGATATTAAATATAATTAAATATTAAAATCCAAAGTATTTCATAATAATATAATTTAAAATTCAAAAGTCAAAGTCAATTCTCACCTTCCCCATGTAAATTTTGGTCTAGCCGGCCATCCCTAAATTTTGTCACATGATCAACTTGTTTCTATACATTTATGCATTTATGTTAACGCATCGTCTAAAATCCGATACCTTCACGTCTCCCAATATGAATATATCGATCATATACATGGAATATATAAATGACAAAAAATAGAACATCCATAATAAAATCAAACTCATATAACTCAATATCATTTGAGGTATCGCATTATCAATATATACGTGAAATATATAAATGAAGAACATGCCACATGTCAAACACTGTACCTGAAATTTCCATTGATATATAAAAAAATATATGTTAGTACGAGTTTTATGCAGATGGGTAGGATCTAACTTATTTGATTTAGAAAAAAAAATATATAAAGTTTGTAGAAATATTTTACTTATTAAAAAAATAATAACAATATAAATTGAAAATAAGTTAAAAAATATATATTTTCTTTATGTTAATAATTAAATTTATTTTATTTTTCCACCACACATCCGATCTATCAATACATTGAGCTCGTTCAGTACAATAGTCGGTACAAGTTTCTATAAAACATTACGTAAAATTGGTAAGATAAGGTGGGATTTGTTAGATGAAAGGTAAGACCTTTGAATTCCATTTCAACAACCTTAAGATTTTTCAACACTTACTACAAAAAGATTAGGTGAACAACTTTAGTAATAAAATAGAAGTTTCTTGTCTGAATACAACTTTGAAGTTGACTTTTAAATATGAACTCATTCTCTATTTAAGTTCTCAATTGGTTCTACAAACATAAACCAAAAACAAAGATGGCCAAAGCTATTACATTCCTTGCTCTTTTTCTCGTTTCTCCGATTCTAATCTCGGCAGTGACACATACCGTTGGGGATGGCAATGGCTGGGGTTTCGGAACAAATTACACGAATTGGGCTAACGGGCAAACATTCACAACCGGTGACATCCTCGGTAAAATCTAGTTTCTTTCGACTTTCGTTTACATTCGTGTTCGATCCGTTCTAATCCCGTGATGTTTCTTGATGAAATAATGCAGTTTTCAACTATGATCCATCTTCTCATTCAGTAGCTGAAGTGAACCGAGCTGATTATACGAATTGTAACTCGGCGAATCCGATAAATTCATATACTACTAGCCCTACATCGATCCCTTTACCGGCTTCCGGGACGAGGTATTTCCTTTGTCCGGTACCTGGACATTGTACTCAGGGAATGAGAGTTGCCGTAACTGTGCCATCAGGAGGTAACGGTGGTGGTTCGTCACCGTTGACACCTCCGGGATCGGGAAATGTGGCACCATCTGCTCCGTCCAATCCTTCTCCTACTGGAAATGGATCATCGTCGAATCTAGGCAGATGGAGCGGGGCAACGGCTGTGATGACACTCGTATTTGCAGCTTTTTTCGGTTTGATGAGCTAGGCAAGAGGCAGTGCTTATTCTCCTACAATTCTTTCTTTACCAGTCAAATGTGTGCATTTCCTTAATTCAGAAACTCTTCAGATTCAAGGAAACAGATAAAACATAAATGATAACAGAAAAATTACACAGACAAGTAAATTCCATCCGGATTTCCATGTGGAAATAGAAATCTTTACGAGAAGTGATATCCTAAGTAATTATAAATTTCTACACTCCTGTGACTAGCAAAAGAATAATCAAATAACAGAACGTAATAATGCACAAGAACTATAACAAAATGGCACTGAATTTCTCCGAATTCGTCTGTTTANTGCAAAGCGGATCCCTTGCAAGAGGTGGTGGTCGTGGATTGCGGTGTGCGGCGCGACCAATTGATCACTTCCGATTTAGTGACGATTAACGAGAAACAGAAATCGGCGATGCAAAAATTTAGGTCAAAATACATGTACTATTCTTATTGTTACGATAGGCGGAGGTACGTCAAGCCGTTACCGGAATGTGTGATTGATAACGAGCTACGGCAGCTGTTGAAGGATAACGGGAGGGCGAAGTTCGATGAGAAACACGGCCGCCGTCGCCGGGTTAAGAATGGAGGTCAAGTTACGGAGGCGAGGAAGTACGGAAATCAAGAAGAGGGCTGATTTGTAAATATACTAAACGTGTAAAAATTTAATTTAATTGAAAAATATCATTCATTAAAAACCATATTTTTTGAAAAACCCAAATTATTTAAAAATATATATTAATTAATGTAAAATTTTAATTTTGTTATAAATTTTCAAAATATAAATAAATATTGGGTACCCTTTAACGTATTTTTACAAATTAATATAAAAATATGGATTAAAAGACTAATAACTAAAAAAATAATTAACAATGAATATAAAAATATGATATTAAATATAATTAAATATTAAAATCCAAAGTATTTCATAATAATATAATTTAAAATTCAAAAGTCAAAGTCAATTCTCACCTTCCCCATGTAAATTTTGGTCTAGCCGGCCATCCCTAAATTTTGTCACATGATCAACTTGTTTCTATACATTTATGCATTTATGTTAACGCATCGTCTAAAATCCGATACCTTCACGTCTCCCAATATGAATATATCGATCATATACATGGAATATATAAATGACAAAAAATAGAACATCCATAATAAAATCAAACTCATATAACTCAATATCATTTGAGGTATCGCATTATCAATATATACGTGAAATATATAAATGAAGAACATGCCACATGTCAAACACTGTACCTGAAATTTCCATTGATATATAAAAAAATATATGTTAGTACGAGTTTTATGCAGATGGGTAGGATCTAACTTATTTGATTTAGAAAAAAAAATATATAAAGTTTGTAGAAATATTTTACTTATTAAAAAAATAATAACAATATAAATTGAAAATAAGTTAAAAAATATATATTTTCTTTATGTTAATAATTAAATTTATTTTATTTTTCCACCACACATCCGATCTATCAATACATTGAGCTCGTTCAGTACAATAGTCGGTACAAGTTTCTATAAAACATTACGTAAAATTGGTAAGATAAGGTGGGATTTGTTAGATGAAAGGTAAGACCTTTGAATTCCATTTCAACAACCTTAAGATTTTTCAACACTTACTACAAAAAGATTAGGTGAACAACTTTAGTAATAAAATAGAAGTTTCTTGTCTGAATACAACTTTGAAGTTGACTTTTAAATATGAACTCATTCTCTATTTAAGTTCTCAATTGGTTCTACAAACATAAACCAAAAACAAAGATGGCCAAAGCTATTACATTCCTTGCTCTTTTTCTCGTTTCTCCGATTCTAATCTCGGCAGTGACACATACCGTTGGGGATGGCAATGGCTGGGGTTTCGGAACAAATTACACGAATTGGGCTAACGGGCAAACATTCACAACCGGTGACATCCTCGGTAAAATCTAGTTTCTTTCGACTTTCGTTTACATTCGTGTTCGATCCGTTCTAATCCCGTGATGTTTCTTGATGAAATAATGCAGTTTTCAACTATGATCCATCTTCTCATTCAGTAGCTGAAGTGAACCGAGCTGATTATACGAATTGTAACTCGGCGAATCCGATAAATTCATATACTACTAGCCCTACATCGATCCCTTTACCGGCTTCCGGGACGAGGTATTTCCTTTGTCCGGTACCTGGACATTGTACTCAGGGAATGAGAGTTGCCGTAACTGTGCCATCAGGGGGTAACGGTGGTGGTTCGTCACCGTTGACACCTCCGGGATCGGGAAATGTGGCACCATCTGCTCCGTCCAATCCTTCTCCTACTGGAAATGGATCATCGTCGAATCTAGGCAGATGGAGCGGGGCAACGGCTGTGATGACACTCGTATTTGCAGCTTTTTTCGGTTTGATGAGCTAGGCAAGAGGCAGTGCTTATTCTCCTACAATTCTTTCTTTACCAGTCAAATGTGTGCATTTCCTTAATTCAGAAACTCTTCAGATTCAAGGAAACAGATAAAACATAAATGATAACAGAAAAATTACACAGACAAGTAAATTCCGTCCGGATTTCCATGTGGAAATAGAAATCTTCTATAAGAGAAGTGATATCATAAGTAATTATAAATTTCTACACTCCTGTGACTAGCAAAAGAATAATCAAATAACAGAACGTAATAATGCACAAGAACTATAACAAAATGGCACTGAATTTCTCCGAATTCGTCTGTTTACACTCGAAATTTTTAGCAGATAAGCATCATAAAAGAAGCTAAAATTCTTACAGTTGTTCGATGTTCAATGATCCTGCGGATATTGTGAAGATGATCACGTTAATTCACATCGGGGGAGGATTGCTCCATCTTCTCTTCATCTCGGATTTCGATCTAACTTCCTTAAGTTTACCATCTAAACCATAATCTCGTTCCATGACGAGATTGATCCCCTCATCCGAATACCATCCGGCACCTATGCATAATGTACCGTCTTTACTCACATCGACATAGGCAGTCACACCACCGGGTAGCCAGAGAACAGTTACATCTTGCATATCTATCATCTCTTCTTCCCCGAAAGAAGCGAGATTTTCGGGTAAACTTCTTTTCTTAAGATTCTCCATACAAAGATAGACGTACGGGATTGTGTTCGGTTCATCGATCATTGTTTCGTTGCCATATATCGGTAAGGCACTCATCTCGAAGACCTTCCATGAACCTGTAAGCTCAGAAGGCTGTACTCTACTTCTCTGAGAGAATGGCTTTAAGTCCAACTCCATTTCACTGTAATAATAACGAAAAGCATTCGAGTTATGGACATAATTTTTAAACTTTTGATTGTAATAATAAAAAGTAAAGTACCCCGAATCGGGTATGTTGGCTGGGCTGACCCATATTTCTTCATAAACAGCAACTCTTTGTACTAGTATATCCGAACCTCCGTTGCTGAATTCGATAGTGTGAATAACGCGTAATCGCTTGTGGCAACCTTTAACCAAACACTATCATGAAGCAAGAAAATAAAATTGGTTTAAAGATTATTATTTGGAGAGGTTCTAGTAAAAAAATCTATTGAAATTTGCTGAAATTAAGACGGGAGTGAACGACGGGATAAAACGGGAGGGGACCATACTTTAAAAGACTTCAATAAGCCATTATGGAGAAAATGACGTGTTTGGTCCCCAAAGTTTAGTGATTTTGTTAAATTTGATCCTCAAACTTTAATTTGACCTATGTAGTTCCTATACTTTAAATGTTTTGGCAAAAATAATCTTCAAAGTTTTTAAATTTGGTTCCCATAAGGCAAAACTAGTCGCCAAAATTTGGGGACCAATTTTGCACATACAATAAACTTTGAAGATTCGATTTTCCAAATTTTACGAAATAAGAGAACTAGTTTTGCAAAAAACTCAAAATTTGGGGACTAGTTTTGCCATTCAAAAACCCTGGAGACTAGATTTACCAAAATTAAGAAACTTTAAGGATCAAATTTGTCAAATCATATAAATTTTGGGGACCTTAAATACCATCCACCCAATCATTATATGATGACAACCTCACCCATATAAACCTAGTCTATACGCCTACCATAACTAATGTGAGACGAATTCAACAAAATCTAGATGAACGAAAGCATACTTGTTCAAACTTGAATGTAGGTGAAAGGTAGTATTCATGCTCTTCAAATTCACCAACTGGAATTTCCACAGGACCTCTAGAGTAAGATCCATCCTGAAAATATAATGTAAAGAGCTTGAAAAAGATATGATGTCAAACAAATCTTTACAGCATTTAACGATTTAAATCAAGTAATCGACTTGCAATGTCGTGCACTCAAATTATAAGTTATATGTAACTTTCGATCAAGCAAACACATCCAAAAAAAGAACCTCAAATCAATTCAATATATAAAGAATAGTACCTCAAAGAAAATAAGACCAGGTTCCATCCCCATAAGATCTTCTTCCATAACATCACTTTGACCAAAATCGAATGATTCAATATTCGGCAATGCATGACCAACACCAGATTTTGTCTTTGCACCACCATCAACTTTCCTAACTTCACCAGATGGATTCAGGGTAACCCAATTAATTTTCCTTTTTATTTGAGAATTCTGAGTATCGGAGGCCGAAGAAAGTGCTTCTACACGAGAGACGACATAACAGTCGAATAAATTCTCATTCTTATTCCCAATATCAACTGGATCCATTTCAGCAGTTAAGGGAGAATACACAGCTCCCACGCCTTTCCATATCCCACTAACACTACTCGAAAATGTATACCACGCAGGGCGAATAACTGGTTCCTGCATTTTGTTTCACAAGTTGATTCATTAACAGTTCGTAAAGCAAGATAATAGAAAAATGTAGACTCTAACAAGCAATAATGCATCCATATTGTATAACAAAACATTCTTAAATGCCCATAACAAAATCATGTAGAATCTAACAAGCAATAATGCATCCAAATTGTATAACAAAACATTCATAAATGCCCGTAACAAAATCATGTAGACTCTAACAAGCAATAATGCATCCAAATTGTATAACAAAACATTCTTAAATGCCCGAAACAAAATCANAGCAGGCTATTCTGATTAAAAGTAGATAGAAAAGGAGACCTGTAATGGCTACATTCGGAGTGCTCTGTACGAGCGAGAAAGAAACCTCTCTCGATAAATAAAATGCCATTCGTGATTCAAAATTAGCACGAGGAAAACCTGTTTCGAGCCAATCTACTTCAAATGCCCCCAAATCAAACTCTCCAAGCACTGGGCATCTGTGATAAAATCCTGATCCTTCACGATGCTGGTGAGTGCAGAAAATTTTAAAATTCAAATTCAGACGAAACATGGTTAAGAGGAAGAAGACACAGGAACGTTGAGCAAGAAGGACAATTGGCAATGATCTAGATAGACTAAACAAAAGTTCTTTATAGCCAGGAATCCTAACGGCTAATTCTATTACACGTTTGGGCCTCGTCTATTACAAGTGAAACGGATCATTTACTATGGGCCTTGATGGAAGCCCATTTCCCAGTTAAAATAATTTAAATTTCTACTCTTATAATAAAATAATTTCATTTTTTAAATATAATAATTACAGATTCTGGAAATTGAAATTCGTCCGGTTCATGACTTGCCCGGAAGGCGGAGAGAGTTTTTGGGAGTCATGCGTGCAAGGTGTTTGATTAAATTCCAAAGCTTGTGTATATGCCGAATAGGCTCCTTGATAAGGCTGCCATTTGTCGGCCAAAGGCAAAGATCCGACCACCACCACCGGCTTCTGCAGGGCCTGTAATTCGAGTGTCAAACAATATAGCGCGTTTGGGCTGGCCAAGAGAGGACTCAAAGCGTCGGCAGTTTCTATCGTTACCTATATTCCCCGGTCACCCTTTGCCGGGGAGAAAGTCGACCACCTCTGGGCATTTTACTGCTATAAGCTGGCTCAAGTATTACTTCAAAGACATCACTCCTTCGGTTATTCAGGATCATTTCAAGAAAGGCCTAGTCAGTTTCCTCATATTTCCATCATTCGTATTTGTAATAAAGTTCTCTGGTAAGTTTCTTGTTATTTTACATTGTAGGTTCAGATTGAATGCCCGAAATCAAGTAGTTTAGTGGGATGTTTCAGTGGAGAATCCGAGCCTATGAGGAAGGTATTCTCAAAATGCGCATTTCATCTATTTAAAGGTTGAGTATTTTTCATAATCAAGGCATTTAACTTGCAGATTGGACATAACCATATTATGGAAGTTGGCTCAAGAGTTTATGTACCCGTTTCTGTGGCTGAAAGTAGAGCCTCTAAGAGGTTTGATGTTATACCAAGTGGAACTGCAAACCCGAATGCTGATGAGATTCAATATTTACAGAGACTTGTAGATTATAAGGCATGTGTATAATTTGATGTTCTTTTGCAGCAATTGGCTGCTCTTAAAAATCGGATTTTGCCTTGGATTACATTAATTTCTTCATAAGTTATGAGATATTGTAGATTTACATGCAACAGAGGTAAAATCTGTTTTTTAGTCGATAACAATTGTTGCAAAAGAACAAGCTTTATATCTGTATTGGAGTTGTTTCATTGATAAATTTTTCTTCTGATTCAGGATTCTGCTATACTGGTTCTGAATAAACCCCCAAAATTTCCATTAAAGGTTAGCATCATCGATATTCTAAATCATTTTTGGGGCTGTAGATTTGGATTGACATTATGTGAAATAGAAAAGCCTCTCGGTTCATAACAGCATGGAGGCCTTGGCAGCTGCTGCATTGTCATATGATTTGGTAGAAGGCCCTAAATTGGTGAGATTCTCTTCATACTTTATTTTGATGAATATATAATGTGAGAGTCGAAAATGCTTCGAATTTAGAATATGAAGAAATAACTGGTCCTTATAAGTTTACAAAGTACTAAAAATGTAATGCGTATGCCGTTTGAAAAATGATTCTCAACATGGGGAGTTTCACTCTTTTATTTCATGTATTAATGTTCTTTTAGGTGCATCGTCTCGACCGAGAGAGTAGCGGCCTGTTGCTGATGGGACGAACAAAAGAAAGCATTTCTCATCTTCAATGGTTGTTCAATGACACTAGAAAAACTAAGTCCTTGTCAAAGGTACTTCAACTCCTTGTAGCATTTCCTTTCACTGCCAATTGCTTCAAATCGCGTATGTTTTTATCGAAGAATTGGAGTGTTGCTTGTGATGCTACATATCAGAGGTATTGGGCATTGGTCATCGGTTCACCTAAACAAAAGGAAGGCTTAATATCTGCACCCTTATCAAAGGTTTCCCTTCTAACCTCAGCATGTAGATTTTGTCTCTCTTTTCATATTGTTAAACATCGAGATCAATCACTTATATTATTGTTATACGAATGGCTTCATGCACCTTACTAGATGATCATTAACTCATTATTTTAGCTGTCTTTTGATATTGTTAAACATCGAGGTCGATCACATAGATTACTCTTATACGAATGGTTTCATGCACCTTAAGATATGATCATTAACTCATTATTGTAGCTCTCTTTTGATATTGTTAAACATCGAGATCGGTCACATAAATTATTGTTATACGAATGGCTTCATGCACCTTACGAACATTAACTCATTATTTTAGCTCTCTTTTGATATTGTTAACCATCGAGTTTGATCACATAGATTACTTTTATATGAATGGTTTCATGCACCTTACGAGATGATCATGAACTCATTATTGTAGCTGTCTTTTGATATTGTTAAACATCGAGTTCACTCACATAGATTATTGTTACACGAATGGCTTCATGCAACTTACGAGACGATCATTAACTCATTATTGCATATCTCTTTTGATGTTGTTAAACATCGAGGTCAATCACATAGATTATTGTTATACGAATAGCTTCATGCACCTTACGAGATGATCATTAACTCATTATTGTAGCTCTCTTTTGATATTGTTAATCATCGAGGTCAATCACATAGATTACTGTTATATGTATGGCTTCATGCACCTTACGAGACGATCATTAACTCATTACTGTAGCTCTCTTTTGATATTGTTTAACATCGAGGTCAATCACATATATTACTCTTATATGTATGGCTTCATGCACCTTACGAGATGATCATTAACTCATTATTGTAGCTCTTTTGTAAGCTTCGATTGAGAGAATTAAATATGTCATGATTAAGCATTCAAATTTGATTGCAGGTACTCCTTGATGATGGAGAAACAGAAAGAGTGATTCTAGCCTATAATTCAGAACTAGAATCATCCCAACCAGCCGTTACAGAATATCGCGTCCTCGGTCCAACGATCAACGGATGTTCTTGGATCGAACTACGACCACATACAAGATGTAAACATCAGGTAACACAATCCATTTCAATTCTACTCCAAATCCACAAGCTTGAAATTCTACTCCAAATCCAAATTACATCTCTTTATGCAGCTTAGAGTCCATTGTGCTGAAGCTCTTGGTACTCCAATAGTTGGAGACTACAGATATGGATGGTTCATCCATAGCAGATGGAAACAAATGCCGAGAATCGACTACGAGCCAACGACAGGAGCACCGTACAAACTGAAACGACCCGAAGGTCTACAAGTTCAGAAAGGTAGTGTGCTATCAAAAGTTCCTCTTCTTCATCTTCATTGCAGGGAAATGGTGATCCCAAATATAGCAAAATTCACTCAACTTCACAGGAGAAACAACAAAGTAGCTTCACTAGATGATTCGAAACCGGATATTCTCAGGTTTGTCGCTGAAATGCCTTTTCATATGAAAACTAGCTGGAGTCTCATGTCCTCTTATTTGGTATAAGCAACCAAATAAACAGTTTATTCATAGTTTTCATGCTAGAATAGTGGTTTATGATGCACCATAGTTTCTGCTGTAACAAAAACTCAATGCTTTTATAAAGGTTTGTATGGCAAAAACCGGGCTACATTGGTATTTTGATCGATTCCACTTGGTATCGGGTTTTTGGGTTGGGTCGTACCGGTCCGCATCATAACAGAATTGCGGACGGATACGAAAAAAAACCTTGAATTATTTTGAATTTCTTTTTACAACTCCTGAGAGCTACGATACCTGTAAAATTTACTGTTGACTCATTCCTCACAACATAAACTACCAATGAAGTCATGCACAGTATGGAAGTATGGCCAAAAAATCAGACCCGAATAATTTGATCTGATTACATGGGTACGAGTTTACTCTAGTCAAATGGGTTTGGTTCGGGTATGCGCAAACTAACCGAGACACGATATTATACGGATTGGTTCTAGGTATTATGAAATCTATACTTAAAATTTGAATAATTAAATAATATATATCTATATATAATTGATCACTTAAATATAAATAATTTGTCTTTGAGTTTTTAAAATATTATTTTTATGATTTTTGAGATTCACATAGCATTGTTATTTATTTTAGATAGATTAACAATGAATAAATTAGATTTCTTATTTTCTATACACTAATATAAAAATCGAGAAAATTGCGTAATTGGCCCATAATGTTTAAAATAGTGTAAAGGTAATACCCCCAAAGTTTATAAATTGCGTGAGAAGCCCCCGAAGTTTTAAAACCGTTCAAAAATGACCATCGGGTGAATAGTAGCGGTTTTTGCCTTTTTTCGTATAAGTAGTTTTGATAAATTATGTGTTATTTTTAAAATTTTCAGAGTTTGGAGACATAATATAACATCTTTTCAAGGTTAATAAATCAAATATAAACTTTGGAGACATTTAAAATATCAACGAGTATAAATGTCAAATATAAACGGTTTTGGAAGTTCGGGGGCCAACCACGCAATTCTTAAACTTTGATGACACGATATTTACAATATTTAAAAGTTTAGGAGCCAACCGCGCACATTATATCAACTTCGAGGGTTTCATATGCAATTTACAAACTTTAGGGGCACCGCATTTACACTATTATAAAGTTTAGGGGTCAATTACAAACACCACTCTATAAAAATCATTCAAACTCACCATTGATCTAGATAGACCCATGGGTCGGGTCTGAGTAATAATAATGTAAATGAATTTGGATATGGATCTAGGACCTTGAACACAACCCATGGCCCATCCCTATTAGAGGTGTAAACGAACTCGAAACGCACATAACTTTAGTGTTTTTAAAGTATTAATAATATATATAAAGATTATAATATTATTGATTCAAGAACCGATTCGTTAAAAATTTGAGGTTCAATGTTCAATTCACTAGGAATTCCAACTCGAACGAAAAAATCGAGCTTGAACTAGAACCCGGCTCGATTCGATTCGTTTACACCTCTAATCTATACACGTTTGTATGATTTGATGTTAAAAATGTAGAGATATTTGCATGTGAATTGAGATTGTGTTTTGTGTATATCTAAAAATGGAGGAGATTTCTTTTTCTATGGTCATTATTGGCTCATCCAACAAAAAGGTCATTTAATTCTAAACAGTACGTTTGTTTAGTTCGGTGGGTAGTTGCCATAATTTAATTCAATCGTTATATATAATGATGGTAAATTGGGTAGGTGCAAAGATGGCCGATATATCTAATCATTTTATTTATTATCATGATTAAAGTTATTGTATGATATAATATTATTTTTAATACAAACAAAATAATAATGCATTCATCGTTAAAAAACCACGATGAAATAAGAAAATTTGATTTATTATATTATATATATTTTAACATCATAATTTGTGAAAGTATTAATATACTCTTATTTATCATAATTAGAATATAAATTCAGTATTTTTTTTATATATAAGAATATTGATATTTTTATAAAAATAATAATTGTGATACTATAATTTTATCAAATACTTTAATAAATTTTAAGGTGTTCATATCGGTGTGTCGGCACGGTATCGGTTTTAAGTGATACAACTGATATTTTGATATTTGAGATATATCGTTTTAGGGAATTGTGTTTAAGGATTCATTCTCAGATAAAATTAGAACAAAATATTGTCAAATATCACCAAATATATATATAAAATTATGAAGATGTGCCCGAACTTAAATCCAAAACCAAACCCGTATAGGCCAATATTTTATAAATATCAGATTCATTGAACGATGAAATTAATTTCGATCGATATTAAAACGTTAGTGTAAATATCTAAATATTATATCTAAAACATTATTCATATTTAATTTGAATTAAACTAACGTTCAATAATTTACTCATCAACTAAGATATATAAAATATAGGAAATTATGGACTAAATAATTCACATATATTAAAATATTGAATTAAATAAATAAGTAAATTTTAAATAAATTTCAAAACGGGCATGTGCTGAATCACACATATTAAATACTGAATGGAAATAGATATTTAAATAGCCGATAATTCATAGCCTTTCCCTGGTTCAGCAATGCCGTCAAAGCATAGGTCCTTCAGTTTAACGGCGTTAGGAAGTCGATGCCTGAAGCTTTCTTTCTACGGCTCCGGTCTACGGCCGTCGACGACGGACTTAGGTGACGGAACCGTCATGCACTGCTGGGTACCCAAGAATCCAGATCCGACCCAGACAAACTTAGTACTCATTCACGGCTTCGGAGCTAACGCAATGTGGCAATTCTGCAACTCCGTACCGGTTCTCGTTCGCCGGTTCAACGTCTACGTACCGGACTTACTCTTCTTCGGGAAATCGATCACGACGGAGAAGGATCGGAGCGATTCGTTCCAAGCTCAGTGTGTGAAGCGGTTAATGGAAGCTTTGAAAGTGGAGAAGATGGCGGTGGCTGGGCTGAGCTACGGCGGGTTCGTGGCGTACAGTATGGCGGCGCAGTTTCCTGAAAGTGTGGAGAGGGTAATGATTTGCTGTTCTGGGGTTTGCTTAGAGGAGAAAGATATAGCTGAAGGGCTTTTTATAGTGTCGTCGGTAGATGAAGCTGCTGATATTCTGATGCCTAAAACTCCGGCGAAGCTTAAAGAACTCTTCAAGTTTACCTTCGTCAAGTTCCCAAGAAATCTGCCTTCATTTATACTCAAAGATTTCATCGAGGTTAGTCATGAAATCAATTACATTTCAAGATTAAAGAATAGATTAAGGCATTTATTTAAATATAACATTTTTTAAATCAATTATTTATATTTTATACCGTGTGATATTCTCATTTTATATATCATATATGTGTACATTATCCATAAGAAATTGACCTGGTTCAATAAATTCAACATGATACGGAATAGTTTGGGAAATCCTGAGCAACATTGTCTTGTCGAGGTTTAGTTCCACTTAATAAAATTGATCTATTGGTAATCTTGATTAACTTCAGTTTATCTGATGGTTAAGCTTAAATGCGTATTAAAATCAATGTTTTCGTATCGATCCAGAATTTTATACTAATCTTGAGCAGTACAGTCAGTACCAAATATATTTTTTTTTTAAATAACATTTAATTGGTTTTTTAGAGTTGGATCTGAAAAAATCGGGAAACGACCCTAATACCCGATACCAGATGCAACGAAAAAAATACGATCAAATCCGGTATGAAAACATTGGTTGAAATATAACATTTGTCAACATTGTAAATATGATGTAACTTGAATTGGTTTATAAGAGAGATTATAAACTATAATAAGCAATGTTTTCATACCAGATTGTATTTCTAATACTGGACAGTATTAGTATTTTTTAGATACCGTATGGTACCGGATTTTAGAGTCGGATTTTTATTTTTTCGGATCCGATCCTAAAAAACAATTAAATTTTAATTTTTTTAATATATATAAAAAATAAAATTTGATGCCAATCATACTCGTCCGAATCGGTATGAAATTCCAAATTGATATGAAAACATTGATAGTAAGTAACTTGTTAAGTCTTTTAAGTTATGTCTTCTCCCCTTATATATTATATTTCAAACGGTTAATCAAATTTAATGAAATTGATCTGTTAGTAATTCACCGATTTAAATTGTCAATTAATTATAGTGGAGGAGTATATTGAAATATAACATTTGTCCTTAGATAAATTAGATTGTTTTATAAGAGATTATATACTATAGTATAGTATAATCTCCTCATCTTTTACGTTCTATAAGTATATAATCCCATATTAAATTTAATACCCTCGATAAAAATGTGCAGGAAATGTGCGTTCAACATGTGAAGGAGAAGACAGAGATGCTTTACGCCATTTCTAAAGACAGAAAACTCTCTGATATTCCTAAGATTTATCAGGTACTCTTTCATCTTCTTCATTCACGCCATTGTAATCTTCTTCAGTAATTTATACTTGTTCTTCTTCTGTAGCCGACTTTGATAATGTGGGGAGATAGAGATAAGGTTTTTCCATTGGAACTCGCTTACAGATTGGAAAGGTCTCAACTTTTTGAAATTACAGTCAAATTCGTAGATTAGGGTTAAGGGGATTATTTTTGCAGGCATTTGGGGGAGAATGCAAAGCTAATCGTGATCAAGAAAGCAGGGCACGCCTTCTTCATAGAGAGTCCATGGAAGTTCAGTCGCCATGTCAAATCATTCCTTAAGCCCACACCCGTCGTCAAATCCAACGGAAACTGACCCAGTCTGAGTCCGGGTCCGGGTCCGGGTCCGGGTCTGGGTCTGGGAGTCTCTGTTTCTTCATTGAATTACGATGCCATAATAATTGTTTAAGTATTCTTACAAAATACTCATGATTGAATTTAGATTGTTTGGTTTAGGGGTGGGAACGGTCCGGCCCAACGGATTACGGGTCGAACCCGTTGAAACCACCAACCTGTACGGATTGACTCGATAGGTTGAAAGTACACCCAATCCATCAACGGGTCGAAAAACATAAACCCTAAAATTAAAAAACATTCAATTTTAACTTTAAAATTTTAAAAAATTCAAAATTATCCAACCCGTCAATCCGTACGGGTTGAAAATCACGACCCAACCCGTACAATGATATTTAGTGGGTCAACGCACGAGTTGACATGTTTGTACGGGTTGGGCCGATCCAGTGGGTTGGGTTGGCCCATGCCCACCCCTAGTTTGGTTTGAAATTGAGGTGTGGTGAAATATGATGATCGTAAATTTTTATATATGTTTAGTAAAATTGCGATATTATGATCGTGTTTATGTAAAAATACTAATATATTCTTATTTATAAAAAAATAATAAATAGAATTATATTACAATTAATATAAGTAAGGGTAAATTAGTTGGTTTTAATATATATGATTTTTTAACGATTATCACATATCAATTAAGTTTGTGTTTTGTTTACCATAAAAAAATCACGATTTGATAATTTCACCGTACTTTATATCGTCGAATCAAAAAAACTCAATATAAAGTTTGTATAATTTTGTTATTCTTATTTTTTTAAGTAAGAATAATAAATTGAGAATGAGTTAAAATTATATATTTTATATTGGTTATTAGTTTAATTTATTTTATTATTAAATAATCTATGTAGGGCACCATCACGCATGTACAATTAGAGGCAATCGAAGGAACCCAAGAGATACCTTGTAGATCAAACCTTGAAGCAAATTCAAAAATTGTATAATCTTTTATTTTATTATTAAATAATATATGTATTGTACCGATTTGGGTAGGTATTCATACCAAACACTCGTATGTATAGGTTTCAAACGAGTTTGACGAGATCTAACTTGTTTCATTATAAGCAAACAAAGATTTAAAGTTTGTAGAATTTTTTGTTATACAAATAATATAGATTAATAATGCATTTATAAAATATTTATTTTCTCAATATTAATAACTTAATAGATGTATCAATTTATCAAATGAGAAAATATCGTTTTTTGTCCTCGTAGTTTGATCATTTTGGTAAATTTAGTCCTCCAAATTTATTTTAGCATTTTCAGTGCTCGAATTTTGGACATTTGGCAAAATCGATCCTCCTATTTTGGAACATTTGGCAAAATCGGTCCTCAAATTTCATATTTAGTTCTCCAAATGAAATCGAACAAAACCGGTCCATGTAGTTTGATCGTAATGGCAAAATTAATCTCCGTATTATATAAAAATAAAAATTACAAACTTCGGGGACCAAATTTGTCATAAACATAAAACTTGGAGGACCTAATTTGTCAAATGTGACAAAGTAGGAGGACTAATTTTGCCACAAATAAAGTTAAGGGATTTAATCTGCCACAATTATAAAAATAGGAGGACCAAAATTGCCAAAATAGAAAACTACAAAAATCAAATTTGCGCGTCGCCCTTATAAAATATTGATAAATCATAAGAATTAGGGTGCATGGACACGGGAGTTTTTAAAATTTGTAAGGTTTTACATAGTATTAGACACCGAACGTGTATCCAACCTCAATATATGTTTTTATTTTATTTTTTATTTTTAATTATTATTTTTAACTTTTAATTTGTAATAAATTTTGTTTGAATTTGTTAATACGTGGCTTACAATGATACGATCGGGGTCAGGCGATATGGCTTTTTGCCGATCGGGCGAGAGAACTGATGGTCGGTCGGTCGGTACGTTGTATGATCGGGAATGAATTGCTGAAAGAAGAGTGTGCGATCGGCATCCTCAGGCGAAATGTCAATAAAGACTGCACCATTACTACAGGCGGCGGTGTGCGGCTTCAGCGTGCACAAAAGTCTTATAAATTGGCTCGAGGTAGCTGCCGTGAGATCGTAATAGATTACTAAGATTGTGTGCCATTAAAATATGTAAAATGTTTGTCTATAAAAGAAAAGGCCTGAGAGTGTTCGAGGGGGGAGAGCTCCTGATCAAAAAAGTTCATAGTGATTCTTTCCTGGGTTTGGTGCCCCGTGGGTTTTCCTCCCGGTTCTCGGGTTTCCCACGTATAAATTCTTGTTCTCTTTCCGTTACGGCAACCGTGTACCAACGGTACCCTCACCTAATATAAAATATCACAGAGTAGATTTTTACTCTTAACATTTGGCGCCGTCTGTGGGGACCGATCTGGTAAACCTACTAAGAAGCTTTGCATGCTAGTCCTAGTTTTATGGAGAACCCGAAATCTGTGGAGGGAATGGAAGCTCACCAGCAAGAATCACATAACAGCATCGTTGGAAGAGATGTGATAACCATTGATCCTCAATCCTTGCGGAAAATGGTGGAGGAAATGGTAGGAGATCTTCGACAATCACTCCTGGCGTCTGGACAGAAATCTGTTGTCCAGCCGCAGATCCAGAATACTCAAAGCTTGGTTCCACCAGAAGCAGGTCGGCAAGATGACCAGCGCGGAAATATGAGCTCAGACGAGGAGGAAATTGTCGGTCGGCACCCCCAGAACGAAGTGCCCCGACCGGCTGTCGNACCTTGAAGCAAATTCAAAAATTGTATAATCTTTTATTTTATTATTAAATAATATATGTATTGTACCGATTTGGGTAGGTATTCATACCAAACACTCGTATGTATAGGTTTCAAACGAGTATGACGAGATCTAACTTGTTTCATTATAAGCAAACAAAGATTTAAAGTTTGTAGAATTTTTTTGTTATACAAATAATATAGATTAATAATGCATTTATAAAATATTTATTTTCTCAATATTAATAACTTAATAGATGTATCAATTTATCAAATGAGAAAATGTCGTTTTTGGTCCTCCTAGTTTGATCATTTTGGTAAATTTAGTCTTCCAAGTTTATTTTAGCATTTTCAGTGCTCGAATTTTGGACATTTGGCAAAATCGATCCTCCTATTTTGGAACATTTGGCAAAATCAGTCCTCAAATTTCATATTTAATTCTCTAAATGAAAATCGAACAAAACCGGTCCATGTAGGTTGATCGTAGTGGCAAAATTAGTCTCTGTATTATATAAAAATGAAAAATGACAAATTACAAATTTCGGGGACCAAATTTGGCATAAACATAAAACTTGGAGGACCTAATTTGTCAAATGTGACAAAGTAGGAGTACAAATTTTGCCACAAAGAAAGTTAAGAGACTTAATATGCCACAATTATAAAAATAGGAGGACTAAAATTGCCAAAATATGAAACTACGAAAAATAAATTTGCGCGTCGCCCTTATAAAATATTGATGAATCATAAGAATTAGGGTGCATGGACACGGGAGTTTTTTAAATTTGTAAGGTTTTACATAGTATTAGACACCGAACGTGTATCCAACCTCAATATATGTTTTTATTTTATTTTTTATTTTTAATTATTATTTTTAACTTTTAATTTGTAATAAATTTTGTTTGAATTCATTTTTGGATCCATAGTTGTTCAAGAATTTTGTGTTATAAATATTTGAATATTTTTGGATAGTAATAATTACATTTTGTATCGAAATATAATATTATTGATATTGTTTCATTAATGAATTTAATTATTAATTTTTATTTTAAATATTCCGCGTAGTGTATTCTATTTGATATTTTACGATGATCATATTTCCATTTCCATTTTTAAGTGTTGCCTTACTGCGGGAGTTTTGCGTAAAATACCACTTATTCGGAACCTATATGGAAATTTACCACCATTCGTGATAGGCTAACGCGAATTGCATTTTTTTCCCAATTCTCAATTACCAAACGCGAGTCGCGTTAGGCTGAATAAATTTAAAAAAAAATCATTTTTCTGCTGCTCGATTTACGCTAAATCGACCACGTTTTGGCGGTCGATTTACGCTAAATAAACCGCGTTTTGGCGGTCGATTTAGCGTATCGCTAATTGAGGCTTATTAAACTGCCTCCAACTTTCTTTTCCTTCTTTTCCTTCTCGCGTTTTGGGTTTAGGTTATTTCATACAAAAAGCTCTCGAGGTTTCTTCTAATTTTTTCCACTCCCGGCATTCCTCCTTTCGTAGTTGTCGTATTTTTGTTGGTAATCAAATCGAAAGATCTTCAACCCGCTTTTATTGCCTCCTCGGTTTATGTTGGTACTTATTTTAAACTTGTATAACTTTATTTGCTAAATTGATTAGTTACGATTGATTAGTTGTAGCTATTTGATTTGTTATGATATTAGTTGTGAATAATGGATTAGTTACGATATTATTATAATTATATTGTTTGTGACTAATTGATTGTTTACGAAATTAGTTGTTAAACTTTGATTAGTTGTGATATTAACTGTGAAGAATTGATTTTTTACAATATTATTTGTGACAAATTGATTATTTATTATATTATTTGTGACTAATTGTTTCTCGTATTGATGTAATTTTTTTACTTGAATGTTATGGATCCGTTTTGGAATTATAACATATATCAGAATTATGATCCATCTCAAATGACAGAGTCATCTTCTTTCATGGAGTTATTATTGAGTTAAGGGAATCCAAGTTTTTTATAATAAAATGTTATATTATTATTCATTACACTTTTAGTATACAATATTTATTTGTTGTATGTATGCAACCAGAATTCAACACAAATGTTGAAAATCATGACGATACCCCAGTAATAGATTCGGATATTGATGAATCTGAAACTGAACCTCCGCTACCTCGAGCTGACAATAGAATGGAGGATGATCAATTGCCTCACACTGTTGTCGATGCTTCTAGGCTAGCACGCCTATTGTCAGGAGTTTCTCCCGATATTCGTTCAAGTACTTATTGTTTTGGGAGACGATGTGGTAGCTGATGACTTTGCATATGCAAAACCTCGACGAGTTTATTCTTCATACAACCTATGCAATCTAAATCTGGTTGTCGGAATGGGTTTCAAAGATAAATCAGATGTTCAGTTCGCTGTTTGCCACTTTCATATCGTCCGCCGTTATCAGTTTAGGGTTGTAGATAGTACACCACTGTGTATTTCATATTCGGGCAATATGTGATGCTAGAGATAAGGTCTGGCAATTTTCAAAAGGTTATATTCATCATTCTTGTGGTGCGGGTAATGTGAGTGGTAAACACCGTAATATGACAATGAATTTTATCGCTCGTGATATGGTGGAATACATATGGAACAAAAAAGAATGTATGTATTATAGATATGTATACATGTTATAGGAGTTCTAATTTTATTTTTTTACAAGATTGAAAGTTTAAGATGCTATAAAACAAATGCACGATAAATATGCATTCAATGTTGGGTATGATAAAACTTGGCATGGGGTCCAACGTGCATATGAGTTAGTGCATGGTTTCTGAGAATCGTCTATGGAGAGACTTCCGACACATTTGGCAGCTATACAGATGAGTACTCCCGGTACCGCAGTTGAATGGAGTCTTTATGACACTGATAAGGGTTCGAACGATAAGGTGATTCGTTATGTTTATTGGTCTTTTCGACCTTGTGCAGACGCTTGTGAACAATATATTCCCGTTATCTCGATTGATGCTACACACCTTTATGTACGGTACAACCACAAACTCTTGATAGCCGTTTGCAAGGATTTTGGTTATTCCCTTGGCGTATGCTCTTGTTGATCATGAAAGCAAAGATTCATATTGTTGGTTCATTGAGTTGCTGGACAATCATATTATTTGGGGTAAGTCGGCTTGTATAGTGTCAGATAGACATGCTGGTATTACAGGGCAGTTGAGTCGTTAGAAGCATTTCAGACTGGTCGGTTACATCACCGATGGTGTTTGAGACACCTTACATCGAATTTGAATACGCATATAAAAAATCGTCAGGTGAAGAAGCTTGCTTACCGTGATGGGGCAACCACATTAGAATCAAAATGGAGATCACTAATGGAAGATATCAGGGAAAAGTGTAGTCGTGCATACATATGGCTTACTCAACCGGAGATGGAAAACAATTAGCACAAGTGGGCACTTGCTTTCGATGGTGGATACCGACATGGTACATTAACTACTAATCAAGTGGAATGCGTAAATGGAATGATGAAAGATGTCCGCCGTTATCCGATTTCTAGTTTGGTGGATTCAACATTCTACAACACACAAAAGTTGTTCATCAAACGACGTGATGAACTTGCGATCATGACAAGGAATATGCATGTTAAAATCAATTATGCTTTTATAAATTAAAATATTGTTTCATTGTGTTTTAGCGTTTTCAGGCATTCACCCAAGAAACGAAAACGTGGTATGAAAAACAACGAATGAAAGTTGACTCATATGAGATGCACTACTAGGACCCGGATAGGCAAGTCGGAGAAGTGCACCGCATAAAACGTGGTCGTGGTCCGAGTACACGTAAAACAATCGATTTGGTTAGAAAGACTTGCTCTTGTGGTAGATGGATTGTGCATTTTGCTTCCATGTGCGAATGTTCTACGGTGTGCTAGTATAAACCATGTACCGACAACAGAACTCATTATCGGGATCCCGACTTTGCAACACTTGCAGAACCCATATGCAGATCTACATGTTATGCCATTGTGTCTCGAGAACGAGTGACATGTGCATGGTTGGAGACTTTGACACGATAAAAATCGCCTGAAGAAATCACGTACTGGGGGGCGCCCCCGAACAACTAGGATACCGAATGAGATGGACACACAAAATGATGATTGATTGTTTATGTATTGTTATCTTATTTATTTTTAGACTTTTGGTATGTATTTATTGTTAATTTATAAAGATTACTAAAATTTAATTATATTAGGTCATGCTGCCCGAGATATTTGTTAATCACGTACTTGTTGTTAATCACGTACTTGTTACTTAAAATTTAATTATATTAGATACTTGTTAATCATGTACTTGTTAATTAAAATTTAATTATTGTTAATCACATACTTATTATTTATAAAACTCCATTATATTCAAAAAACTCTATTAAATCCGTTAAAAAAATACTTAGTACACAAAATCAACGTCTTCTACGACCGCCACTGCCATGCTGCCCGAGATGTCCACCGGTGCCACACGCACGTCTGACACGATTACACCTTCCCCGTCGTTCGCCTCACACCTGCTCCGGTGACTCATCTCGGAGTCTAGTCACAGGCTCTTCATCTTCACCTTCTGGCTCCATAGTCGACTGCGTATTTCTTGGGCCGATCGGGGGTATATCGTTATGCTCGCGTGTCTATTGTGAGGAGCTGGCTCCATAGGTAGGTGCGAAACCAACACCAGGTGTCGGGGTCTGCTGCATCGATTGGTAGAATGACCACATCATGCTCATTTGTTCCGGGGTGAGGGAGGGAGGCGGCGTCTGANAACATCTTATAGAGTAACAGCCGCCTGCAAAGTCGTAAAAGTAATATAACAACTTTATTAATTGTGAACGGTATACAAAACAAACATGAAACTTACTTCACCATAAGGTAGGAAAAAAGTATATGTTTCTGGCCGTTATCGCTCAATCAACGCAGTCAACAAATGTTGGTTCAATTGTAGTTTTGATGTCTTAAATACACCGTAAAAGCCCAATCGATCTAGAACTTGAGCAACATTACGTGTAACTTGTAAATCTCTTATGGTTCCATCCCAATGCTTGAATATTATGTGCCGGACAGTTTCATCACCACATAAAATGCGATAACTTAAATGTCTCTCTTGAAGAGTCAACACACTCGAATCGATGGGTTGTTGGGTATGGTGTGTCATTATAAAACTATACAAAAATCATATATAATCAAATCACCACAATAAATATCAACAAGTAATCAAATCACCGCAATTACTATCGAAAAAAATCATATTTTCACAATAAACATCACAACTAATCAATTCGTCGAAACTAAAATCATACATAATCAAATTACCACAATAAATATCAACAAGTAATCAAATCACCGCAACTACTATCGAAAAAACCATATTTTCAACAACTAATATCGTAATTAATCAAATTGTAACAACTAATATCGTAATTAATCAATTCACGCCAACTAAAATTATAGCTAAAGAAAACACAACAACCAATATCATAACAAATAATCAAATTATCACAAATACTATCGTAACTAATAATCGAATCATAACAAATTATCGTAAATAAATCAAATGTTTGCTCTAAACAAAAACCCGAAATATGGCCAAAACATATACCTTCGACAACAGGAGGTGTTAGATCGAAAACTCCAGAGTTGTTGATCGAATGCCCGTGCGGGAGTAACCGGAAAACGTTTGTGGAGACGAAATCGCGTTTGGGGTTTAGGGCTCGCGATTTAGAGAGGAAATCTCGCAAAATTTATACTGGTGCTGCTCGATTTAGCCTAACGCGAGCGAGTATAACAAAACGCGAGAAGGAAAAGAAGGGTTGAGGTAGTTTCATAAGCCTCAATTCGCGATACGCTAAATCGACCGTGTTTAGTGTAAATCGAGCAGCAGAAAAATATTTTTTTTTAAAATTTATTCAACCTAACACAACTCGTGTTTGACAATTAAGAATTTGAGAAAAAATGTAATTCGCGTTAGCCGATCACAAATGGTGATAAATTCCCAAATAGGTTGGGTAGCCGATCACGAATTAGTGGTATTCTACGCAAAATTCCTCTTAATGCGTGTACAACCGCCTAGCATTAGAATGAGATGCCCGATAACTTTTCCCCGGCAATACTTTCCTATGATTCGGTAGTTGACATGATTTAATTTCTGTGATGGTAATTTGATTAGGTCTGGAGACGGCGGATAACAGAGACGGGTGCGGCCATTAATTTCCATATTTTATTTATTTATAAATTATTTTCAATTACCTGAATTGTCTTTCAACTATCCATCGTCTTCTTCAGAGTTCAGTTCAGCTTAGTTTCTGGTTCAGCAATGGCGTCAAAGCCCAGGTGCTTCAGTTTAACGGCGTCAAGAAACCGATGTCTCAAGCTGTATTTCACAAACTCAGGTCTACGCCCTGTCACAACGGAATTAGGCGAGGGTACCGTAATGCACTGCTGGGTGCCAAAGAATCCGAATCCGACCCGATCTAACGTGGTACTTATCCACGGGTTTGGAGCTAACGCTATGTGGCAATTCTGCGACGCCGTACCGGCTCTAGCTACAAGATTCAACGTCTACGTACCGGACCTGCTCTTCTTCGGTAAATCCTACTCGGCTGCGAAAGATAGGAGCGAATCTTACCAAGCGCGGTGTGTGAAGCGCGTGATGGAGGAGAATAAAGTGGAGAAGATGTCGGTGGTTGGTCTGAGCTACGGCGGATTTGTGGCCTACAGTATGGCGGCGCAGTTTCCGGAGAGTGTTGAGAAGGTGGTGATCTGCTGTGCCGGAGTTTGCTTAGAGGAGAAAGACCTAGCGGATGGGCTATTCTTAGTAGGGTCGGTGGATCAAGCCGCTGAAATCTTGATGCCTAAGACGCCGGAGAAGCTTAGGGAACTGATGAAGTTCACCTTCGTCAAGTTTCCAAAATCCATTCCTTCATTTCTGCTTGAAGATTTCATAGAGGTCAGTAAGGGTTCAAATTGTATAATTGTCCCACGTTTGAAAACTAAATTGTGGGGGATTGGTTCGTAAGAAGGAAGTGGACCATTTGTAATCGATTCTTCGAGTCTTTTACAACGTGTTCTCACCTCTCTTATACGTTATATCCGAGGCTCTGAACACACTCACTATAAATTGATCCGACTCTAGAAATTTAACATGATATCGAAACGGATTTGGAAAATCCTGAATGACTTTGTCGGGGTTAGTCTGGTTTAATTTGATCGGTTGGTAATATACCGATTTAAATTGTCAAGTCCAACTTGTCAGGTGGTTGTACTCGAGGGGTGTATTGAAATTGTGTAATTGTCGCATATTGTAAAATTAAAGTGTGGTGGATTGATTTATAAGAAGGAAAGTGGACCACTGTAATTGACTTGTTCAAGTCTTTTACAATGTGATATCATCCTTTTTATATGTTATATCCGAGTACATTCCCCACGTAAATTAACTCGATTCTAGAAATTTAACATTAAATGTATGTTTGGGAATATAAATGATAAATTATAAAAAAAGAATTAGTTATTACAAAAACAATAAAAATTTGATTTGAAAAAAATATACATATATAAAAAATATGAAGTTGAATGTCCAATGGACTTTCATAATCAAATTAGACTTCATTCTACATTATAGTTGAAAAATCAAAATACATTTTGAATCAGATAATTAGAGTTTAAAATAGATATTACTCTATTTCAAAAACAGATTATACATTCTATAATGCATAATTCGTTTTCGTAATTTGTACAGAACACAGTCGAAATAAACAAGTATAAAACTGCAGAAATGCAATGCGTTACAAGTCAATTCTACTTGGAAAGTGCAATGCGTATAAGAGTATGAGATCACAACATAAAAGACTTAAATAAGTCATTTACCACTATCTACAATATCTCTTATAAACTAATCCAATTCATATTAATTCCAACGTGGGACAATTGATCATATTTCAACAAACCTTTGAAGTTGGATTTGACCATTCAAATCAGTGGATTATCAACCGATTAATTTCATTAATGCGGACAAACCCCGACAAAAACACTCGGGATTTTTCGAAGATGCTCCGGTACCATGTTAAATTTCTATAGTTAGGTCGATTTTATACGGGGAGTGTGCTCGAATATAACGTATAAGAAGATGAGACCACAATTTAAAATATTTAAATAAATCATTTACGATATAGTCCAGTGTACCTCTTATAAACTAATCCAATTCATATACCAAATGGGGATCAATTGTTCATATTTCAACACTATGAACTCTAAATCTGCAAATCCACAGGAAATGTGCGTTCAATATGTAGAAGAAAAGGCAGAGATGCTTCATGCAATTGCAAAAGACAGAAAACTCTCTGATCTGCCCAAGATTTCTCAGGTAAAATGCTACACTAACCTTGTTCAACGCATATCAAAAGACAAACCAGTTATTATTTGCAGCCAACTTTGATCGTATGGGGAGATAAAGATAAGGTGTTTCCATTGGAGCTCGCTCACAGACTGCAAAGGTGATAACTTTATGGGATTTTCTTATAAAACTTAGAGAAGGAGATGACAGTACCTTATTTACAGGCATTTGGGAGAGAATTCAGAGCTGGTAGTGATCAAGAAGGCAGGACATGGATTCATTTTTGAGAAGCCTAGAGAGTTCAACCGGAAAGTTAAAGCATTCCTTGAAGCACCTGTTGTTTCTAAGCAGACAAATGGAAAGTGAAACTGAGATATTACCAGTCAGTTCATGCTTTTCATTTAACTAAAATGAATCCGTAAAAATGGTTATTTCAATCTGTTTTTTTATCACATTATTATAATGTATCCCTTTTCGCAACAAGAAGAAAATGCAAGGAACAAAGATTGATATAATACAACACAGGAGAACATCAGCAGCTCAACTCCAGTTAGCTCTGCAAATTTAAGCAAACAACAATGGATATAAATACCTTCTAAGAATAATACAGAAGCTTACTATGCTGAAGGGAAGAGGTTCTGGAGAATGCCGAAATCACAGGCTAACTAACCTCTTCTCGTAGTTCATCCGGCTTTGATGTCTCACCTGTTGATTCACAAACATTTAGCTTAACAATATGTTGAAAATATAGAGTCTGATCGAAATTAGAATGAGATTGTGCACGGATAGTGTATAAAGAGAGGAGATCATATGGTAAAAGACTTGAACCATCCAAATTTCATCTCAAATCCAACATGGAACAATTATATCTTTGAAGATACCCCTCAAGTCTAAACACCTAACAAATTTGGACTTGCGAATTGAAATGAACCGAATTTCCCAGTACTGATAACAGGATTTTGACCGAATCAACTCCAACACCATATTAGAATTATTGGGTCGGACTAAAATTATGACGGTAGCGTGCACAAATATCGCGTATAAGGGGAAAAGATTACACGGTAAAATACTTGAACAAGTCATTTATCATGGTACCCCTTCCCCCTTATAAACCAATCCAACTTTCATCCCAAATCTAGTGTCAATAGGTAGCTAGCCATTCAATATTTAAGGTCAATCACTCTGACACGGTTTCTATTCAATCAGCAGGGGAGCATGCATACCTCCATCTTCAGAGAGATCTGAAGTCCATAAAGTGAGATTATCTCTAAGAAGCTGCATGATGAGAGTGCTGTCTTTATAGGATTCTTCATCAAGACTATCGAGTTCAGTAATAGCTTCATCAAATGCTTGTTTAGCAAGATGGCAAGCCCTGTACACATAAACAGAAAACAATCTCCTTTTTCTTAAAAGGACACTAAGAAATGAAGAATGTGAATACACCTCTCAGGAGAATTCAAGATCTCATAGTAGAAAACTGAGAAGTTCAGTGCCAAACCAAGCCTGATGGGATTTGTTGGAGGAAGTTCTGTTGTAGAAACACTAGTAGCAGCCTGCAACATAAAACTAGTAAAAATCAAAACCTGAATGAGCAAATCAAAGAAGCCATGCCCAGAAATAAAAAATGGATAAACCTCATAGGCTTTGAGTGACTTCTGTGCTACCTCTTTTTTATCATCTCCTGTCATGAACTCGGCCAAATACCGGTAGTAATCTCCCTTCCTAGATTACCATTTAGTCGAAACATGACAGCTATGATATAATCAATACTTAAACTAGTTACCATTCCTTTGTTGTGAGAACAAAACTTACATTTTGCCATAAAAAACAGATGATTCTCCACTGGAAGAAGATGGAATCAGGTGCTCATCAATCACTGTTAATATGTCCATACATATCTTAGTGAGTTCATCTTCAACCCTCTGTCTGTAAGCTTTTATTCTCTTCACATTAAGTTCATTGCCCCTGCTCTCTTCTTTCTGTTCAATAGACGACAAGATTCGCCATGATGCTCTTCTAGATCCAATTACATTCTTATAGCCAACGGACATTAGATTCCTTTCCTCAACCGTTAGATCAACGTTCAATCTCGCTACCTTCTTCATTGCTTCAACCATCTCTTGCGTAAGGAAAAAAAATCATTAAACATTAAAATCAAACTTGAATATCCAACTAAAACACCAGAATCAAATCGAAGAAGACATAAAATTACATGAATCCTCCGCAAAACAACCAGATGCAATACCTAAAAGCCAACAGATCCGAAAAATCGCCGAAGAAAACAAGATACACATAAATTAAGTGTCACCAAGACATAAATCGCATGAATCCGTAGCCAAAAACAACCAGATTCAATACCGAAAATTCAACAGATCCGAAAAATCGATTCGGTTCTATTCAAGTAAAACTTAGTAGCCGCTTTCAGGCTACATTTCCAGAAAAGAACATTTACCGTCATATCTCTCCGCCTTCTCTGCAAGTCTTGCCAAGTAAACCAGTTTCTCTCCTTCGTTCTCCATCTCTGAAACAACCTACTTTTTTGTGGTTCTCTATATCTCAACTTCCCTTCTCCGTTGGAGAAATGAGTGACACAATAACTTTCCCCTTTCCTTTTCCATCTTCTATCTGGGCCATGGATTCCAAACTAAACTGTGAATCCAGTTTCCTCCAATGATTGAAGATGAAATCTGCCCTTAATTCCTACAGGCATGTCAAATGAACCGTTACTCTGCAAACACGACAGCCGTTGGATCACTCTTCGATCGTGTGTACAAGATTCACTATATTAAAATTAACTTTTCTATTTTTGTAATTTAAATTATTTGTCTAAAATTATAAATTAAACAATTCAATTTAATCTTTTATTAAATTTAATTTTCATAGATGAAATTATCATTAGTATTTTACACAGTTTACATTATATGCTTGATATCCCTAATTATACATTATTAATCAAATAAAAAAATTGTTAATTCACTTAAGTGCATAGATATTAGTTACATAAATATCATGATTAAATTTGAAAAAAATAAAAAAACTCTATGCATATTCATTAACTACACATAATTGGGGTTCCACATCTCTATTATCAATCTTGTAAACTGGATTACGTTCAAAATACCAATCTCCAACAGCTTGCTCAATCGTCTATTAGAAAAACATAATATTCAAGTGTTGGTTAAATAATAGTTCATAAAAAATATATGAAAAATCTTACTTTCCCATTAACCGTGGCCAAAGGATTAACCCATTTACTATCGTAATCTAGGTGCGAATGCCCGACGCAACCATGCACAAATATTCCTCTCCTCGGTCCATCTCCAACTTTATCCTTCAATGTCTTTATAAATTTTCCCCGAAAATCTACATACAAAATGTAAACAAACCCAAAATCATATTAAGAGTAAACTAAGGCCATCAACAACGTTGGCCACCCAATCAGACCGGACGGCCAACGTGTCATTTTGTTTAAATGGGTGAGGAGAGAGTGTATCCTGGGCGGGACACTCTCTTTCCTCACTTTTTTAAAAAAAATTATAAGATATAAACATTTATAGTATATTAATATAATAATTTTATCGATAATATTATGATTCTAAGATATTTTATGTGTAAAAAATAATATTAAAAAATTATAAGTTTCCGGACATTATTGTAGGAATAAGAAGAAAGTTGTTTATAAAATTAAAAAATGATGATGTGTATTGAGAGAAAGATGATGTGGATGAGATAATGAAGTTTTCGGACGGATATGGTTGTGGATGACCTAATATACATTAAAAGATTTTATAAATCAATTTAAATATAATCTATTGATCTTATATTTTAAATGGGTAGATGATATTTAAGTTCTCTATAATTTGTATTATTTGACAAATTGATCCCCAAAATTTCTTATTTTTGATAAATATAATCACCAAAGTTTTTTAAAAACAAAACTAGTATTCATATTTTGAAATTTTTTTAAAATTAATTCTTATACTTTGTAAATTTGATAAAATTAATTATCAAAATTTAATGTACATGAAAAAATTGATTCTCAAATTTTGAAAACTAATTTTTTCACACGGAGCCAAATTTGGGAAATCGTGTTTTGTCAAAATGATAAAGTAATGAGACTATAGATGCCTAATTATGGTATATAGACCAAATTTATCAAAATTACGATAAAAATATAATTTTCTCGTTGTAAATTTATTGATATTATTTATTCAATGTAAATATTTATACCTTTAAAAATTTGTAGATCATCGACCGTGCAACCACTCAACGTCTGAGTACAGTTTACCCAACTAGTGTCATTGTTGACAATTCCCGTTTGTAGCTGTAATATCAATTTGATATTTAAATATAATATAAAATTATTAAAACGATAATTAAATATTTAAATACCTGAAATTTGTCGAAACCCGATTCGATAATAAAGAGAGGGGTTTTTATTTCTGTGATGAAGTTTTGTGGGAACATACACTAAAAAAAGGGAAAAAATAATATAAGATAAAATTAATAAAAATACGGAAAATAATTAATTTAGTTACTAACCAAAGTTGCATTCATTCTGGACTTGCATGTTTCGGGTAGAAACTTGGCTATATCCTGAATTATTTTTCATTTCACATTTAAAAATAATTTTAATGGACGATGTGTAAACTTGGTCCCATAATTATATAATTTGGGTAATTTTAATTTTTAAAATTATGGGATCAAATTTACCAGAATTATAAAGTATGAGAATTAAATTAATGTTTAGATATTAATATTTTTTTGAAATAATATAAAAATATTTATTTAAAAGGGGAAAAATGGCTTACATGCTTTTGAACGATTGCGTCAAATCGGTGTTCTCTTTGGTTAAATCCCGGTAAGGAGGGGTCAATTCTGTTAATAATTAAATAATATAATAATCAGAA
>RWGZ01001402.1:67693-128345 GCA_009725065.1 Utricularia reniformis
GGTATGAAAACATTATTTAATATATAATAATTTAATTTATTATATATTTTTAATTAATATATATAAGTAATATATAAATTATTATTTATTTTTATTAAAATACGTAAACATAGGTTATTTCGCAAATACTTTTGAAATACAAGCTATTTAGCCAATTTTTTATAAGAACATGTTATTTGACAAAGTGAAATTCCACATAGGGCTATTAACCCAAATTCCTCGCAAAAATACATTTGGTTTTTGGTCCCGGATGAGACCTGTTATTTTAAGTTATTTATAAGTAGATAGAAAGTTGACGTGGAGACGTACATATACATGGTTATATATAGCCAATCTATTTTGTCCGTAGTAATATTTTTTTAGGTATTGTTAAGTAAACTTTATTCTACTGGTCCAAACTTCATGCCTATCTCCAATAAATTGATCTAAAAAATTGTTATGCCATGGAGAAAAATTGCTATTTTTATTTATTAGCAAGCAACAAGTTACCCTTCTTAATTTTTTGACAAATTCCGCTACACAGCATGTTAAAAAACAAAATTCCAAGAAGCTAAGCTTGTTTTTTCCACGGGTGCAGCAGCAAATACATTAATGTTATTGAAATTTCCATGACTGGAACAGTTTCAGAGAGCATCCATGGAGATAGGTGCCTTGATAACATGCAATATCTGCACCAATTCAGCCATTGAAGGTCTGCTTGAAGGTACGTCACAGGTACAAACAAGAGCAAGTTTAATCACTGGTACCACTTCTTCTTCATTGTACGGTCCCATTTCATTATCTACACAGTTCAAAACATCTCCTTTATCTAGCAATGCTTTCACATATTCTTCTCCATGTTGTTTTCCTGTCACCACCTCGAGCATCACCATCCCAAATCCATACACATCACATTTCTCATTAACTCTCAGGTTTCTGCAGGCCAGTTCCGGTGCGTTTCGGTCTCCATTGCTTGCTATTTGCCTGTCGAATTTAGGTACAAGCCTTTGGATACAGTAATCAGATATCTTCGGGTTCAGATTTTCATCAAGGAGTATGTTGCTTGTCTTGATATTGTAGTGAATAATTGGAGGCTGAAATGAATGGTGCAAATATGCTAAACCTTTAGCTGTTCCGATCACAATATTGAGCCTTTCCGGCCAACTTAGTGGTCGGGATGACGACTCTTCGAGTCTAGTTTGCAGGCTTCCACCTGCAGCATATCCTGATACTATAAGTTGAAGTTCAGGAGTCCAATAATATCCTCTCAAAGGATTCAAGTTAAAATGATTTGCTTTTGCAAGGTATCTTATTTCTCTATCAAAATCTTCTAGATACTCAACAGTTTTGTTTGTTTTCAGCTTCTTAATTGCCACCAGTGTGCCTTGTTCTCCCACTATAGCCTTGTAAACTGTTCCATGATCGCCTTCACCGATTTCGAATGACTTTTTAAGCACAGACTCAAGAGAGTTGCTGTGTAGATCCAAGCTCAAGTTTGAATCGAAAAAAACAAGTTTCCCTGCTGATAATCTCGACTCCACAACTGAGATCCGGCTTCTAACAGTGATATTTACCAGTGTAATGATCAAAACTCCGGTAGCAATCACAGCAGCAGCCGATATCGCAATGATAGTTGAAACTGTGAAGAAGCTCGGGCATCTAGCATGCCCGGATTCCTTGTTTTTATCCCCGATTTCATTGCTATACACATATGGATCAAGAACCAAAGGCTTTGGCAAGTTGAGCAAGCATGGCTCCTTGAGTAATGGTGAACAAATTCCAAGGTTTCCCTCTATAGCACTGGCATCTAATGTTTGGAAAATACTACCTGAAGGCAGTCGACCGAGGAGCCGATTCTCGGAAAAGTTGACAATCAAGAGATTTTCCAGTCTTCCCATAAGTTGAGGGATTTCTCCAATAAGCTGGTTTGCTTCAAGCTTAAGAACCTTGAGATTGCTTAACTGTGACAATGTTTCTGGAATGAAGCCAGTCAGTTTGTTGTATGACAAGCTCCTGCATACAAAAATAGTACAATTTTTACATTGAATTTGTTCTATTTATGTGCTTCTAACTTGTACAATTTTGTTTACTCACAGCAAAAATAGAGATGAACAGTTGCCAATCTCATGAGGAATTGTCCCTCTCAATGAGTTCCCATCAAGCTGAAGAATATTCAAGCTACCCGATTCACATATATCTGGTGGGATCGCTCCGGTCACGCTACTGCTACTGAGATCCAAAATGGTGAGATTCGGAAAGTACCCGAACTCCGGTAACATACTCGACTTGAGCTGGTTATAAGACAAGTTCAAATATCTCAATTTGCTCAATAGCCCTATCTCTGCTGGTATTTTTCCACTAAGATAGTTAGCTGATAAATCTAGTACTTTGAGACTGTCCAAAAGTTTGCTCGAAGCAAACGGAATTGATCCCGTAAGCTGGTTTTTCGAAAGATCTAGTTCATCCAAACTCCTGTCGAATAAGCTCTCGGGTATGCTCCCGTTTAAAGAGTTTTGACTCAACCGAATCACCGTTATGCTTGTGGATTCAGCTATGGAACTTGGAATGGTTCCAGTTAACTTGTTATTCGACAATGAAAGAAATATAAGTGATTTCAGTTCAGCCATTGATGAAGGAAGTGTTCCAGACAAGAGATTGTTAGAGAAATCAATGTGTTCTAATGCAGACAAGTGATGAATCCATTCAGGAAAATCTCCTGTTAGAAGATTATTGGACAAATTGAGGTACCTGAGTTCTTTCAGTATCTGTAATGAATCTGGTATCTTACTACTTATCTGATTCTTGCTTAAATCCACATGATTCAAATGTGGACACAGCCCAATATCTTCAGGCACTGAACCTGTGAACTGATTACTATGTAAATCAAGCTTTTGCAAGTTACATAAGATCGAAATCCCACCGGAGATTGAACCAGAGAGCAAGTTATTTGAAATATCTACAGTTTGCAAGGCTTTTAACGTCCAAATTCCTTGGGAAAAAACAGGGTCACCGGAGAAATGATTACTTGAGAGATTTAGATGATTAAGAACAGTACATCGCCGGAGACTGGCCGGAATTTGCCCTTCAAGATGGTTTCCGGCGAAAGAGAGATACTGAAGTGAAGAACAGTTGTCGAATAAGTTATCAGTTAAAGAACCCGAGAGCAAGTTCATCGATAAATCGAGAAACTGAAGGTTTGAAAGACTGGAAATAGATGAAGGAAAATTCCCTGTAAGAGCATTGTCCTTAAGATTAAGATACTCCAGATTTTGTAAGAGAAGAAGTTCCGGTTTGAATTCGCCGGAGAAATTATTTCCCGACAAAGAAAGTTTCCTTAGAAACCGTAGCTCCTCCAAACCCCGGCCGACAAGGTCGCCGGAAAAACCAAGTCCGTCAAGGGAAACGGCCGTGACACGGCGATTTACATTGTCACATTGAATGTAAGTCCATGAACAAGGGAACTCATCATTTTGGTTCCATGATTGAAGATAATTGTGTGGATCAAGAATACCAGATTTGAAGACAATAAGACCTAAAACTTCGTTATTGAAACTGTGATTATTATCTCCGGCGACGAAGAGAAAAGAGAGTAGAAAGAAGAAGCTCAACATGTTGACAAATTGGGTCACGGGAAAAATTGAGAGAAGAAGCTTTTGTCGTCAATGGCGTGGAAACTGGAACATGACCGTTGCTTATTTTTGTTCCCACGAGAAGGGAGGGAATGAAGACAACAAAGGAATCTCATTAGCGTTATCGTCATCCTTTTTTTCTTATCTTGTTCATGTTGCTTTTTACGCGCGAGCTTCCAAATTTGTACTTCCATGTCAGTCCAGAGGATCACGAGATCAATGTCATTTTGGTTTATTTGATTTACCAATTAAAATTAGTGTATATTAAATCATTATTTTTTTTAAATATATATAAAAAACAAAATTGTAGTGTATAAATCAATTTCATTAAATTATTATTTTTAATACACACATAAAATGATATTATCATGTTTATTATTAGAAAATCATGATTTTATTATATTTATAAGTTTGATAATGAGAAATCATTTTTTTATGAATGATCGACCAAGTAGTAGAGATGATGCTGCATACTCCCAATTTTCAATGAAAATCGTCAAAAAAAGAACAATATCTAAATGTGGTACATGTTTGATAATTAAAAGTGAAAGCTAGCAAACCAAAAATATTTATTAATGTAGAAATTAGTTAACTTTCAAACTTATTTGCTCTTATAAATCCTCATCAATATCATCCTATTTTTAGTTCACAAAGATAAGTATAAACTATTTTTTAATAAAACTATAAATACTTGTATATTTTAAAACAATTAGAATATAATAATGTAGCTATATTTATTAAATACACACACATACCAAATATACCATTACCCTAATTGATGATATTCATATATACCAAATTCTTATTCGACATAAAAATACTCAAATTAATAGTAAAATTATGATATTCCATAAGAATGATTTGATCACCACATGTACAACGTTCTCAATATCCACGTGATTTGACCATTTTGTAGACTAGAAACTCATCAGTCTATAGTAAAACCATTTGGTGGTATGATTTTGTATTTGCTTTTGTATATTATATGCCATCACTATTTTTTAACATCATTTTCCTATGTCGGAGAAGAAAATGGTAATGCCAGCACTGGTAGTCGATAAAGCTCGATCTTATTTTCGTGTGATGTGTTCTATGTTTTCTTTGATCCACATACCATTTTAGAATTTGTTTTGATGTTGAAGATTACAGTTTATGAGTAGTGTCAACTTTCAAGATTGTGATTGCACTTGGAATGGGAAATTGTTGAATGTTCATGTATTTCAATTTTCAATACAAAATATTAAATTAAATCTATGAAAATTAGGTTTTTTAAAAGAAGTTATTATTAGAGTTTGAATAATATGTATGGTAAAATCTTCAAATCATTATTTATTATATTATGTAATAAAATCTTGAATAATATGTATGGCTACTAAAACTACTTAGGTCATGAGCGCGATTTTAAAAATAACTAATTTATCCTTCATTATAGTATGATTATATTGTATGTTGATCATTATTTATTATATATTTATGTATAAATGTATATTAATATTTTTATAGTGATTATCTAATGAATGATAATAACTTCTCAGTTATTAGATTGATACATATCATCATTCATTGATATATTGAAGAACTGACATTTATTAGTAAATCCCTAATTTAGTTGATGTATAATTATGTCACTTGCATACTTTGGAGTTCAACATCACTCTCCTACGATTCTCTATATCAAACGATCTTCAAAATCTCTGTATGTCGAACTCGATCTATGTTTAATCCGACCAATCAATTTCTCATGATTGGTCACACCATTCGTCTATACCACTCTCTTTAATCTGGTCTTATCAGAATCATTCGATCGATCATCCTTACCAATGTGAATTTTGAAAGGATAAAGTCTTAGTCACCAAAACAGATAAGTCTTATGTTATCAATTGAATGATCAAACTGATATTAATTATTTTACTGGATTAAATGTAGTTTCTCTCTGTGGTATTCGTTGACCAGGTCGTTCAATAATCATACAACATCATACATGGAGTATATTGGGTATATATGATGAACACATGTCTATTCAAATTTCACATTAAGATAAATTGAATTTAAGAAAATTAGATAATAATATTAGTAAATTTGGTACATATGATGTACACACGTTTATTCAAATTTCACATTAAGATAAATTGAATTTAAGAAAATTATATAATAATATTAGTAAATTGAATATTCCTACCGAAGTTGCGAAAGTATTAGATAATTATAATTTTATGTTGTATTTAATAGATAATATTTTTTTTGGTTACATATAGGCTAAGAGTAAGAGCATCCCAACATGAAGATGATGAAATTACTCGTTTGACCTTGACCGTATCATGAGTCGTTACTGGCTTGGGAAGAAGACTCCTCAGTGTAGTTCTTCGGTCTGAGTCCTCGAACTGCATTGAAATGGGTTTCTACATGAGGATTTTCTTCATCCTTGCTGGATTTATCGCTGCGGGGATGATTATAGGTACTTTTTATGAACCTTGCAGAAGTGATGATCTATTCAAGTACTTCACTTTTTATGCTTTGAGATGCACATTGAGTTTTGCTACTGATATGGGTATGCTAGTATGTTATATGCACGTATTCCGTGTCATTTATTGAGATATTTAATGTAAAATTTTACCCAAAAAAATGCGTCTCTATACGAATTTTAATGCTGGGAAAGTGTCTATTTGAAGTTTCTAGCTTCCAAATCCACAATTTGACCCAATCAAGTTTTCCTTTATATCAGCTGTGATGTTATTGTTTAAAATGATCAGGTGCTTTGATTCAGTTAGCATTCATCAAAAGGATGGAGGACTCATACGGTAGATTGTTTATCAAGAGGAATTGGTTCTCAGAACCTGATATTTACTTGTGTTACTGCATTTTCATAAAATTACTCCTTTAAAACTTTAAATTTCAGGGACTGAATCATCCTTGACAAATTCTCGAAGGTATAGTGGAGGTAATAATTTCTTTTGTTTTTGTATTGCTGCTATGCTTGCTGGAGTTAATTAACTAAAAAAACTCCTGACTATTATCAATCATCTGCTGATTATACGTTCTTTATTTTACAGGGTTGTCTTTCTGGACCGATAAAGAAGCAGCATTGCTTCGGCTTGGATATGTATGTTCTTCGAGTTTTGGTTGATTTTGATATGTAGATATTTTTCACCAGTCTTTAACAAACACTAAGCTGTGTGATTCTTTATATTTACAAGAAATATCAACAAACTCTGTGATGATGTGGACATTCTTTTACACACATTTTTTTTTTGCTAAGTTCATTGTTAAATCTAATTTTCTCATGGAGATGCTCTGTGAACAAGTTTATATTGCTTCATGGTGTATATATTTTCCTTTGGCCTTTTATGATGCAGGTTAAGCCAGAAATACTTGGCTGGTCACCTCGGATCATCTTATTCCACAACTTCTTAAGTGATGAGGTATGTTCTACACATGATTCTGAAAACTGTGACATTCGTATCGATTGACAAAATTTCTTTTAACATAAAACATCGATTATTATTTTCTTAGAGAATATTGTAGCATTTATTGAGTAACTCAATAAGAACTTTTTTCTAGCCAAGATTTTGTATTGTTTTAAGTTTCAGAGTTTCTTCATCCTTGTAGGAATGTGAATATCTCAAGGCAATTGCGAAACCACGTCTACAGTTTTCCACTGTTGTGGATTCTAGAACTGGAAAAGTAAGGTTATAATTTTTTGCTTTACATGATCTATGCTTAGGCAACATATATTGAGTTGTTGTCGTGATGCGCCTTCGTTCGTTTCGTATGGACTCACAGGGCATGAAGAGTAATGTAAGAACTAGCTCAGGCATGTTCTTGAGTCCTAAAGAAAGAGAGTATCCAATGATACAGGTGAAGTGAAATATGGCTTAGAGTGTTAATAACTCATCTCTTTTATTTTTCTTAAAAGAGATGTTTTAAACCCTTCTTAAAAGGTTTGGATTAATTTTATTTTTTATCCATTAGGCTATTGAGAAAAGAATTTCTGTTTATTCTCAAGTACCCGCAGAAAACGGGGAGCGTATGCAGGTTTTGAGGTGAGCTTTGTTAATTTTTAAGAGTCAGGTCAATTTATGTGGAGAGTGTGCACGAATATATCATGTAAGGGGAAGAGACCACACCGTAAAAACTTGAATAAGTCATTTACTATGGTCCACATTTCCTCTGTATAAACCAATCCACACTACATTCAATTTCCGATGTGGGATAATTTCATTATTTCAACAAGCTTTATGTTCCAAATACTTCACCATCAGAGTACCTGATAGCTAAGATCTTATAGGAAGGCTAACATCTGCAGAAGCACAGGTATGAAAGGAGTCAACTTTACAGACCTCACAATGACTACTTCTCTGACACAGTTAAGATCCGGTTGCTCTCGGAAGTGTACTTTATTTGGCTAGCATGTTTTAGTAACATTCGTCTTGCAGTTCAATACAAGGTTTGGTGGCCAGAGAGTTGCAACTATGCTCATGTATCTAAGTGACAATGTTGAGGGAGGAGAAACATACTTCCCAAAGGTGACTTGATCTAATTTTGTTTTCGAAGTTATGTTATATATTCACTTGATTTTTGCTGTGGCCCTAAGTAAAATTTATGGGATTTGGTTAATTTCATCGCAATTTCATCGTAATTTCATTGTAATTTTGTTTTGTGAAGTTATGTTATATATTCACTTGATTTTTGCTATGGCCCTAAGTAAGATTTTTGGGATTTGGTTAATTTCATCGTAATACGTCGAGCCACTTGAAGCAAATCCCTCTTACAATAATTTGTTCATGGGATTGACATCAAGTGGCTGGACCTGCCAATTGACCTCAGAGTTGCGTATTCATGTTGAAACATCATAGAGGGAGCTTGAAATGTCTCGTTTCATCGGCATGTCAATAATGCACATAAAGGCAACATAAATATACATAAAGAAAGTACTAAATCTGCTTTTCTTAAACAAATTTCAGGCTGGATTTGGTAAGTGTAGATGTGGTGAGAAAATAGTGACAGGACTTTGTGTGAAGGCAACCAAGGGAGATGCTGTACTTTTCTGGAGCATGGTTTGACTCTATTCTTCTATTTACGTTTTGTTAAATTTATAGAGTTGAATCGAAAATATGACGTGAGAGTGTGAACATATTGAATATAAAGGGGAAAATTTACAATATGGGACAATTGAACTTTCAATATATTTGAGTTGAGATTCGTTTTTTGGACGATTTAGCGTGGAATTATTTCCTTTTTGTTGTTATTGTGATAATGTGTGTTCAGGGACTGGATGGGAAAACAGAACCAAAGAGTTTACATGGTGGCTGTGAAGTGGTATCAGGGGAGAAATGGGTAGCCACCAAATGGATGAGACAGAACACAACCTCTTAGGTTTTTTTAATTATTTATTAATATACATATAAAGAATCTCATATTATTATTATTTGTTTGAGATTAATAAACAATCTTATCCCTAATTAATGAGCAATTTTCCCTTCAATTACAATCATTTATTTTGATCGGTGTTTTTATGTAGCCTCCAAACTTTAAAATAATGTAAACACGATTTACTCAAAGTTGTAAATTGTATACAAAGCCCCCAAGTTTATATAATGTTTAGTCCAACTTTTAAAGTTGCATAAATCATACCTCAAAGTTTAGAAATTACATAATTGGCCTCCGAAGTTCTAAAACAATTTATATTTTATCTTAACACTCGTTAATAATTTAAATGCATCTATGGTTTGTACTTGACATCGTAACCTTAAAAAAACGAATGAGTATCTCTACAAACTTTGAAAAAATAGCACTTAAATTGTCAAAAGCACTCACTCAAAAAATGACGAAAACCGCTATTTTCACTCGATGGTCATTGTTGAACGGTTTTAAAACTTCGGGGCTTTGCAAGCAATTTTTAAGCATTGGAGAGATTACCTTTAAACTATTTTAAACATTATGAATCAGTATCGTGATTTCTCTTTTATGTATTGTATAGGAATGATCAGTTTCTTTGTTAAACCCTTGACATTCACACACTATTTGTTCCTTCATTCCCACAAATTGTTGTTGCATCCCATAGAAGAGTATCCAGAAAATACATTAATTCTCCAAATTCACGAGGAATTTGATATTCAATTTAAAATCGCGGCATAATGTTTAGATCTCGTGACGAATTTGCACCAAGACTCAAAAAGCACGAGGAATTTGAATTGCACTCCAAATCTGTGACGAATGGAACATAGCTCGTGACGAAGAACAAATTCATCACTAAAATTTTACTTGGCTCCCCACTTGGAGATTTTTTCACAACTTTCAATATTAATGTTTATTCAATTGTTTGTACATTTGATACATAATTCGAGAAAATATCGCATTTGCTCCCCATACTTTAGTGTTTTTTGGTATTTTAATCCCCATTCATTAAAATGATAGTTTTGGTCATCATACTTTAGTGTTTTTGGTGAATTTGGTCATCATAATTTATAAAAAAATATAAATTTAGATCCCCAAGTGGTAGATCTGATCCTCAAAATTTGTTCATTACGCTATCTCCAAGGGTGAGCGCTCAAATTTTCCTTCAATATTTAATACAAAACAATAAATTGAATCAATTTTCCGAATTTTGGTAGTTATCTAATCAAAAGCACAACAAATTGTACTTTATATTTGTTATGGTCCCTTTTTAGGGGGTACCAACAGTCGTCCGGTTCGTTCAACAAACGAACTCGGTTCTGATTTCTTTAAAATGTGGAAGACGATTAAAAGCAAAAAGCCAAAATGAATGCACGTCAATATATAGTGGAAACCCCGTGAATTGGGGTGAAAACCACTCGACTAAGAGCTGATTATGCTCTTAGCCTGCTCACTAAAGAAATGAATCAAAGTTCATACAAAACAGGCTAATGAAAATGACGAGATAAAGAAAGCAAGAAGAATCCGACAGCGTAACAGTCTCTTCTTCTGCGTCCAAAGGGTCCTGTTTTTTCCTTCGTCTTGCCCTGTATTTATAGAGTTGCCGGCGAGTGTAATCCACGTCCTGTAACCGCCTCTGACAAGTTTGTNAAGCATTGGAGAGATTACCTTTAAACTATTTTAAACATTATGAATCAGTATCGTGATTTCTCTTTTATGTATTGTATAGGAATGATCAGTTTCTTTGTTAAACCCTTGACATTCACACACTATTTGTTCCTCATTCCCACAAATTGTTGTTGCATCCCATAGAAGAGTATCCAGAAAATACATTAATTCTCCAAATTCATGAGGAATTTGATTTTCAATTTAAAATCGCGGCATAATGTTTAGATCTCGTGACGAATTTGCACCAAGACTCAAAAAGCACGAGGAATTTGAATTGCACTGCAAATCTGTGACGAATGGAACATAGCTCGCGACAAAGAACAAATTCATCACAAAAATTTTACTTGGCTCCCCACTTGGAGATTTTTTCACAACTTTCAATATTAATGTTTATTCAATTGTTTGTACATTTGATACATAATTCGAGAAAATATCGCATTTGCTCCCCATACTTTAGTGTTTTTTGGTATTTTGATCCCCATTCATTAAAATGACAGTTTTGGTCATCATACTCTAGTATTTTTGGTGAATTTGGTCATCATAATTTATAAAAAAAATATAAATTTAGATCCCCAAGTGACAGATCTGATCCTCAAAATTTGTTCATTACGCTATCTCCAAAGGTAAGCGCTCAAATTTTCCTTTAATATTTAATACAAAACAATAAATTGAATTAATATTTCGAATTTTGGTAGTTATCTAATCAAAAGCACAACAAATTGTACTTTATATTATTGGACCTAACAACAATTAATAATTTTTTTTTATTTTATTTAGTATATAACCCAAGGATCTATAAAGCTCATGGACACTCTTATCCCACATCGGTTATACAAAGTGCTTATAAATAGTTTATAAACATTTACTACATTTCAATGTTTGTGAGTTTAGTTGAAATAACCTTCAGTCGTGTTCTCTTGATTCGATCGCATGTCTCATGTTGTTGGGGCTTGTGGAATGGTCGACTGTGGTGATATAATTGCACATTTAATTTTCCATAATGCATATTAGCAATGTATTTGATGTGGAATCGTGGAGAGAAAGACTTACTTGTCATTTGATGATTTTCCCACGTATATAATGATTGATTACAAAGTGGAATTGTAAAGCTTTTCTCTAGCGCATAAATTCATATGACTATGATCTTGCGCTTTGGTGTTGGGTATGACTGAGTTTCGAAAGTTGCACTTGCCCGACTATCAAAGTTGATGCTTCTGCTCAAACCCTTCATATGAGTCTATGCAATTGAAATATGATAGATTCCATATTTTTTTCCTTCTTAAAATTTTATAAAAATCGAGTTGAACTCCGAGGATGTAGTTAATTTCACCAACAACTAAGATGCCGCAATAATTTTTTTCAAGCTTAGTTTTAAACAGTTAGCGACGTAATCTATTGATTCATATATGTGTTTATCATTGAAATAGAAAATAACTTGTTCATTAAGAACCAATTTAAACCATGTTTCTAGCATGTGTGGACCATAAAAACTTAACACTTTAATTTTGCCATAATTTCAATAAAAGGAATGAGTAGTCTTGTCTTCATAATGTAAACATAAAATATACTTTTACTAAATATAAAAAGCTCAAATGAGGAAATTTGAAGTAAGATTGGTAAATTATTGAAACATTATGAATGTTACTTATACTATAAAATTCTAAAAATTAAAATTCAATAAGATCTAGGATGAACAATTTATTTATTCTCTCGTTTTAATTGAGATTTCAAGTGGTCAATATAATGAGGAATGAAAGCAAATGTATTTTATATTCGGTATATATTGAATGAAACATACCGAAAAATTTCATTTTTTAACAAACTGAGCAGACAAATTTACCTTCAATATTTAGTAAAAAACAATGAATTTAATCGGTTTTAGAATTTTAATACTTATCTAATAAAAAACCCAACAAATTGGACTTTATATAATTGAACCTAAAAACAAATAATAATTTTTTAAATTTTATTTATTATGTAGCCCAATGATATATAAAGTTCATGAACTCCTCTTATCCCACATCAGTTATACAAAGTGTTTATGAATGATTTATAAGCACTTACAACAGTTCAATGTTTGTGGATTTGATTAAAATAATCTGCATCGTGTTCTCTTGATTCAATTGCATGTCACATGTTGTTTTAGGGCTTGCGGAATAGTCGATTGGGGTGATATAATTGTTGTACTGTTATTTTCTCATAACTCATATTAGCAATGTATTTGATCTTCTACTAAGCCCCGACATGAGTCTATGCAATTGAAATATGATGGAATCTATTTTTTTCCCTTCCAAAAATTGCGTAAAAATCGCGTTGAACTCCGAGGATGTAGATAATTTCACCAACAACTAAGATGCTGCAATGATGTTTGTCTAGCTTAGTTTTAAATAGCTAGCGATGTGATCTCTTGATTCATATATGTGATTATCATCGAAAGAGAAAATAACTTGGTCTTTAAGAACTAATTTAAATCATGTTTCGAGCATTTATGGACCATAAAAACTTAACACTTTAATTTTGTCATAATTTCAATAAAATGAATGAGTAGTTTTGTTTTCATAATGTAAACATAAAATATACTTTTATCAAATATAAAGCCCGAAGCGTGATAAACGTGACAGGGCCCGAAGTGTGGAACGCGTGAGCCCGTAACCGTTTTGTAACTGTTCGGACCGAACCCCGGAGCCAGCTGGCAGATAACGCTATTATTTACTAAGGTTCATTTACCAAGTGTTTTGATTATATATACGGTATATACCGAAACAACAAATTTATTTTCAATATTTAATATAAAACAATTAGTTTAATTGTTTTTCGAATTTTGATACTTATCTAATTAAATGCCCAACAAATTGGACCTAACAACAAACAATAATTATTTATTTTATTTAGTATGAAGTCCAATGATATATAAAGCACATGAACACTCTTATTCCACATAAGTTATACAAAGTGTTTATGAATAGTTTATAAGCTCTTACAACATTTCAATGTTTGTGGGTTTGGTTGAGATAACCTGCATCGTGTTCTCTTGATTCAATTTCATGTCACATGTTGTTGGGGCTTGTGGAATGGTCGACTAGGGTGATATAATTGTTGCACCGCTACTTTCCCATAACGCATATCAACAATGTATTTGATGTAAAATTGTGGAAAGAGACTTATTTGTCATTTGATGACTTTCCCACGTATATCTTGATTGATTAGAAGTGGAATTGTAAACTTTTCTCCGCACCCATTCATTTAACCGTCTTAGCACAGAATGTCTATGATCCGAAATCAAAGTTGATGGTTCTACTCAGCCCCGACAATGAATATGATGGAATTCAAATTTTTTCCTTCCCAAAATTGTGTAAAAATCGCTTTGAACTACGAGGATGTAGTTAATTTCACTAACAACTAAGATGTCGCAATGATTTTTGTCAGCTTAGTTTTAAATAGCTAGCGATGTGATCTCTTGATTCATATTGTGTTTATCATCGAAGAGAAACTTGTTCTTTAAGAACCAATTTAAACCATGTTTCGAGCATGTGTGGACCATAAAAACTTAGCACTTTAATTTTGTCATAATTTCAATAAAATGAATGAGTAGTCTTGTCTTCATAACGTAAACATAAAATATACTTTTATCAAATATAAAAAAAGTCAAATGAGGAAATCAGAAGTAAGATTCATAAATTATTGAAACATTATGAAGGTTCCTTATACTAAAAAATTCTACAATTAAATTATATAAGATCTAGGGTAAACAATTTATTTATTCTCTCGTTTTAATTGAGATTTCAAGTGTTCAATATAATAAGGAAGAATAGCAAATATATTTTATATTCGGTATATACTGAATGAAACATACCGAAGAATTTCATTTTTTAACAAACTGAGCCGACAAATTTACCTTTAATATTTAGTACAAAACAATGAGTTTAGTCAGTTTTAGAATTTCGATATTTATCTAATCAAAAGCCCAATAAATTGGACTTTATATAATTGAACCTAAAAACAAATAATAATTTTTTTATTTTATTTGTTATGTAGCCCAATGATATATAAAGCCCATGAACACTCTTATCCCACATCAGTTATACAAAGTGTTTATGAATGTTTATAAACACTTACAACATTTCAATGTTTGTGGGTTTGGTTGAGATAACCTGCATCGTGTTTTCTTGATTCAATTGCATGTCACATGTTGTTGGGGCTTGTGGAATGGTCGACTGGGGTGATATAATTGTTGCACTGCTACTTTCCCATAACGCATATCAGCAGTGTATTTGATGTGGAATTATGGAGAGAAAGACTTATTTGTCATTTGATGACTTTCCCACGTATATCTTGATTGATTACGAAGTGGAATTGTAAAGCTTTTCTCCGCATCTATGTCATTTAACCGTCTGTAGCGCAGAAACTCATATGTCTATGATCCCGCGCTTTGGTGTTGGGCATGGTTGAGTTTCGAAAGTTGCAGTTGCCCGACCTATCAAAGTTGATGCTTCTACTCAGCCCCGGCATATGAGTCTATGCAATTGAAATATGATGGAATCCATATTTTTTCCCTTCCCAAAATTGCGTAAAAATCGCATTGAACTCCGAGGATGTAGTTTATTTCACCAACGACTAAGATGTCGCAATGATTTTTGTCAAGCTTAGTTTTAAATAGCTAGCGATATGATCTCTTGATTCATATATGTGTTTATTATCGAAAGAGAAAATAAACTTGTTCAATAAGAAGCAATTTAAACCATGTTTGAGCATGTGTTTACCATAAAAACTTAACACTTTAATTTTGTCATAATTTCAATAAAATGAATGAGTAAAAATATACTTATATCAAATATAAAAAAGCTCAAATGAGGAAATATAAAGAAAGATTTTTAAATTATTGAAACATTATGAATATTTCTTATACTAAAAAATTCTACAATTAAAATTATATTAAGATACAGGGTGAACAATTCATTTATTCTTTTATTTTAATTGAGATTTCAAGTAGTCAATATAATGAGGAAGAATAGTAAATGGACTTTATATTCCGTATATACCGAAACATACCGGCGAATTTTAGTTTTTTAACAAATTGAGCCGAAAAATTTATCTTCAATATTTAATACAAGAGAATGAGTTTAATCGGTTTTTCGAATTTTGATACTTATCTAATCAAAAGCCCAAAAAATTGGACTTTATATTATCGGGCTTAATAACAAATAATAATGTTTTTATTTTATTTAGTATGTGCCTCAAGGATATATAAAGCCCATGGACACTCTTATCCTACATCGGTTATACAAAGTGTTTATGAATAATTTATAACCACTTACAACATTTCAATATTTGTAGATTTTGTTGAAATAGCTTGCATAGTTTTTTAACATTTCAATAGTTCTATGCAATGAAGGATGATGAAATCTATATTTGCGTCCTTCCCAAAATTGTGTAAAAATCGCCTCAAACTTATGAGGATGTGGTTACATTTTACCATCAACAAAGATGTTGAAGTAATTGTCTTGTCTTCATAATGTAAATATATGGTCCATTTCTATCAAATATATAAAAAATAACATGTTAAAAATTCATATGAGAAATTTTGAAGTAAGATTTTTATATTATAGTTGAGTTTCAAAGTTATAGTTGCATGACCTGTCAAAGTTAGTGCTTCTGCTCAGCCCCACATATATGTCTGCATTTTAGGTATCTTTCCCAAAAAACCATTGTCTTATATTAGGAACTTCTAAAAATTATAACTAAATTAAGATTTCAATAGAATATTATTTATTCACTCGTTTTAATTGAAATTTCAAGTGGCTGAGGAAGAAAAGCAAATACGAGGTTGTACAAAAAAACATTAGAGTAAGGGAGAATTACTATTGTGTAAATGGTATAATTTGAAAAAGCATTGCCGGAGAGTCGGAGTCATTACCTTAAAAAACTTTATTGTATGAGGAAGATTAGCGAATATGACACTAGTCAAGCATGGAATTGAGTTAGTCAATTATATGGCAGAACCCTTTGGGCCGGCATCGCTCTCCTTCCTCCTAGCCTCAGAATGGCTGTAAGGAGAATTGCTATCACATAAATAGTCAATAATTCCAAATGAAGTGAATATTAAAGCAAAGAGGCTAATGGTATTAACATTAAAAGAAAATAAATCGAAAAGAACACGATAAGATAAAATTCTAAACATTCTAGACATTCACTGTAGTGAAATAAGAGGTTCACTATCAAGCAGATTTGACCACGGTTTGAAAACATACTAGACGTTCCTATTATGCACCTACTTGAATCTCTTGATCCATTTTTCGTAAGGCTCTATATTTCCAATAATTGAAGGTATTTTTATTAGGATACATTAATACATGTACAAATAAGTTGATTTTGAGTATGCAATGTGACGAGGCATGAAGAAACAAGATGACTTAACACTCAATTACGATACTTTGTTCGGAAAATTTACAAAATCACATGGTTTAGACTTTAGACATAAATATAAAGTATGGCGGTGGAAAAGCATAAGTTGGTGCTACTAAGAAGAGAAATAACTGAGAAACAACAACACAAAAACACAACAAGAAACCAAGAACAAAAAGGTTATTTGGTACATTTTGAGCTTTGTTATTGGTGGTGGATTCTTTGATTCAAGGCATTATTCCACCACAATTATAGGCTTTTCTCATGAAGATCAGAGAAAAAGATAATTGATGTTCACCAGTCACCACCACTCATGTTTTAGCAAGAAGATAAATGAACCAAAGTCTATTCCACTCATTACCTAAAATATCGAAATTTTCCTTACTCTCATGGGCTAAAGATAAAAGATTTGCAACTTGCTTTCTCCACTCATCACTATGTTGAATATAACAGTCATGACTATCACAAAGAACATTCTAAAAGAAGAGGATCTGACTGACCTTATTATCCAGCTGATCTATCACGTGTAGCTCGGCCACCTCTTGTTGTCCGACCGTACACCCTTCCTCGGCCTCTGGTTTGAGAAGTATTACCCAAACCAGATTGTCTAAGATGAGCCCTCTCTCTTGCTCGTTCCAATAGATTAATGGTGGTTGAACCGATTGGCGAGGTTGGTTTTACTCCAATGTCTTGACTGGGAGATACTCCATCTTGTTCACAAGAACCAATGTCAACGGGATTGCTAGTCATTGTAGAGGGAATGGAAGGATCAGGAGTTTCTGGGACTGGAATTAAGGACTCATCTGGTTTATTTGCAATGTCTACATTTGGTGCCTCCGAAGGATCCATATCTCCGGCCTCCAGTGACTGCTCAGTCGGAGATTCTTCGACTACTAGAGACACATCCTCTCTAGATGTATTGGTGTCACCTTCGTTATCATCAAAATCTGTGGCCATCTCCCCTTCCTCTATTCTATCATAATCGGATTCAGTAACTATTTGTTGAATCTCTTCTTTTGTTTGATCTCTCAACTGATCATCATATGGTACTCTTTCGCTTGAATTTTCCGGATTTTCTTGGCCAACTTCACCTGTCTCTTTCAACAATTCAACTTCGATTTGTTCATCCATTGTAGGCTCTTCTGCTTGCTCCCATGAATTTTCAGCTTCATCTCCTGGATCAACAGAATCCCCATTAGTTCCTTGTTGAGGAGTTGCAACATCTTCAAATGCTTCTCCAATCTCAACATCACGAAGCCCTGAATGTGTAACAGGATTTTCTTCACCACCATCCAATGCTTTTGTTTTCTTCTGTGGAGGAGCTGGATTTTCAGATACAGGTTCTTCAATAGCAGTCATATCGTCTTGTACATCAAGGGAAATCGAAGACGAGGGACGTTTGCGCACAGCAGCAGCCTCTGGTAATGATGGATTTCCTTGGATTTCTGCAACTTGGGATGGTAATACAGCATTGGAGTCATCTAATTCTGGCATCTCCACATCACCTTGAGGTTCCTTAGGCTTAATAACGTTAGGACGCACCAGTCTCCTTGCAGTCTTAACATATGGCTTAGCAAACACAGAACTTCTTTCCTTCTCATCAGTTGTTCGTGTTACAGCAGTGGTCGGAACAGGCACTTGGGAAGGCTGAACATTTGGTATAACAACTTGATTCGATGCAGCTAAAGGAGAATGTGAATTATCAACAGGTCCAGCATCCGAGGCAACAGATAGCTCATTACAAGCTGACTGTGCAACTTGAGCAAAATTCTCTACAGCCTGGAAATATGCAGAAGCAAAATCCTCCAAAATATTACTGGAGAGAGGTGTCATAGTTGTATCAGACTGGCCTCCCTTAGAGGTCTTCAGTTTTTCCACTTCCTCTCCAAGAAGTTTTAGGGCATCCTTGTGTTTATCAATCTCAGCAGAAAGATTTTTCCTTTGTTGCATGACCGATTCACGAGATTCAAAGACAGTTTTACGAGTCTTCTGAATTTTTTCTTTTTCTTTTTGATGTTCATCTCTCTCCTTCTTGAGATTATCCCTACACCTCTCTAAAGCTCTCTCAAGCGATTGAATTCTGGTGTCTTTCTCCTTCTCCTTTTCTTTTAGAGCTTGCTCACCTGCGGAACCCTGTTTGGCTGCCTCTAGTTCTTTGGACATGGCCTCTATCTCTTTGACAAAATCCTCCTTTTCCTTCTCCATTTTTTTTCTATGAAGATTTAATCGCCTAGCTCTTTCAATCTCAGTTTTCAAAGAAGCCTGAGCTTGCAATAGTTCTTTTATCCTGGTCTCTCGTTCATTCAGTTCTGTGCCAGTTTTAGCAAAATCACGCTCTAAATGTGATATAGCATCCTGCTTTTCAGATAAGAGTTTCTTAAGACTCTCTATTTGGGAATCCTTCTCGCTTAAACTAGAAGCCGTCTTCAGGGAAGATTCCTTCAGGAAATTGTACTTATCAATATCAATGCCATTGTACTTGTTCACCAACTCTTCATTTCTATGTTCCAAATTTACTTTCTCGGCCATGAGATTTTCGATATCTTTTCTGCAAGATTCAAGCTCTGAATCTTTCTCTTTCAATAGCTTCTCCAATTTCTCTGTTTCATTCTTAACATTCTGGAGAGCTTCTCGCGATTTATGACATTCTTCAAAATTATGTTTGTTCTCCTCTCTGAGCTGCATATTACTTTCACGAAGTAAATTTATTTCTCTAACCTGAAGTTGAAGCGACTTGAAATCTTCCTCGGTGAACAATGATGCCCTGGATTTCGCTCTCTCAGCATTGAGTGAGGACTGTGCCACCTCAGTTGACATCAGAGCAGTCTCAAGCTGAGTCTGCAACCGTAGCTTTTCTTGTTTCAACAAAGAAATCTCTGTTTCCGATATTTCCTTTGTCCTTCTGAGATAATTCACAACATTCAGCATCGAGCTTTCGTCAGATGAATTCTTGGAACTGGTCTCAGGAGCGATGCATCGATCCTTCTCAGATAATTTGATATGGAAGGTTTCAAGGCGGCTGAGCAGAGTCTTGTTAAGTTCATCAACTTCGGCGTACTTCTTATCAGCTTCCTGCTTATAAACTTCTATGACCAGTTTTTCAGTTTCCCACTTTGAATTGAGACCAGTCTGTGAAAACGTACAAGCAAATGAATCATGACTCCAAAGAAACGATACCATTTTTTCTCAAACACAACTGGAAATCCATGAAACAATTTGAACAGTATAAGGTAAGAGAAGTACATTTTCAACTTTAAGAGCATCCACCACTTTACGAAGTTTGGATAACTCATCTTGTGCTAAGGCCCAGGCATTTGACGTTTGAGCCAACTCCTTGATTGTGTCTGACTGCAGAACAACCTGAATAACAAATTTTCGACAGTTATGAATAACACTGTTTAATCTTCAAAAGTTAAGAATAACACTGAAAGCATATAAATGCAATTCTCAGTTACAAAAAAAATGTGCTTCTTTATGATGACATCTAGCGACTCAGGTTATCATACAAAATGGTCGGTGATGACAACCAAAGAAAATGCAAAATAATTGGAGGGCTGGCCACAATATACATTATCCATCTAGTAGCCATATTTCATATGGATCGCTAAAAAATCATTAGCAAACATTTACGCCAGTGAAACATCTAACCAAATGGAATTAACAAATTCTGTACAATATAAACGAAAAATATGACAGCAACCTGTCTTTCATAATTCTCTTTAGCAGACTTCCATCTTGAATGCTCTTCTTTTAAATCTTCCCTCAAGGCAAATATTTGTGATTCCATCTCTATAAACCGTGATCTAGTTGCAATAAAATGAAGAGAAACATTGATGATAATCTGGCAAGACAATAGATAAAATTGCATACACTTAATTTTCTATCATTTTACTCATAAGAAAATGATCACCAAGAACACACAAGTATTGACAATCATCATATATCCGTGCAATTACCTAACCAAGTTAGATTTCAAACAATATTGACAATTTTTTCTTGCACTTGAGAACACAATTCATGCTCTCAAGGATGCCATCGAAAAAATTTAACTCTATCTAATGCCGTTATGAAAATCTTATAATTAAACAATATATACATGCATTTTCACAGAGATGGGGGTTTAGAACCCCATGTGAATCAAGCACACAGCCTTACACCTTAGTTCTTTGGATTTCCCAAAAAATGAGATTATTCTACCTCCATTTTCATAGATTTTCTGGTTAATTTTAAAAAAATTCATTCTAGAATGCTGTAAAAGAAAAAAAAAGGCTAGAAGACCTCACGTATTTAATGAACACTCATTTTTCAGACTGGTGATTTCAGATATCGCAGTAGCAAGAGCCTCTTCTTTTTCAGCATTTGCAGAAACAGCCTCCTCAATCTTCCGTCTATACTCATCTTCAAGTTGGCGAAGATTACTCCTGAGTAACCCGAGCTCCGCCTCAAGTGACCTCTTAACTTCTTCAGCCTGTAATATGAAACATGTTGAAATTAAAGCTACAAGGCGGAATAATATAAAAAAAAATTAAAGAGCACAAAAAACTAATACCTCATTCTTGAAACTTTCATGGACCAACTCCATTTGCTTGCAAGCGTCTTCATTTGTTTGAGCCAGGTTCTTATACTGAAAGGGAAATCAAACAAATAAATAAATGGAGTAAAAGAACGATTGCCCTCCTTCATACCTGAAGCATGTGGTCTTTGCTAGACTGGGCTTCACCCCTCATTTTTTCAAGTTCATCATGGAAATTAGCCATCATCTGTGAAGATTAGCTTTATATTAGCTAAACCAAAATTTAACTGCATAACTGCATTCATTGTAGGTAAGAGAGACCCATGAAGATTAATCAATGGAAAAATCAGCTGCTAACTAAAAGAACATAAGCAAAGAAAGCATAGAAGAATCAATGGAGAAAGTTGCACTAGTTCAGATCAGACAGTACACAATATAGGCCTTTATTCACATAATGCAAGTACTTAAAAGAAATATAATTAATCAGTAATAGGAAGGGTACCTTATCACTGGTAGATGTGATGCCTTCGGCAGCATCAGGAGACTGATTGAGTATGAAAATGAACCAAAGAAAAATTCATAAAAAACATAACTAATACAAATGCAACATCTAGTTACGAAATAAATAGGTGTACCTTTTTTATTCCCAACTCCAGTATCCTCTCCAAATCAGATCTATGAGCCTGAGATGAAGTGATTGCGGCAGCACATAAATAAATAGTTGCAAGAATAGTGAAGGAGCAACCGAAAAATACATTTTACAATATAATACACATGACAAAACAACAAAGCTTTCATTGGACCTCGGTGACTGCAGCTCTAGCCTCAGCAGCTGCCGCAGATTGGTATGCATCGGCCAGTTCTTTTCTTAAATCTTCAACTTGTTTAAAAGCATTCCTCAAGGTGACCTCACGTTCAAGAGAAAGATTCCTGGCATTATCTCGCTCTTCCAGAAGCTCTTGTTTCACCTCAGCCCATTCTCTCTGCAAAAAAACAAAGTAATTCTTTGCAATCCAAAACAGAGACTTTACATGAATGCATATTCATCATTAGATAGCAAATCTGTTGCAATCTCACATGGTCCAAAGAAAGATCAACACAAAAGGTACCTCAATTTTGTAGATATATGCTTCCCGCTGCTTTCTCTCAGAAGTTCTAGCTTCCTATGCAAGGCAGAAATGTACCATTCAATAAAAAATGGTGGGATTTTACATTTACTGCATATGTAATTTCAATTAAAAAAGAAATGGAGAAATTCCACGAGTGGAGAAATAAGGAACAACAGAACAGAATGCATCACAGACGCGAAGCTACCTCACGTGCTTTTTCTGTAGTATGAATGGTCTCCAATGTGGCCTACCAGAAAAAAATGCAAGAAATAAAATCTGGCTGGACAACATGGTCTCACAGAAATCATTAATTCGTTAAATATTTCCAAAACCTAGATTAAACACCTGCAACCGGTGAAACCTTTCTGACAAACTGTGAACTTCATCAGATGCTCTTTTCTCAGAGTTCTGAATTATTTCCTTTTCATGTTTCAAGATTGAAACCTATGTAACAACCCACCAATAAAAATGAGCATCCACAGCAATAGAGAACTGGGACCATAATTAACAAAAAAATGAAATCAAACTACCTCCATTTGTAACTTTGACGACAATTCATTTACAGCATCCAAGCATTGTGCATTTTCACGCAACTTATTCTGATAGTCAACAATCAACTGTTGAAACTCAATGTTCCTTGTTAGGACTTGATTATGCTCCACTTTCTATATGGAAAATGAAAAGAAAAAAACCAATGTTCATTAGTAAACCATGAAAACTATCTATGAGCAAAGCTAACACCATGAGTATTGGGATAAAAAAAGAAAAAATATCAACCTGCAGTTCAAATTCCTTCATAAATCTAGAAAGCTTTTCTTGTGCAAACTGCAATTCCAAGGCTAATGTGCCACGCTCAGCTCGCAGAGACATTGCCTCATTTCTGAGATTTGAAGAATCATACAATTTGTTTTGCAAAACCAATCAACTCATATCAGGAAAATTGCAAATTCACATATCCATAACTCATAAACCCTGTCCGTATCCACACACTAAGAAGGTTCTTGCAAAAGACCAATGCAGAAAATTGCCAAATAATGAATGTGCTAGTCACAACCTAATGGTGTATTGGTTTTTGGAATGTAAAATGTATACAAAAAGTTGTCATCACAATATTGATGATGGCAGATTTTTAGTAGCAGGACTGACAGTGTCCTTACATTCTGAATATTAATTTTTTACTTGGATCAATATATTTCTTGAGCATTTAACAGCACACAACCTAGGCAGAGGATATCTTGTGAAGATAATTAGCAAAACCATCAACACGAATCTCAGGATTATAGGTAGGACTAGTAAATCCTGGTGCAAATCCACTTCTACCTTTGTCCTCTTAGTAATCCAGGGTCTTCAAGAATAGCTTCTTTAATTTCTTAAATAAAAGAAGAAATAATAGGTTGATGTTTTCAAAAATAATAATTTTTACATATAAAAGGTGAGGAGAGATTTTTTTTCTAAGTCAATTGATTTAATTTAATAAAAAGATATAATTAAATGCCCTGGCAGGACATCACACGAGCTTGCAAGGAAGTTACCTCAATTTTGCTAACTCTTCCTCAAGATCTTTCAAGGGCCCAAATGGATGATTTTGTGCCTTTCTCACAATGTCCTATTGTAACATAATATGAAAAAAGGTTTTAAACAAATAGTATATCAAACATAGAGCGTCTTAACCCAAGTTAGTCTAACTCTAGTTTGGGCATTACCAATAAACTTGTGAAAATTACTTTAAAAAAATCAATTTTGGTGGAAATAAAAAAAATTAAGAAAAAAGGCTCAAGGCACAAACAAGCTCTTTATAAGAATTATTTATCATGAATAAGCATAAAAACATACATGGCTGCTTTCAAGTAGATGTACAAACTCATTACTTCGATGTTCTGCAAAAAAACGTTTACAGAACCGGAAAATTAATGTACATGAATGAAAATATTAAGTATTTCAGACTAATTAAAAGGAAGTGCATCTGCCTAATTCTAAAGCAAACAATAGCTTGGGAAATCATGTTAAAGCCTGTTCCTCCATTAAAAAGTTTCTTATGATGGTTACACAATCATTACATGCTATTCAAGAAAACATTCAATTAAGTTGGTTTTAGTTGGAAATGAGGTAAATGTAAAAGATATAAGTTCTTATGTTTGAGACAATAGTTCAACAGCAGATATACATTCATTTAAAATGCCCAAGTTTCGGAAGGCATATTGTGACCATGATAATGTTTTCTGGTAAACAACTAAATAATAAATAATGAAGAGGTCCAACAAATATGGGCAGGCACAAAACATAAAATTAAAAAAAATTAATACTTCCATAAAAAAAACAAATAACTTGACAAATGATGCCAAATATAAAAATCATACTTGACATCACATGAACTTGGCTTGTTTTGGAATTTAATTCAGAAATGAAAATAAAATCTTCATTAAGGTACAACTTGTGTTTAGTGTTTGATGGACTTCATAGATCTAGAGAATCAGATTTAAAGAATGAAAAAGAACCTTGAACATCATCCTGTTGGCTAGGAGGATGAGCGAGCAGTTTCTGCTCTTCATATAATTTCTTGTACAATGACACCTATTCATATTTACATTAATATGAAATCAGAAAACAAGTACTATGGACCCATAAAAGTACGAGTAGGATAATAAAAACCACAATGCCAAAAGGTAAAATAAATTGAAGCGGAGACAACTCGCATGTCAAAACTTACAGAATTATGAAGTGACTCAATCATCACTGCCTGTTCCTCCGCTTTCTTTAGTACTGCATTTACTTTACATTCAGCATCTTCTGTATGCTCTTGAAGCTCCCTCTCATACTTATCCTAACATTTATAGAAATAAAATTTTTAACCGCACAGTGCTAAGATCAACAGATTTCAAGAATAGGATGATAAGAAACTTGGGAATTTTGAAATGCCTTAAACATGGTTTCTCTCTCCTCTACTTGCTCCGAAAGTTTGCGAACAAGACTCCTTAGTTGAACATTCTTTTCAACCATCCCATGTATATCTTTAAAATTCAACTGCATAAGCAACAATTATTAATGCCCAACAAATTCAACGATCTTTAACACAGATATTTCTGCATCAGTAAAATATTAACAAGTAAAAATATACCAGCCGTTCAGAGATGATATGTTCCACACTGTTCTCATCATGTAATGATACAGCAGGAGGCATTATAACATCATCATCATTGAATTTAGCATCTGATCCACATCGCAGCTGCAAATCCCTGCACTCCTTTAGAAGGATAGCAACCTAATAAGGAGCGAAAGTATGTCCAGAATTAAAAAAATCATACAAAAATAATTAATATCGGAAACATGAGACTGATTCAAGACACACACACACACACACACACACACAATCTTCTTGCACCTGCTTCTGGAGATCCACAATCTCCTTTTGGGCAATGTCATAGTCACGCACCTGCCTCTTTAAGCTAGCCTGGAAAATCAATGGGCATGCCACTCAACAAATTACTATAAGGACCTAATGTGCTAAAACAGGCATAGTGCAAAAATAAGAGCACTGACCTTTAGGTTTTGAATTGTTTTCTCCAGAGCAGAATACTCCAATTTAGAATCCTGCAGTCTCAGTTCTAAAGTAGAGTAAGCGTCGATGAACCTCTCATGTTCCTCTGCAAAACATATTATTCTGATGTTGTTAGAAGGTGTTGCACGTAGCTCTAATATTGTACCCAAAATTAATCTCCCGTTACACTTTAGCGGGCATATTAAACACAACCTTTATCTTAAAACCTCATATAAAAAGTAGTATTTCAATGTTGTTAGAGGGTGTTTCAAATAGATCATTTAGTTTCGGGTTTCAGGTTAAAAACTAATCTTCAAACTGTACTTTAGCAAAAAATCACTTTTAAACACACCTTTTATCTTAAAACCTCATACATTCTTTTTATTTGTAAAAAACTTGCTACAATATCCACAAATGGGCAGTTTTATTGATAAAAAGTGAATAAGTTTAACATTCACCAAAATAAGACAAATCCTATGATAAACAATGCCAGCTCTGCGCAAAGTGATTTTTCACTGCCTACCACTAAACACGTGCATGCCAAAACAACAGAGAGATAGCACACTTCCTCAAGAATGCACCAGTTACTTCAATAACAGGTTTGCTTGCACTGAATAATGGTCATTCAAGCACCAGTTTATGCCTACGATACTCATCAATGGGCTTAAAAATACAATCTTCTCAATGAGAAAACAATAAAAAATACATTGAGGAGGAAAAGTTTTGTGGGAGGAAAAATAAATACACATTCTAATAAAGAAGAAGACATAAATTTAACAAGATATAAAAATTCACCCCTCTCTATGCTCCCCAAAAATAAGTCATGAGAAGGAGAGCTAATTTTACAATCAAAAGTGGATCAAAATTCAAAATCAGAAGTCNTTGTTTATAGATGTTTTGGATTAAAAATCGGTAGTAGAGAAGGATCATTAATGGGCTTTGGGACGATCAAATAAAAAGCCCCAAAGGAGCCCAAGAAAAACTTAATTGAGATTGGATTGATGATAAAATAGAATTCTCGGTCAACTAAAAATAGAAGAGATATACAATAATGTATTGATTTTTTCTGTCTGGGAATGTGTGAAAATCGATTATAATTAACAATAGAGAATTGTGAAAATTAAAGATACAATAATTTAACGTAGAAAAACTAAGAAAGGTAAAAATTACGTGACGACAATATGGTCAAAATCTACCAATGAAAAAATTACAACTAAGTTTTATATGATGAACTATAAAGAATGAGATTTGAAATACAATTTATGAATTACATTACATATTTCTGTATGGTATGGGTGTGCATGAAAATCTGATGATCCGAATATCCGAAGTAACTGAACCGATTTTGCGGATATCCGAACTGCAAATATTTAATCGGATCGGATCGGATGTTGTTCATGTCAGATACGGTTTTTGAAAACTCATATCCAATACAATACTTATTATATTATATTATATTTATTATACTATATTATATTATATATGAGTCAATTTATGTTTATGTATGTTTATAAAAATTAGAGGATTTGAATATAGATATATATATATATATATATCACTTTGTGTAATCCTTGTTTTTTCGTTAATATTAATTTTTTATATTTTATTCTTATTTTACAGAAATAATCGATTGATTTTTGATATTTCGTTAGATATTTTATATTGTAATTTAAAATTTAATTAATTTTACAATTGATTTTATTTTTTAAGGTTCTGATTAAGAACATTTAATTGAATTGCGTTTATTATTTTATATATTTAATGTACTTTGAAGAAAAATCATTCATTACATACACGCTTTGGTTTAATTCAACACTATTAATGAATTCAAGTTTCAATTTATGGAAGTTTGAAAATTTCAAAAATACGTTTTGCAAATAAATAATATTTTTTTTGGTGATTATTGATAATTTTTTTATCAACTATAATTCAAAAATAAAGATTATGATACCAGCAAATCGATGCGTATTCATTGGATCAGATCGAAAAATTGATGATCGATTGGTTACCCGATCCACGCACACCCCTACTATAGGGGGGTTTGGCTCATGATTACGAAACTTATAAATGTTTCATAATCTTTGTCTGATTATGTTATCAAATATCCGGGAAAATTTACAACAAGTTTTCAAGATAATCTCTAGCTGAATTTTTAATTGATTTTTTATATCATGGGAAAATCTAACTTATCAACCGTCAGTCTCTTGATCGATCACTAGATGTATGTTTCCCATTATGCCAATGGTTTCCAAAATGTCATTTGTGATCAGTTACTACATGTTGGGACCGCTCCAAGGCCATGGGACCGACCTTATACAATACGTGTTATGCGACCGATCCATGTGTTGACCGATTCGTCACTTGTCATGAAATATGGTTATGAAAATTGCCCTCAGGCTCGTCCCATTGCACTTTGGGTTCAGCCTCATTTCATGGTATACGGTCAGGTAGTCTCCTTCATTATGCATCTCTAAAACCATAAATTTTCGTGCATTGTTGTGACGACACAATGTTTTGATCTCGAAGGCTCCAGAGATTCGCATTTGTATTTAATCACATCTCGGTTGTCGGATAACATCAATATTCTCATATTGATATGATTTAACATAATGCCGAACTTGAAGCTTCAAGTCTTTGCACCATTTTTTCAAGATTTGTGGATTTCGAAAATTTTACACATGACAAAATATTTCAAGTATATAAATAACTCTTTTGGATTCATTTCAATATTTAATATGTCTAAGATGCTTGGTAGATAAAATATTAATGTTCAATCACAATGATTTTTATCAAAAGACGATTTAGACAACCTACACAATGGCTATCCAGTTGCCAATAACCTTAGTTACCCATGATGTGTAGAAAGTTGCCGTGAGGTTGAAAATGATTTTATGTTCAAAATTTTCGCGACAATTCTTGCCTTCAACTTTTTCGCGATAATTTTGATCCTTGGAAATTTTCGAGATAATTTTCCTTCTTTGAGGGAATTTTCGGATTTTCGGGTCTTAATGATGATTAACCCGTTTTTGGGCCTCCTCACTCCTATTTATAGACATCCTAACTTTTCTAATTCACACTTTGACCCCTCCTTCCTTTACTTTTGACCCCTCTTTTATCTTTTACTTTACATTTCTACTCTTCGTTCCCTTTTACGTTCTTTCGTTCCCGTATCTCTCATTATCTCTCATCTAGACTTTACCGTTACATTCCCTACTATTTGTTTCGACATACCTTTTTCTCGGCTATTACACTTCTCATGTTCATGGCCTTTGGATGGAAATAGAAGAGAGGTTTGCTGAAGCAAATGGACCACTTTTCCTGAAAATTCAACGAGAAATCAATACTTTAGCACAAAGCGGTATGACAGTAACAACATATTTCAACAAACTGAAAAAACTCTGGGAAGAATTGAATTGAATTCTGCCGACTCCAACCTGCAAATGCGACGCAGTCAAGCTTTGCAAATGTAATATGATAAAGCAATACATGGAAAGGGAAAATCTCATCAAAGTTACACAATTTCTAGGAGGCCTTCATGAATACTACGAAGCAACCATCAACCATATCCTAATGATGGAACCATTACCAAATTTAAATAAGGTGTTTGCCGTGATAGGAAAAGTGGAGCAGCAAAGAACGACACAACTGAATGCTGGAGATAATGCTGCCATGATTGTCAAGGCACATACTTTCATAGCCTCGAAGTACATTAAACCTGGAATTTCAACTGGAAATCCAACACAAGGAGATCAAGAAATGCACAAAATGCACAAAATGTTTTAAGAAATGCACAAAATGTTTTAAGACAGTGCATACAATTGACACTTGCTTCATGATCCATGGAGTACCGGAATGGTATAAACAATTGAAAAACACGCAGGGAAAACAAATTCATAAAGCTTATGCTCATATGGTTATGGGGAGCCCTATAGACATTGTACAAGAAGAAGGATTTAACACAAATGCACCAGAATTTCCAAGAGGCTGTTCAGTCTCGTGAGCAGGAAAAGTGAGAGCTTGCCATGGAGGACGAAATGGCGTCCATGTCAAAGAACAAGACTTGGGTCTTGAATGAATTGCCGAGTGGACATCGGGCCTTACTCAATAGATGGGTCTTCAGAGTAAAGCAGGAGGCAGATGGGTCCAAACGTTACAAGGCGAGACTAGTGGTCAAAGGATTCTTGCAGAAGAAAAGAATTGACTATTCCGAGGTATTCTCACCGGTCGTCAAGATGACGACGATCAGGGTGATTTTGAGTATAGTGGTTGCGGAGAATCTCCATCTTGAGCAGATGGATGTGAAGACGGCCTTCCTTCACGGTTATTTGGAGGAAGAGATTTACATGGCACAACACGAGGGGTTTAAGGCGCATGGTAAAGAAGATCTAGTCTGCAAATTGCTAAATAGCTTGTATGGGTTGAAACAAGCTCCTCGGCAATGGTATTTAAAGGTTTACTCCCTAATGACCGAATGGGGATTCAAAAGATGCGAGACAGACAACTGTTGTTATCTCCGATGGGGCAAAGGGACATATGAAATCCTTATACTGTATGTCGATGACATGTTGATCGCAGGGGATAACATGGAGGAGATAAAACAAGTCAAGCGGGAGTTGTCCGAAGCATTCGAGATGAAGCACCTGGGACCGGTCAAGCAGATTCTGGGAATGATAATCTCGAGAGATCTGCAGAAGGGTACACTTACCTTGTCTCAGGAAAAGTATATTGAGAAAGTGATTGATCGGTATCAAGTAGGAGACTTGAAAGTTACTAAAACACCTTTGGGAGCACACATGAAACTTTCAAAGGAGCAGGGGCCGATGACCGACCAGGAGGCCGAAGAGATGAAGAATGTGCCCTACTCTTCAGCGGTCGGGAGTTTGATGTATGCAATGGTCTGTACGAGACCTGATATTGCACATGGAGTGGGAGTCGTGAGCAGGTTCATGTCGAACCCTGGGAAAGAGCATTGGGAAGCAGTGATGTGGTTGCTCGGATACCTCAAAGGGACATCAGGGCGGGAGCTGTGTTTTAGAAGGGGACCGATCGAACTAACAGGGTACGTGGAAGCCGACCTTGGAGGAGATCTGGACGATCGGAAGAGTACATCAGGGTATGTATTTACTGTTGGCGGTACAACTGTTAGTTGGAAGTCGAAGTTGCAAAAGTGTGCCTCACTTTCCTCCACTGAGGCAGAGTATGTTGCGATTTCGGAAGCAGGAAAGGAGATGGTGTGGCTCCAGAATTTCCTGATTGAGATCGGTAAAGGGACCGATCTGCGGACTTTGTACAATGACAGTCAGAGTGCCATTTGTTTGGCGAAGAACCCGGTATTTCATGCTAGGACGAAGCACATTGAGTTGAAGTATCACTATATTAGGCATTTGCTCAAGAGAAAGGCGCTTCAGTTGATGAAGATCAAAGGTACTGAAAATCCGGCAGACATATTGACGAAGGGAGTCACTGTGGCGAAGCTAGAGCTGTGCGTAGCTCTACTTGGTCTCACCAAGTGAGTTGGTGAGGGGGAACTATCAAGAGAAGATGCATTATCGATCTCCAAGTGGGAGATTGTTAAGTGTGGAGATCGGTATTGGTATCGATCGGTGACACTTGGATGACGATCGGCAATGTGGTCGATCGGGGCACACATGGAAGACGGGACGGTCGGTATTGGTACCGATCGGTCGAGGACAGAAGTACGCAATACCGAATGTAACAAAGAGGACCGAAGCAATCGGTAGAGGACCGATGGCACGTGACCCGAAGATATGAGATGGAGGCAATCGGTCGAGGACCGAACTGAGATATGGTGGGGCTCATTAGTCAAAGATATCAGCAGTTATGGAAAGAGATATTGAAGGAAATAATATCATATCAAATCAGTATATATGGACGTATATATATGATTTGATTATGGATAATCATATATGCAGATATGATCAAATATTAGGAATATTTGTTTGTTACCATAATATCTCAACCACCTCATCTGTATAAAGGGGTCTTAGGGTTCATTGTTATTTACTTCAATACTCTTGTATTCTGAGTTTTCTCTTCGTGTGTGTGTGTTGTAATCTTCTCAAGTGATAGTGAATTTGGCCGTTACCGCCGGTCACGTGGTTTTTTCCCTTTCCGGGTTTCCACGTTAATTTCTTGTGTCGTTGTTTTNACCAATCGTCGACCGCCTTTTTCCATGAAGCAATGAGTCAACCTATCAAGAGAGATGTCGGCAAGGACTTCTTGCTAGATTTGGAGGATGCCTATCGTGGCCCTTTCTCGGACAATGGGTTTTCCACTCTGCTTCAGATGCGTCTACATCCTTTTTCAGAATGTGTAATGAAAGCTATGCCAGAACATTCGTTCAGAGCACCAGACGGGATACTTACGTTCGGCGGGTATGGGGATAGTTAATGCCAGTGACGGAGTTCGGTGTAAGTTGTTTGATGCAACCTTACAGAAAGACGCTAAATCTTGGTTAAAAAATCTTCCGTCAAGATCCATACGGTCTTTTGAAGATTTTGCCATATTATTCACACAACAATTTGCTCCTAATGTGGGTCCCCAAAGGAGCACAACCGAACTTTACAAGTTAAGATACGCTCCAGGAAAAATTACTTTGAGACAGTTCATTGAGAAGTTCAATCAAGTAGCAAGAGGAAACAAAATGGATCCTAAGGAAAAATTGGACATACTGCAGCAGGTTCTTGGGCCATGTGGACTTTCTACTAGCCTCATCAAGAGTCCACATACTTCCATGGGACAACTTACCCAAAAGATCAGCAAATACATCAAGGTGGAAGAAACTATGACGGCTATTCATGGTAAGAAGGAGTTTGTTTTTACAAAGCTTGTCGAGAAGAAAATACTTCCCTCGGATAAGAGATGGAGGGAAGTGAATTCATGCCAAACCCGGGGCACGGAAACTGTGAATCAAAGGGTATACTACGAGTTACATAAATATGCTGATCACTCAACAACTGAATGTAATGTTTTGGGAAACCACATCAAAGAATTAGTAAAAGAGGGGGTGCTGGAGTACAAGAAGGGTAAAACCCATGAGAAGGAATCCGGTGGGAATAGTGGCGACAGAGATGAGGATCGTCGCTACACACCGCGCCAGAGGAAAGACGAACATAATGACCGATCGTGGAAAAACCGTCAAGGGAAGAATGGAAGACGTGGTGATCGCGGTGGGAGACAATGGAGGGATCGGCGGAATGATCGATACTCCAAAGATCGAGGACAACCGACGATCCCCTGCCCCAGAAATTCTCTCGCCACCTCAAGTGAACCCGCCAGCTGAAAGGGTTAAACCAGGAGATGTCAATTCAGTGCACAATGAAATGATGTACCTAGATATTTTTGTAATCTCTGGTGGGGATCGCTGGGATGTAACCCAGAAGGAGAGGAAAAGCCATGCTAGGGAAATATTGAGTTCATCGGAAGTTATGTCGATCAAGGAGGTTCGGAAACTGCTGAAGATAGACACAACGTTCGATGATGATGAAAAGGAAAGTATTTACGAACCTCAAAATGATCCTATTGTCATATGTGTTGTCGTTGCCAATCGCAGGGTACACCGGGTTTTGGTCAACGAGGGGAGGTCTTGTAATATAATCTCAAAAGGAGTGATCGACTCCATGGGTATTAGTGTGACTGACCTACAGACCATAAAAATGACACTATGGTCCTACGACCAATGATCAGTCACCCCTCTCGGAAAAATCATTTTGCCAACCACGATCAGATCGGGGGAAATATCACAGACTGAAATGTTGGAATATGTGGCCATGGATGTAACGACCCTAATTTGGGCCTAGTTGTTTTGTTAAAACATGATAATTAAAACGGAAATGTTCGGAAGCAATTTTAAAACATAGTTCAAAACATTAAAGTACGACTGCATAATTTAGAGTGTTCTCCGAATGACCGGACTCTATCACCGGACAACCGACGACCTCCTTCCCCGTCCCTATCATATCTCACCTGCGTCACCTACAAAATCTGTAAAGCGGTCACAATCTATTAAAGGAAACTTCACACACACTACACATTATCTTTCTTACTTCTTAGTTACATCTTACACACACACATGAACCATTTCACTTAACCGTTTTCTTATTCCCTCTTCTTTTACCCTTATCATTTCCATCATTCATTAACTTTTCTGTTGCCGAGATTAACATGCTCGGTTCATGTCCCGCCCAAGCCAACCGTTAGCTGTTGGATGACTCGACTGGCCATATGCATCCCTTCCCCGGGTGGGTACTTAGGCGCTACCCCTTTTTCCACCCGGATCCGTTCCGCCCTCTTNGAAGATTCAGGCTTAGGGAACGGGATTGGGTTAATAAAGAAGAAAGAAAAGACACGAATGAACGAGATAAATGGTAATAAGACTCGGGGTGAGGAAGGATGGACCGTCTGACCGAACCCGGAATCGTGCCTAGCACACGATTCGCCAAAGGAAGGGCATGCCTGATGAAGGGAACGATAGGTTCCAAAGAGGAAAAGATACGTACGAAAATTGCAGAACGGATCCGGGTGGAAAAAGGGGTAGTGCCTAAGTATCCACCCGGGGAAGGGAAGCATATGGCCTGTCGAGTCATCCAACAGCTAACGGTTGGCTTGGGCGGGACATGCACCGAGCATGTTACTCTCGGCAACAGTAAAGTTAAGGTATGATGGGAATGATAAGGGTAAAAGAAGAGGGAAATAAGAAAACAGTTAAAAGGAATGATTCACGTGTGTGTGTACGGTGTAATTAAGAAATGAAAAGATAATGTGTAGCGTGTGTGAAGTTTCCTTTAATAGATTGTGACCGCTTTACAGATTTTGTAGGTGACGCGGACGAGGTATGAGAGGGGCATGGGAAGGAGGTCGTCGGTTGTCCGGTGATAGAGTCCGGTCCTTTGGAGAACACTCTAAATTATGCTGTCGAACTTTAATGTTTTCGAACTGCGTTTTAAGTTTACATTCGAAGGTTTTCGTTTTATTTAGCACATTTTAACAAAACAGCTAGGCCCAAATTAGGGTTGTTATAGTTGGGGTAACATTTTCTACTATTTCTAGTACTTGTGATAAAACTCTACAACTATCCAAGTTATTTAATTCAAAATGCTATTAGCATGAATTTATTGCCCATACCATTCAAATATGTCGAGTGACAACACATGTATTATTATGCCCATTAAGTCGAACGTCCCTTCTCAGGAGATCTCTTTGGCTATAATTACGTCGAACGTTCCTTTTCAGGAATACCCTTGGATATAATTACGTCAAACGTTCCTTTTCAGGAATACCCTTCGTCTAATAATTACGTCGAAAGTTCCTTTTCAGGAATACCCATCGGCTATAATTACGTCGAACGTTCCTTTTTAGGAATACCCTTCGGCTATAATTACGTCGAACGTTCCTTTTCAGGAATACTCTTCGGCTAATATTTATGTCGAACGTTCCTTCTCAGGAGACCTCTTGGCTTATAATTGTGTCGATCGTTCCTTATCAGGGATACTCTTTGGCTGTAAGAAGGTTTCCTTTTCAGGATCTTTTTTAGGCTATAATCACGTCGACCACCCCACTAAGGAAACAGCCTTCGCTTTAATATTGTCGAACGATCCTTCTCAGGAATCCTCTTCAAAAATTTGTCATGCTTTCTATATTAAAGAGACTACTTATTCCGTCGCTCTTGAACATGAGACCTATTTGACAAAACTTCATATTTATCTTAAAATATGACATCTCTTATACGGATGCTGGCAAAACTTACGAATAGATCCATCCGATTGATCAATATGGTAATGTTGTTCACGAGTGGGAATTAGAGATGGCACACATGTGCTATGGAATAGACATATGTGCCAGGGGCTACCTCGGTAAATTGTCCACTACGTTATTCTTTGCACCTCATGGTTCAAATATGGCAAATCGGATGATCGATCAACAATACAAACAACACTTTCGCAGGTTTCTGGAATTCTGGAAGAAATGGTTGTCGATCGGTATTAAAGTAGTAAGATAACGCTTAATAATTAAAATTCTTATTATTAAAGAAATTACAATACAACATTCTAGAAGATGAGGAGCTAAATGTTAAGGCCCCTAGGCTTTCCAGAACGAGATTGTCCAACCGATCGAAACCACGAACCGATCCAAAAATGACGATCTGTCTTCTTTGTGCTGGTCAATCGTTTGCTCAAGAGCGCACATCCGGCCGTCATAATCCGAGCACTTCTTGTTGATATCCTGGAGAGTGGCATCTTCATAGTTCATAAAATGCAGAACCTTGTGTTTTTGGACCATCAGACTATGGCGATATTCCTTCTCAGCATATTTAAGTGCGGTTGCCGCTAGATCGACATTTTTCCGTTCGACCTCTAGCCTAACTTCAAAGAGGTCGCGCTGGACTTCATCCTCGGCTCTCTTTTTCATTTATGCCTGGATCTCTTTGGCCGAACGGGATAATTCTCTAGTGACCACATCCACTCTGTTCTTCAAAGTATTGTTTTCTTCCTGAATGTGGGAGACTGCTTGGGCACGACGCCTTGCTTCGGCTAGCTCTTCCTCTAGCATAGAAATTTTATTTCTGTCTTATGCGGCTTGATCATGTGTCTTACAATGTTTCTTCCGCAGAAGTGCGACCGCCTTTAAAGAGTGCGTTGTCTTATGATACAGAGACAACATTTCCTTCGATGTCTGAGGTGGGCGACAAATGATTGGATCAGTAATAATCGGTATGGAACATTTAAATAATGTTATGTAAAATACCTCACGAAGGGCGATCGCCGCTTTACCGAGTAAAATAGGTGGGTCGGTTGACAAAGTGTTGACCGCCATCATCTCATCAGTATAAGTGCTGACCGGCGGTGGAAGAATGAAGTTATCCTCCATGATTTTGCTTTGGAATTCAGCAAACCATGAAGGAAAACTCTGGCTTTCATATGACGAACTGGCTACTGAATGGGATGCAGCTTCGTTCGCCTTATGAGTTTGGACTGGAGGAGGCGGAAGGTCGGTCATTAGGGTTGTTTGCGACCTAGTAGGAGATTCCATCGGATAGTCGATCAGTTGGACTTCCTCAGCCTGCAGGAATTCATTGAAGAGTAAGCGACGGTCAGCAGTCCAGCCTGCAATCCTAGAACAAATTTCAAGTGTTAGGTCGTCAAAAAATTGGGTTACCCTTTCACCAAGGGATTCCATCGGAATAGCGACGATCGACAAAGGGTTGGGTGGTGACCCTTCAACATCATCGGCCGATCGTGATACTTCTGCCACTTCAGAAGCATCTTTTCCCGCAGTTATGTTGAGGGGTGATGAAGGGGGAGATGGTGATGATGATTTCCTTTTAGATGCGGAAACCTACGAATATATGGAAAATATGAAACAAAATTGAGATTATGAATGAGCAAAAGTGCGATTACCTTCGCCTTTTTGGCCTTCCTCTGCAATCCTTTGGCGATCATCTCTTGTTTCCTCTTTAGTTTCCCTCGAGAAGAAAGTTTAGAGGAGGAAGCTGAAATACGGAATAGAAACTCAGTTATGACTGGAAGGAAGGAAAAAACTATAAAAATAAGATTACGTTCTTCGTAAAGAGATGATGGTTGAGCCGAGGGCCGACCGATGCGTTCGCTCATCGATCGACCTTTTATGAGCAGACGGGAAAGATTATCATCTGCACAAAACACTTTCCAGTTAAGACGATCGTCTTTTTCTGGAAAGTTTTCCATCAGAGCGGGCAAATTCTTCAGCCGATCGGCTGTTAGAATCGTTTCTTCACCGTCGACCATGAATTTGCCTGTGTCGGACGATGCTTGGAGAGGGAATTCAAGGTTATCATCTTGAATCCCGACCCAGACGAATGAATTGTACCAGTCACGTTGCGAATCTGGTCGCGCGACAAGATCGTTATTTGTACCCCTGCTGGAGAAGTACCACAGCTTACGTTGGGCAATAACGTGAGTGTCTGATCGCCACATCACCTTGTAGATCGTCAGGAAGTTGGTGACGTTCGGTGACATGTTAGCAGCGTCGCAGTAGTGGATGAATGCGACGATCACCAAGTAGCTGCTTGGCATCAGTGCAAAAGAGGGCATCGCCATGGCCCACAGCAGTTCAGCGACGAAAGGATGGAGGGGGAACCTCAATCCATTGTTCAAGGCAGAGATCGTCACTGGTATGGGATTATCCAGGGACGATCGTCCGCCCGCGGGCCAAGGCTCAGGACCAGGCTCGCCGATTTGCAGTTTATATTCTTCAGAAAAGAAGAATTTGTCACGAACAGTGTCAAGATTCAAAGAAGGAGCCATCTGCGAGTAAGGATAGGCGTCGTAAATACCCACAAAACAACAACCTACTGGAAACTCAAGAAAATCGAAGAAGCTCGCTGGGATAGTAAGAAAAATCACGTTTTGCTCGCGATAAGGGTGTAAAACCGAATTAAAAGGTCGTACAAGCAGGGAAAATAAAATAAACCTGTGTAATTCTGTGTGGAAAAGAGTAATCGACGGAGATGAATTGTTGAAATCACTTGGAAGCAGAGGGCAGAAGAGTATTCGGAAGCGCGATTGGAATGACGACGGTGACGAGGGTTTTGTTTATGAGCAACGCTCAGGATTGTGTCTTTCTAGCTTTCGCATGGTTTTCAAGATGAACAGATCTGACACGATGAATAGGGAGAGAGAGTTTAAAAGCATTGGCATCGATCGGGATAATTATTGGCGATTTGTGGCTACTTATAAGTCACGACAATGTCAACTCCCTCCGAACGTTTGACTATTATGATCGGTTGAAGTTGAGGGGTTAATGTTAATACATGACTTATGACAATACAGACAAGATCAGGTAATATGTCCGATCGACCATCCATTTACCGATCGGACGAAAGAAATCGGTAATCAGTTGATCGGTATCATATGGAACGATGCAGGATCGTCAATGAATTGCTACGATCGGGAGGATCGGTGTGCGATCGACGTCTTCTGAGGAATTGTCAATGAAGGTTGCGCCATTACTCCAGGCGGCGGTGTGCGGCTTCGGCGTGCCCAAAAGTCTCATAAATAGGCTCGAGGTGGCTGCGATGTGATCATAATAGATTACGATTAGATTTTATACAATTTAAATATGTAGAATGTCACTCTATAAAAGGGAGAGGTGGAAATGTTGAAAAGAACAAGCTCTCTAGAGAGTTCATGATTGGAAGTTCTTAGTGAATTCTTCCTGGGTTTGATGCCCCGTGCGTTTTCCTCCCGATTCTCGGGTTTCCCACGTATAATTTCTTGTCTTCCTTTCATTACAACAACCGAAAACCAGCGGTATCCTCACTTGATACATAAAACATCATAGAGTAGATTTTTACTCTTAATATATCGCGAAAACCTAAACCACAAACCTCATAACCTCATTTTATCGCGGATCAGGGTTTAGGGATGGAGTAATTTATCGAGGAAACATCAAATTTGGGTGTTTTCGTCGCATCTCAATGTCAGACCGCAAGAGAGAAAATAAACGTAGGGTCTACGGTAACCACATAGTTAATAATGAGATAATAACATCCGAAATCAAGTACTAAATATGTTACGAAATGCTGGGAAGCACGAAGGGGTTGTAACTAGCGAAAACAACAGGTAAGCGGAGTGAACATAATATAGTAAGGGAATGTTCGATGTTGGGAAACGGGAAGGGTAATAAGAAGGAAAGAAAAAGACACGAACGAACGAGGCAAATGTTAATAAGACTCGGGAGAGGGAGGATGGACCGTCCGACCGAACCTGGCATCGTGCTTAGTGCACGATTCGGCATAGGAAGGTCATGCCTGATGAAGGGAATGATAAGTTCCAGATTGGAAAGATACGCATGGAAAGTAAGAATAGATCCGGGCGAGGAAAGGGATAGCGCCTAAGTACTCACCCGGGGAAGGGAAGCATACGGCCCGTCGAGTCAACCAACATCTAATGGTTGGCTTGGGTTGGACATGTACTGAGCATGTTACACTCGGCAACAGTAAAGCTAAAAGATGAAGGGAGGAGGAAAAGAATATTAAGGGTAAAGAAATAAGAAGATGAAAATAAGTATACGATTAAAGGAAACGACTTACGTGTGTGTGTATGGTTTATTTAAGAAATGGAAGGGCAAATATAGTATGTGTGAAGTTTCATTTAATAGATTGTGACTGCTTTACAGATTTTGTAGGGGACGCGGACGAGGTATGAGAAGGGCATGTGAAGGAGGTCGTCGGTTGTCCGGTAATAGTGTCCGGTCTTTTGAGAATACTCTAAATAAAGTCCTTAGACTTTAATGCTTTTGAATTATGTTTTAGTTTACGCTTGAACGTTTTGTTTCTATTTAGTATGTTTTTACCAAATCAGCTAGGTCCAAATTAGGGTCGTTACAAATGGTATCAGAGCATAACATCGCTACCAAACCGGTAGCGGTGTGGTCATATGTAGAAAGATCTAGAAAATTCGTAGGAGGACAACCGACCATAAGAAAGGATGGGCATAGAATGTAGCATGTAGCATGAGTAGGTATAGACATAACTAAAGCTTAATGTTGGGATGGCTCCTAGAACAAGAGCGAATGGAAACCTAGAGGAGAACAGCAATGCATCAAAACAGGCACCGACGACCGGAACCCCGGTTGCGGATTCATCGACGCCCCTCACGTTCAACCAGGAGAGTCTTATGGATCTGTTCCAAACTATAGCAAGTTCCCTCATTAGCTCAATAAGGAAGGGACAGACGGAGATAGGAAACTCCGTGCAGTTGGAACAAGTGTCAATGCCTGAAAATAGTAGAATGTACTACAACGAGGCGTTAAAGAAGGCGAGAATGAACAGTTTCACGGGAGATAAAATGGGGGAGGTGGAGGCATGGATTATTCGCTTGGAAGAGAAGTTTGAACTAGTCGAAGCCCCACAGGAACTTAGGGTAGGACTGGCATCACTGCAGTTCGATGATAGCACTTCCTGATGGTGGGGAAGCGTTTCGGCCTCACTGCTGAATGATTGACCCATCTTTTGGGAGAAGTTTAGGAATGCGTTTTTGGATTATTATGTACCTGATCTAGTCTAAAAATATTTTGGTTATTTATTTTTAGATCAGTCAATTTTTAATTTACTCGAAATTGGATTGTTGTATGGACACGAGCGATATACGAGGTTGGGGCCACAATGTGTGAGCTTACGTCCTCTGGAGAGCCAAGCTCTACCTTGGTTTCCACTATAATAATCAAGCGGTACAAGTACAATGAGGTGATAATGATAATACGGGCAAAAACGGCTCGAAAAACGATCAAATTTGCAGTCGCGTTCCACTGGACGCGAGTGAACAGTGCATGCAGGCAGGGCTCGTCACGACCAACACGGTTGGGCGCGAGGGAACCACTGGTCGCGACTATACTATTTGGTCGCGAGTGGGCGACTGATCGCGGGTCTGAACAGGTGATCGCGGCTAAGTGTGATTGGGCGCGAGTAAGAGCGTTTGGTCGCGAGTCAAGGGTCAGGCTCTACCTTGGGAAGTGTGATAAAAGTCCGAACCCCGTCCAAGTGCACCGGATCTTGTAATTATAGAGAAATCCAACCCAACTCCACTTACTAAACCCATAAGCCTATTTACTCCACTAAGCCCAAAATAATTAAATATTATCCAATTATAATATAACAAACGCCATGTTGATCCCGAAGCTTCGGGAACCAATCCCGGACAAGATATTAGTCGGAAATACGATTAGAAAATTCCCGAAAATCTCGTATGTCAGTTATTTGCCTCCAAATAGTGAATACGCAGCCGCATAACATCATTGCTCCCGACCGGTGCGCTCCCGGGTGGCAAATTACGAAAATACCCCTGGCCCCGTCCGGGGCCGAAATGACCCGAAACATCTCAAAATGCTTACAGAAGCTTTATACGGGGACCGGCGAGCCAGAATTGCGAGAATACCACTTGAGAATGCCATCCGATAAAAATATGAAAATACCAAAGATACCAATAACCACGTCGGACGAGCCCCCGGGTAAGGATAAACACAAGGGAATATACCCGGGTAATATCANAATTACGAAAATACCCCTGGCCCCGTCCGGGGCCGAAATGACCCGAAACATCTCAAAATGCTTACAGAAGCTTTATACGGGGCCCGGCGAGCCAGAATTGCGAGAATACCACTTGAGAATGCCATCCGATAAAAATATGAAAATACCGAAGATACCAATAACCACGTCGGACGAGCCCCCGGGTAAGGATAAACACAAGGGAATATACCCGGGTAATATCAGTACCAAAACGGCTGAAGAAAGAAAAGAGGGCCGAGTTCGACAAACTGACTCAAGGGAATCGCCCCGTAATGGAGTATATGCATAAATTCATAGAATTGGGTAGGTACGCCCTCAAGATCATGGGGAGATAATAAGAAAAGATGCACCGTTTTTACAGAAGGGCTGAATGAAAGGGTGAAAATGACTATGTATGGCCGCGACGACGAAGAATTTTCGAGTTTAGTAGTAGTGGCAGTCCAAGTGGATGGAGGAATGCGAAGAATGGATAAGGAATGCATCAGGAGAACCACGAGGGGTGAAGTTCAGGGACTGGGGGAGTGCAAAGGAAAGGCCACTACAGCGAGTTTCGGATCTGCACAAGGACACCCGTTCTGGCTTGTGTGCACCAGATGCGGGAAAAACCATTTTGGCGAATGTCGGGCAGGAACTAATAGTTGTTTCAAGTGCGGCCAGAAAGGAAGCTTTGCTCGAGAATGCACAAAGAAGAGAAAGATCGAAACTGGGGCTATAGAAAGCAGGGCAAAGGAAAGGATCACTGGAAATGCTCGAGTGTTCGATGTAAACAAGGAATAATCGACGGAGGCCGAAGATGTCGTAGCAGGTACACTACTTATTAATGGTTTTACTACTTTCGTATTATTTGATTGTGGGGCGACGCATTCGTTTGTGTCGGAGAAGTTAGCGAAACGGTTTGAGGTAATGGGAAGTAACGCTAAAATCAAAGTGAAAACACTGGGATCCGAAGCCTTGTAGGCAAACATAATCTATAAGGGATGTGCGGTAGAAGTGGATACGGTACGAACAAAGGCAGACCTGACTGAGTTGGGGGATATGGGAATGGATTGGTTATCCAAGTACGATGCGCAAGTGAAATGTCGAGAACGTACGATCACTTTTAGTACGCCCCAGGAGGGGACAAGAGACCTTGTCGGAAAACTGATTATCGGGGAGGATGTAGAGTATAGTAATCGGTCGAGTTGGCTAGCATTTATCACCACTGAGAAGGAAGGGACACCATTGGGGTCAGTCTCGGTAATTTGCGAATACAGTGACGTGTTTCCCGACGAACTACCGGGTAAACCACCCCAAAGAGAAGTGGAAATGGAAATAGAATTGCTCCCAGGAACACAACCAATCTCCAAGACCCCATACCCATAGGAACCAAGAGAGATGTAGGAATTGAAGCAAAAGATTGAGTTGCTATTAGAAAAAGGATTTCTTAGGCCAAGCAACTCCCCTTGGGGAGCACCAGTGTTATTTGTTAGAAAGAAAAGCGGCGAGTTAAGAGTGTGTTACAATTACCGGGAGTTAAACAAGGTTACCATAAAGAACAAGTACCTGTTACCAATGATCGACGACATATTTGATCAATTACAAGGCGCGGAGGTGTTCTCAAAGTTGGACTTGAGGTCGGGGTATCATCAGGTCCGAGTAAAGGAAAGGGACATATCAAAAACAGCCATTCGAACGAGATACGGCCATTACGAATGTACTGTCATTCCATTTGNAAATTGGATTGTTGTAGGGACACGAGCGATATACGAGGTTGGGCCCACAATGTGTGAGCTTATGTCCTCGGGAGAGCATAGCTCTACCTTGGTTTCCACTATAATAATCAAGCGGTCCAAGTACAATGATGTGATAATGATAATACGGGCAAAAACGGCTCGAAAAACGATCAAATCTGCAGTCGCGTTCCATTGGACGCGAGTGAACAGTACACGCAGGCAGGGCTGGTTCTGCCTGCCTGCACTGTTCAAGTGTGATAAAAGTCCGAACCCCGTCCAAGGGCACCGGACCTTGTATTTATAGAGAAATCCAGCCCAACTCCACTTACTAAGCCCATAAGCCTATTTACTCCACTAAGCCCAAAATAATTAAATATTATCCAATTATAATATAACAAACGCCATGTTGATCCCGAAGCTTTGGGAACCAATCCCGGACAAGATATTAGTCGGAAATACGATTAGAAAATTCCCGAAAACCTCGTATGTTATTTCTTAGGCCAAGCAACTCCCCTTGGGGAGCACCAGTGTTATTTGTTAGAAAGAAAAGCGGCGAGTTAAGAGTGTGTTACAATTACCGGGAGTTAAACAAGGTTACCATAAAGAACAAGTACCTGTTACCAATGATCGACGACATATTTGATCAATTACAAGGCGCGGAGGTGTTCTCAAAGTTGGACTTGAGGTCGGGGTATCATCAGGTCCGAGTAAAGGAAAGGGACATATCAAAAACAGCCATTCGAACGAGATACAGCCATTACGAATGTACTGTCATTCCATTTGGATTGACTAACGCCCCAGCGATCTTTATGGATTTGATGAATCGGGTGTTTCGCCAGTACCTAAACAAGTTCGTAGTAGTATTCATTAATGATATCATAGTTTACTCTCGCGACCGAGAGGAACATTAGCAACATCTGAGAATAGTGTTACAGACCCTCACACAAGAGAAGTTGTATGCCAAGTATAGCATGTGTGAATTCTGGATGGACATTTTAGCTTTTCTAGGACACGTAATATTAGCAAGAGGGTGACGGTAGATAAAATGAAGATTGAAGAAGTAATGAATTGGGCAAGACCGATAAACGCTCGAGAAGTAAGGAGTTTCTTAGGATTAGCTGGGTACTATCGGAAATTTATCAAGGGGTTTGCAAGGATAGCCAAGCCGTTGACAAACTTGACCCGAAAAGAAACGAGGTATACGTGGGATGAGAAGTGTGAAGAGAGTTTCGAATGCCTCAAAACGAAGTTGACATCGACACCAATATTGGTGTTACCCACACCGAGACTCGACTTGACGGTATACAGCGACGCCTTGAAAGAAGGACCCGGATGTGTACTAATGCAAGGTGGAAAGGTCATAGCATACGTTTCCCGTCAACTGAAGGTACACGAGTTGAATTATCCGACCCACGATTTGGAACTAGCTGCGGTGGTATTCGCACTCAAGATTTGGAGACATTATTTGTATGGCGTGAAGTGCGAGATATTCACCGACCACAAGTGTTTGAAGTACCTATTCACCCAGAGAGAGCTGAACATGAGACAACGGAGGTGGCTAGAACTCATAAAAGACTATGACATGAACATTCAGTACCACCCCGGAAAAGCGAACTAAGTAGACGATGCATTGAGCAGGAAAATCCATGGCGTGTTAGCAAACATATTGCTAAAAGAAATGGAGAATCTACTGCTGGAAGTAATAGAGTCAAAGAGAGTCATATTAGGGGCTGTTACCGCAAAAGCCACGGATACTAGATGAGGTACTAGAAGCCCATATATTAGACCCCGAGAAACCTGTAACACAAAAAGAGGGAGCCATGAGCAATAAACTAGAGGTAAACAAAGAAAGCGATGGGCTAATCATAATGAATGAACAGGTATGTGTACCAAACAAGCCGGAGTTAAGAAATAAGATTATGGTAGAGGCACACAGTTTGGCCTTCTCAGTGCACCGAGGAAGTACTAAGATGTATAGGGACCTAAAAATGCACTGGTGGTGGAATGGAATGAAAAATTAGATTGCAAACTTTGTGGCCAAATGAGAAAATCGCCAACGGGTCATGGCCAAACACCAACGTCCTGGGGGCGAGCTACAACCCATGGATATTCTGGAGTTGCAATGGGACAACATTGGCATGGACATCATGGTAGGATTAAACAAGAGCCCACGGAAGAACTACGCGATATGGGTAGTGGTTGACCGCCTAACAAAGGCGGCTCATTTCTTAGCGGTAAAGATAACATACAGAGTAGACAGACTAGCCCAAATATATGTGGAGAACATAGTTAAGTTAAATGGAGTTCCAGTAAAAGTGTGTCAGACCGGGATCCGAGGTTCACGTCTAAATTTTGGCAAAGCTTACAGAAATCACTCTGAACTCATTTAAGCATGAGCAGTGTCTAACGACCCTAATTTGGGCATAGCTGTTTTGGAAAAACGTGCTAAATAAAACGAAACGTTCGAATGTAAACTTAAAACATAGTTCAAAAACAATAAAGTTTAACAACATAATTTAGATTGTTCTCAAAAGACCGGACTCTATCACCGGACAACCGACGACCTCCTTCCCATGCCCTCCTCATACCTCGTCCGCGTCACCTACAAAATCTGTAAAGCGGTCACAATCTCTTAAAGGAAACTTCACACACGCTACACATTATCTATTCATTTCTTAACTAAACCGTACACACATGCGTGAATCATTTCTTTTAACCGTTTTCTTATTTCTTTCTTCTTTTACCGTTATCATTCCCCTCATACTTTAACTTTACTGTTGTCGAGAGTAACATGCTCGTTATCATTCATTAATGTTCCCGCCAAAGCCAACCGTTAGCTGTTGGAGGACTCGACGGGCCATATGCTTCCCTTCCCTGGGTGGGTACTCAGGCACTACCCCTTATTCCACCCGGATTCGTTCTGCCCTTTTCGTACGTATCTTTCCATCTTTGGATCTTATCGTTCCTTTTATCAAGCATGCCCTTCCTTTGGCGAATCGTGTACTAGGTACGATGCCGGGTTCGGTCGGACAGTCTATCCTTCCTCACCCGAGTCTTATTAACATTTATCTCATTCATTCGTGTCTTTTTCTTACTTCCTTAATGACCCAATCTCGTTTCCCCAAGTCTGAACCTTCCCATACTACATTGTGTTCACTCAGATTACCGTTTGCTTTCGCTTGCTATAATTTTCCGTGCTTCGCTGCATTTCGTAACAGGTCTTAGTTACTCGAATTCTGACGTTATTATCTTTTTGTTAACTATGTGATTACCGTAGACCCTACGTGTCCCTATCCTCCCACGATCCGACATTGAGACGCAACGAAAACATTCACACTTAGTATTTCCGCGATAATTCACTTCTTCCTTGAAATCCGCGACAATTTTATGCTAGAACCAAAATCCGCGATAATATTACACTTCAAGCATTTTCGCGACAATTTTGTTTTTCACCCATTTCCGCGATAATTTTGCCTTTCACGTTTTCGCGACAATAATTGCCTTCCCAAAAATCCACGACAATTTGCTCACCACATCAAATCCACGATAATTTTTAAGGGTGAAATTTTCGCGACAATAATTGCCTTCGTAAAATTCGATATAATATCCTTCTTTCGCGACAATTTCTGTATTTCCATGTCTTAATGATAATTAACTGGTTTTTGGGAATCCCTACCCCTATTTATAGATATATTAACTTTCCTAATTCACATTTTGACCCCTCATTCTTTTCATTTTGACCCTTCCTTTATCCTTTGCTTTACTTTTCTATTTTTCGTTTTCCTTTTTCGTTCTTTCATTCTCGTATACCTCGTTATTCATTGTCTAGATATTTACCGCTACATTCTCTACTATTTGTTCCATCATACCTTTTTCCTGGCTATTACATACTTCCCCACTTATTTTGAGTTTCGTCCCGAAACTCGTGCGTACCAATCTTCCATTAACTCCGGCGCTCTCTGCCTAATCTCTCATTACGTTTCCCATGTAGCTTCCCTTTCTCAATGATTATTCCATTGTACTTTCACCATGGGAATTAGTTTGTTTCTGAGTCTTCTTTCCTCTCTGCCAAGGATGGAACTTCCTCGTATGTCAATTCCGGGGTTATCTGTATGGGTTCCTCCACACATTCTTGGATTCCTCCGGTCACACTCCTCCTCAGTTGCGATACGTGAAAAACATTGTGGATCCCCCTCATCTCTTCCGGAAGCTTCAGCTGGTATGCTAGTTTTCCGATTCGTCGTTCCACCTCGTATGGTCCGATGTACCGAGGACTCAGCTTCCCTGTCCTTGTGGTCCTTAGCACCCCCTTCATTGGTGATATCTTTAAGTAGGTGTGATCCCCAACTTTTAACTCTAAGGGTCTCCTTTTTGTAGCTACCCAACTTTTATATCTGTCTTGTTCCTCCTTAATGTTCTTTCGTACCACGGCCACCTTTTCAAAGGTGACTTCCACCAATTATTTTCCCGTGGCCTTTCTCTCTCCCACCTCATCCTATCAGAGTGTTGCACAACACTTCCTCCGGTACAATGCCTCATACGGGGCCATGCGAACGCTGCTCTGAAAACTATTATTGTATGCAAATTCCACCAGAGGTAGGAAATCCTACCAGCCTCCCTTAAACTCCAATACACATGCTCGTAATATATCATCCATAATTTGGTTGGTTCTCTCGTTCTGACCATCCGTTTGTGAGTGATATGCTGTGCTCTTGCATAACTGGGTTTCGAGTGATTTCTGTAAACTTTGCCAAAATCTAGACGTGAATCTCGGGTATGTGTCTAACACAATATTTACTGGAACTCCATGTAACTTGACTATGTTATCCACATATATTTTGGCTAGTCTGTCTACCCCGTATGTTGTCTTGACTGCTAAGAAATGATCCGCCTTTGTTAGACGGTCAACCACTACGCATATCGCGTCGTTCATTGGTGGGCACTTGGGAACTCCTACCACAAAGTCCATGCCGATGCTATCCCATTTCCACTCTGGAATCTCTAAGGGTTGTAGCTCGCCTTTCGGGCGTTGGTGTTCGGCCTTAACTTGTTGTCAATTTCCGCATTTGGCCACAAAGTTTGCGATCTCGTTTTTCATTCCATTCCACCACTAGTGCGTATTTAGGTCTCGATACATCTTAGTACTTCCTGGGTGAACTGAGAAGGCCGAACTGTGTGCCTCTGCCATAATCTTCTTCCTTAGCTCTGGCCTGTTTGGTTCCCATATCTGTTCATTCATTCTGATTAGCCCATCACTTCCCTTGTTTATCTCTGATTTATCGTTTCCGTTTCCCTCTTTTCGCGTTACGGGTTTCTCGGGGTATGATATATGTGCTTCTAGTTCCTCCTCCAGTATCCCTAGTTTTGTGGTAACAGTCCCTAATATGACTGTGGTCGACTCTACCACTTCCAATTGTAGGTTCTTCATTTCCCTTAACAATGTGTTTGCTAACACGCCATGAGTCTTCCTACTCAGTGCATCGGCTACTTGGTTTGCTTTTCCGGGGTGGTACTGAATGTCCAGGTCGAAATCCTTTATCAGTTCTAACCATCTCCGTTGTCTCATGTTAAGCTCCCTCTGGGTGAATAGGTACTTCAAACTCTTGCGGTCGGTGAATATCTCGAACTTCACACCATACTGATAATGTCTCAAATTTTTGAGTGCAAATACCACCGCGGCTAATTCTAAATCGTGTGTTGGATAGTTCACCTCGTGTACCTTCAGTTGAGGGGGTGCGTATGCTATGACCTTCCCTCCCTACATCAGTACACACCCGAGTCCTTCCTTCGAGGCGTCGCTATATACCGTGAAGTCGTGTCCTGGTGTGGGTAGTACCAGTATTGGTGCAGATGTCAATTTCGTTTTGAGACATTCGAAACTCCATTCACATTTATCATCCCACATATAACTCGTTTCCTTTCGGGTCAAATTTGTCAACGATTTAGCAATCCTTGCGAACCCCTCGATAAACTACCGATAGTACCCAGCTAATTCTAAGAAGCTCCTCACTTCTCGAGCATTTGTCGGTCTAGGCCAATTCATCACTGCCTCTATCTTTTTTGGATCTACCGTCACTCCTCTTGCTGATATCACGTGTCCTAGAAAAACTATGCTGTCCATCCAGAATTCACACTTGCTGTATTTGGCATACAACTTCTCTTGTCTGAGAGTCTGTAATACTACTCTCAGATGTTGCTGGTGTTCTTCCAAGTTTCGAGAGTAAACTAGGATATCATCAATGAATACCACCACGAACTTGTCTAGATATTGGCGAAATACCCGGATCATCAAATCCATGAAAATTGCTGGGGCATTAGCCAATCCAAACAGTACTACCGTGCATTCGTAATGGCCGTACGTCGTTCGAATGGCTGTCTTTGGTATGTCTCCTTCTCTTACTCGGACCTGATGATACCCTGACCTCAAGTCTAATTTTGAGAACACCTTCGTGCATTGTAACTGATCAAACAAGTCGTCGATCCTGGGCAACAGATACTTGTTCTATATGGTGACCTTGTTTAACTCCCAGTAGTCGTAACACAGTCTTAACTCGCCACTTTTCTTTCTAACAAATAACACCGGTGCTCCCCAAGGGGAGTTGCATGGCCTAAGAAATCATTTTTCCAATAGCGACTCAATCTGTTGTTTCAGTTCCTGCATCTCTTTGGGTGCCATTCGGTATGGAGCCTTGGAGATCGGTTGTGTTCCAGGGAGTAGTTCTATTTCCATTTCCACTTCTCTTTGAGGAGGTTGACCCGGTAACTCTTCGGGAAATACATCACTGTATTCACAAACCACTAGAACTGACCTCAATGGTGTCCCTTCCTTCTCCATTGTGACAAATGCTAGCCAATTCGATCGGTCCCTATTTTCTTCATCCTAACTCATAATCGGTTTTCCGACCATGTCCTTTCTCCCTTCCCGCGGCGTACTAAAGTGGTCATACGATCTCGACATCTCACCTGCGCATCATACCTAGATAACCAGTCCATTCCTAGTATTGCATCGAATCCCATATCCCCTAACTCAATCAAATTTGCCTTTGTTCGCACTGTATCCACTTCCACTGTGCATCCTTTATAGATTCCATTTGCCTCTATGGCTTCGGATCCCGGTGTTTTTACTTTGATTTTAGCGTTACTTCCCATTATCCCAAATCGTTTTGCTAACTTCTCCGACACAAACGAATGTGCCGACCCACAATCAAATAATACGAAACCTGTAAAGCCGTTAATAAGTAGTGTACCTGCCACGACGTCTTCAGCCTCCGAGGCCTGTTCCTTGTTCACGGTGAACACTCGAGCATTTCCAGTAATCCTTTCCCTTGCCCTGTTTTCGGTTACCCCGGTTTCGATCCTTCTCTTCTTTGGAAAATCTTTGGCAAAATGCCCTTCCTGGGCGCACATGAAACAACTGTTGGTTCCTGCTCGGCAATCTCCAAAATGGTTCTTCCCGCACTTGGCGCATGCAGGCCTGATCGGGGGTCCTTGTGGCGATCCTAAACACTCTGTAGTGGCCTTTCCTTTCCACTCCCCCCGTCCCTGAACTTCATTCCTCACGGAGCTTCTGCTGCTTTCCTTATCCATTCTTCGCAATCCGACACTAAACTCGAAATTTCTTCGTCGTCGCGGCCATACATAGTCAGTTTCACATTTTCATTCAGCCCTTCTGTAAAGCGGTGCATCTTTTCTTGTTCACTCCCCATGATCTCGGGGCGTACCTGCCAAGTTCTATGAATTCCCACATGTACTCCATTACGGGGCGGTTTCCTTGAGTCAATCTGTCAAACTCGGCCCTCTTATCTTTCTTAAGTCCTTTCGGCACGTAGTAGTCCATGAACGCATTCTTAAACTTCTCCCAAGAGATGGGTCCATCCTTCAGTAATGAGGCCGACACGCTTCCCCACATCGGGCAGTGCTACCATTGAACCAATGCGGGGCCAATCCTGCCCTAAGTTCCTCTGGGCTTCGATCAGTTCCAACTTCTCCTCAAGGCGAATAATCCACGTTTCCGCGTCCCCCATCTTATCCCCTGTGAAACTGTTCATCCCAGCCTTCTTTAATGCCTCGTTGTAGTACATTCTACCCTTTCCGGGTCTTGACACAAGTTCCATGTGCACGGAGTTTCCCCTCTCAGTCTGTCCCTGTCTTATTGCACTAACTAGGGAACTCGCCTTAGTTTGGAACAGATCCCTTAGACTTTCTTGGCTAAACGTGAGAGGCGTCGATGAATCCGCATCCGGAGTCTCTGTCGCCGGTGCATATTCTAATGCATTGCTATCCTCCTCTCGGTTTCCATTCGCTCTCATCCTAGGATCCATCCCTACATTAAGCTTTTGTTATATCTATGCCAACTTATGTCATACGTTACATTCTATGCCCATCCCTTCCTATGGTCTGTGTTCCTCCTATGAGTTTCCTAGACTCTTCTACGTAGGACCGCACCGTTACCGGTTTGGTAACGATGTTATGCTCTGATACCATTTGTAACGACCCTAATTTGGGCCTAGCTGTTTTGTAAAAACGTGCTAAATAAAATGAAACGTTCGAATGTAAACTTAAAACATAGTTCAAAAACATTAAACTTTAACAACATAATTTAGAGTGTTCTCAAAAAGACCGGACTTTATCAACGGACAACCGATGACCTCCTTCCCATACCCTCCTCATACATCGCACGCGTCACCTACAAAATCTGTAAAGCGGTCACAATCTATTAAAGGAAACTTCACACACACTACACATTATCTATTCAATTCTTAACTAAACCGTACACACATGCGTGAATCATTTCTTTTAACCATTTTCTTATTTCTTTCTTCTTTTACCCTTATCATTCCCCTCATACTTTAACTTTACTGTTGCCGAGAGTAACATGCTCGGTACATGTCCCGCCCAAGCCAAGCGTTAGTTGTTGGAGGACTCGACGGGCCATATGATTCCCTTCCCAGGGTGGGTACTCAGGCGCTACCCCTTTTTCCACCCGGATCCGTTCTGCCCTTTTCTTACGTATCTTTCCATCTTTGGAACTTATCGTTCCCTTCATCAGACATGCCCTTCCTTTGGCGAATCGTGTACTAGGCACGATGCCGGTTTCGGTCGGACGGTCCATCCTTCCTCACCCCGAGTCTTATTAACAATTATCTCATTCATTCGTGTCTTTTTCTTTCTTCCTCAATGACCCAATCCCGTTTCCCTAAGTCTGAACCTTCCCTTACTACATTGTGTTCACTCCGCTTACTGTTTGCTTTCGCTTGCTATAATTTTCCGTGCTTCCCTGCATTTCGTAACAGGTCTTAGTTACTCGAATTCCGACGTTATTATCTTATTGTTAACTATGTGATTACAGTAGACCCTACGTGTCCTTTTCCTCCCACGATCCGACGATGAGACGCAACGAAAACACTCAAACTTAGTATTTCCACGATAATTCACTTCTTCCTTGAAATCCGCAACAATTTTATGCTGGAACCAAAATCCGCAACAATTTTGTGCTAGAACCAAAATCCGTGATAATATTACACTTCAAGCATTTTCGCGACAATTTTGTTCTTAACCCATTTCCGCGATAATTTTGCCCTTCCGTTTTCGCGACAATTTTCAAAGAGGAACTTTTCGCGACAATAATTGCCTTCCCCAAAATCCGCGATAATTTTTAAGGGTGAACTTTTCGCGACAATAATTGCCTTCATAAAATTCGCGATAATTTCCTTCTTTCGCGACAATTTCCGGATTTTCGTGGCTTAATGATAATTGAGTCGTTTTTGGGCCTCCCCACCCCTATTTATAGACATCTTAACTTTCCTAATTCACATTTTGACCCCTCATTCTTTTCATTTTGACCCTTCCTTTAACTTTTGTTTACTTTTCTATTTTTCGTTTTCCTTTTTCGTTCTTTCATTCCCGTATCCCTTGTTATTCCTTGTCTAGATTTTTACCGCTACATTCTCTACTATTTGTTCCATCATACATTTTTCTTGGCTATTACACACAGCCTACCACCCACAGACGGATGGTCAAACTGAGAGAATGAACTAAATCATGGAGGATATGTTACGGGCATGCATGTTGGAATTTAAGTGATGTTGGGAAGATTTCCTACCATTGGTAGAATTTGCATATAATAATAGTTTTCAGAGCAGCATTGGCATGGCCCCTTATGAGGCATTGTACGGGAGGAAGTGTCGAACACCATTTTGCTGGGTAGAGGTTGGAGAGAGAATCACCACGGGAACAGAATTGGTGGAAGTCACCGTTGAGAAGGTGGCAGTGGTACAAAAGAACATTTAGGCGGCACAGGACCGATACAAAATTTGGCAGACACGAAAAGGAGACCCCTAGAGCTGAAAGTTTTGGATCACCACTATCTAAAGATATCACCGATGAAGCGGGTACTAAGGACCACAAGGACTGGGAAGCTGAGTCCCCGATACATCAGACCATATGAGGTAGAACGGAGAATCAAAAACCTAGCATACCCACTGAAACTTCTGGAAGAGATGAGTGGGATACACAACATTTTCTACGTATCCCAATTGAGGAGGAGTCTGACTGAAGGAATCCAAGAATGTGTTGGAGAACCCCTAGAGATAACCCTGGAATTGGCGTACGAGGAAGTTCGTAACGACCCTAATTTGGGCCTAGCTGATTTTGGTAAAAACATGCTATATAAAACGAAACCTTCGAATGTAAACTTAAAACATAGTTCAGAAACATTAAAGTCTAACAACATAATTTAGAGTTTTTTCAAATACCGGACTCTATCATCTGACAACCGACGACCTCCTTCCCATGCCCTCCTCATACCTCGTCCGTGTCACCTACAAAATCTGTAAAGCGGTCAAAATCTGTTAAAGGAAACTTCACACACGCTATACTTATCTGTTCTTTTCTTAAATAAACCGTACACACGCGCGTAAGTCATTACTTTTAACCGTTACTTATTTTTTTATTCTTAATCTTTTACCTTTATCTTCCCCGTTATCCTTTAACTTTACTGTTGCCGAGAGTAACATGCTCGGTACGTGTCCCGCCCATGCCAACCGTTAGCTGTTGGTTGACTCGACGGACCATATGCTTCCCTTCCCCGGGTGGGTACTTAGGCGATACCCCTCTTTCCACCCGGATCCGTTCTGACCTTTTCGTACGTATCATTCCATTCTTGGAACTTATCGTTCCCTTCATCAGGCATGCCCATCCGTTGGCGGATCGTGTATTAAGCCCGATGCCGGGTTCGGTCGGGCGGTCGATCCTTCCTCACCCCGAGTCTTATTAACATTTACCTCATTCATTCGTATCTTTTACTTCCTTTCTTACTAACCCTTCCCGTTTCCCTAAATCGGAACCTTCCCTTACTACATTGTGTTCACTCCGCTTACCGTTTGCTTTCGCTTGTTATAATATCTCCGTGCTTCCTTGCATTTCGTAAGAGGTCTTAGTACTCGATTTACGACTTTATTATCTTAATGTTAGCTATGTGATTACCGTAGACCCTACGTGTCCTTTTTCTCTCACGATCCGGCGTTGAGACGCAACGAAAACACCCAAACTTAGTATTTCCGCGATAATTCACTTCATCCTTGAAATCTGCGACAATTTTTTGCTCGGACAAAATTCACGATAATTTGTTCTTCAAACGTTTTCGCGATAATTTGCTCTTCAACGTTTTCGCAACAATTTTGCTCTCTGCATCCAAATCAGCGATAATTCTCTTAATAAAAAATCACGACAATTTACAAGGGTTAAAATCCGCGACAATTTGTTCTTGACATGAAATTCGCGACAATTTGCAAAGGTTGAAATTCGCGATAATTTGTTCTTCAAACGTTTTCGCGATAATTTGCTCTTCAACGTTTTCGCGTCAACAATTTGCCTTCCCAAAATTCACGACAATTTCCGGATTTCTTTGGGTTAATGATAATTAACTCGTTTTTGGGCCTTACCACGACTATTTATAGACATCTTAACTTCCCTAATTCACATTTTGACCCCTTCTTTTTATTTTGACCCCTCCTTTATCTTTTGCTTTACATTTCTATTTATCGTTTCCTTTTTTTCGTTCTTTCATTCCCGTATCCCCCGTTATTCATTGCCTAGTCTTTACCGCTACATTCCCTACTATTTGTTCTATCATACCTTTTTCCTGGCTATTACATCCTTCTCCACTTATTTTGAGTTTCGTCCCGAAACTCGTGTGTACCAATCTTCCGTTTCTCCGCTCTCTGCCTAATCTCTCGTTCCGTTTCCCATGTAGCTTCCATTTCTCCATGACTAGACCATTGTACTTTCACCATGGGAATTAGTTTGTTTCTGAGTCTTCTTTCCTCTCTGCCTAGGATTTTCACATGAACTTCCTTGTATGTCAATTCCGTGGTTATCTCTATGGGTTCTGCCACACATTCTTGGATTCCTTCATTCACACTCCTCCTAAGTTGGGATACGTAGAAAACATTGTGTATCCCCCTCATCTCCTCCGAAAGCTTCAGCTGGTATGCTAGGTTTCCGATTCTTAGTTCCACCTCGTATGGTCCTATATACCGAGGACTCAGCTTCCCTGTCCTTGTGGTCCTTAGCACGCCCTTCATTGGTGATATCTTTAGGTAAGCGTGATCCCCAACTTTTAACTCTAAGGGTCTCCTTTCGTGTCTGCCCAACTTTTGTATCGGTCTTGTGCCGCCTTAATGTTCTTTCGTACCACGGCCACCATTTCAACGGTGACTTCTACCAATTCTGTTCCCGTGGTCTTTCTCTCTCCCACCTCATCCAAACATAGTGGTGTACGACACTTCCTTCCGTACAGTGCCTCATATGGGGCCATGCCAATGCTGCTCTGAAAAATATTATTGAATGCAAATTCCACCAGCGGTTGGAAATCTTCCCGAACTCCCTTAAACTCCAATACACATGCCCATAACATATCATCCATAATTTGGTTGGTTCTCTTGGTCTGAAAATCCGTCTGTGGGTGATAGGCTGTGCTCATGCTTAACTTGGTTCCGAGTGATTTCTGTAAACTTTGCTAAAATCTAGACGTGAATCTCGGATCTGTATTTGACACAATATTTACTAGAACTCCATGTAACTTGACTATGGTATCCAAATATATTTTGGCTGGCCTATCTACTCCATATGTTGTCTTGACTACTAAGAAATGAACCGCCTTTGTTAGGCGGTCAACCACTCCCCATATCGCGTCGTTCTTCCGTGGGCTCCTGGGTAATCCTACCACAAAGTAAATGCCGATGCTATCCCATTTCCACTTTGGAATCTATAAGGGTTGTAGCTCGCCTCCAGGTCGTTGGTGTTCGGCCTTAACTCATTGGCAATTTTCGCATTTGGCCACAAAGTTTGCAATCTCATTTTTCATTCCATTCCACCACCAGTGCGTTTTTAGGTCTCGATACATCTTAGTACTTCCTGGGTGAACTGAGAAGGCCGAACTGTTTGCCTTTGCCATAATCTTCATCCTAAGCTCTGGCCTTTTTGGTACCCATATCCGTTCATTCATTCTGATTAGCCCATCGCTTCCTTTGTTTATCTCTGATTTATCGGTTCCATTCCCCTCTTTTTGCGTTACAGGTTTCTGGGGGTCTGATATCTGTGCTTCTAGCACCTCCTCTAGTATCCCTGGCTTTGCGGTAACAGTCCCTATCATGACTGTGGTCGACTCTACCACTTCCAATTGTAGGTTCTCCAGTTCCTTTAACATTGTGTTTGCTAATACGCCATGAGTTTTCCTGCTCAGTGCATCGGCTACTTGGTTTGCTTTTCCGGGGTGGTGCTGAATGTCCAGGACGTAATCTTTTATCACTTCTAACCATTTCCGTTGTATCATGTTAAGGTTCCTCTGGGTGAATAGGTACTTCAAACTCTTGTGGTCGGTGAATATCTCGAACTTCACACCATACAGATAATGTCACCAAATCTTGAGTGCGAACACCACCGCGGCTAGTTCTATATCGTGTGTCGGATAGTTCAACTCGTGTATCTTCAGTTGACGGGATGTGTATACTATGACCTACCCTCCCTACATCAGTACACATGTGAGTCCTTCTTTCGAGGCGTCGCTGTATACCATGAATTCGTGTCCTGGTGTGGGTAATACCACTATTGGTGCAGATGTCAACTTCGTTTTGAAATATTCAAAACTCTCTTCACATTTCTCATCCCACGTATACCTCGTTTCTTTTCGGGTCATGTTTGTCAACCGTTTAGCAATCCTTGCGAACCCCTCGATAAGTTTCCGATAGTACCCGACTAATCCTAAGAAACTCCTCACTTCTCGAGCATTGGTCGGTCTCGGCCAATTCATCAATGCTTCTATCTTTGTTCGATCTACCGTCACCCTTGTTGCTGATATCACATGTCCGAGAAAATCTATGTTGTAATAGCCAGGAAAAAGGTATGATGGAACAAATAGTAGGGAATGTAGCGGTAAAAAAATCTAGACAAGGAATAACGAAGGATACGGGAATGAAGGAACGAAAAAGGAAACGAAAAATAGAACAGTAAAGCAAAAGATATAGGAAGGGTCAAAATGAAAAGATGGAGGGGTTAAAGTGTGAATTATAAAATTTTAGATGTCTATAAATAGGGGTGGGGAGGCCCAAAAACGAGTTAATTATCATTAAGCAATGATAATCCGGAAATTGTCGCGAAAATTTGAGCATTGAAAATTGTCGCGAATTTTTAACGTTTGGAAAATTATCCCTGATTTTTGGGAAGGCAATTATTGTCGCGAAAATGATTCTTTGAAAAATTGTCGCGAAAATGATTTATGGCAAAATTATCGCGGAAATGGGGGAAGAACAAAATTGTCGCGGATTTTGGTTCTAGCACAAAATTATTGCGGATCTTGGTTCCAGCACAAAATTATCGCGAATTTTAAGGAAGAATTGAATTATCGCGGATATACTAAGTTTGAGTGTTTTCGTTGCATCTCAACGTCGGATCCTGGGAGGAAAAGGACACGTAGGGTCTACGGTAATCACATAGTTAACAATAAGATAATCCCGTCAGAATTCGAGTAACTAAGATCTGTTACGAAATGCAGAGAAGCACGGAAGAATATAACAAGCGAAAGCAAATGGTAAGCGGAGTTAACACAATGTATTAAGGGAAGGTTCAGACTTAGGGAACAGGATTGGGTCAGTAAGGAAGAAAGAAAAAGACACGAATGAATGAGATAAATGTTAATAAGACTCGGGGTGAGGTAGGATGGACCGTCCGACTGAACCCGGCATCGTGCGTAGTACACGATTCGCCAAAGGAAGGGCATGCGTGATGAAGGGAACGATAAGTTCCAAAGATGGAAAGATACGTACGCAAAGGGCAGAACGGATCTGGGTGGAAAAAAGGGTAGCTCCTAAGTACCCACCCGGGGAAGGGAAGCATATGGCCCGTCGAGTCATCGAATAGCTAACGGTAGGCTTGGGCGGGACATGCACCGAACATGTTACTCTCGGCAACAGTAAAGTTGAAGTATGAGGGGAATGATAAGGGTAAAAGAAGAAGGAAATCAGAAAACGGTTAAAAGAATTGATTTACGCATGTGTGTACGGTTTAATTAAGAAATGAAAAGATAATGTGTAGCGTGTGTGAAGTTTCCTTTAATAAATTGTGACCGCTTTATAGATATTGTAGGTGATGCGGACGAGGTATGAGAAGGGCATGGGAAGGAGGTCTTCGGTTGTCCGGTGATAGAGTCCGGTCTTTGAGAACACTCTAAATTATGTTGTTAAACTTTAATGTTTTTAAACTATGTTTTAAGTTTACATTCGAACGTTTCGCTTTATTTAGCACGTTTTACCAAAACAGATAGGCCTGAATTAGGGTCGTTACAAAATGGTATCAGAGCATAACATCGTTACTAAACCGGTAACGGTGCAGTCCTACGTAGAAGAGTCTAGGAAACTCATAGGAGGACAACCCACCATAGGAAGAGATGATCATAGAATGTAACATATGACATGAGTAGGCATAGATATAACGAAAGCTTAATGTAGGAATGGCTCCTAGGACGAGAGCAAATGGAAACCGAGAGGAGGATAGCAATGCATCAGAACAGACACCGACGACAGAGACTCCGGTTGCGGATTCATCGACGCCTCTAACGTTTAGCCAGGAAAGTCTTAGGGATCTGTTCTAAACTATGGCGAGCTCCCTAGTTAGTGCAATAAGACAGTGAAAGACGGAGAGGGGAAACTCGGTGCAATTGGAACAAGTGTCAAGACCCGAAAAGGGTAGAATGTACTACAACGAGGCATTAAAAAAGGCTGGGATGAATTGTTTCACGAAGGATAAGATGGGGGACGTGGAGGCGTGGATTATTCGCCTTGAGGAGTAGTTTGAGTTGATCGAGGCCCTAGAGGAACTTAGGGCAGGATTGGCCCCGCTATGGTTCGACGGTAGCAATGCTCGATGGTTGGGAAGCGTATCGGCCTCATTACTGAAGGATGGACCCATGTCTTGGGAGAAGTTTAAGAATGCGTTCTTGGATTACTACGTGCCGAAAGGACTTTTAGTACGTCGCAGGAAGGGAGAAAGGACATGGTCGGAAAACCGATTATGAGAGAGGATGAGGAATATAGGGATCGATCGAGTTGGCTAGCATTTGTCACCACGGAGAAGGTAGAGACACCAGTAAAGT
>RWGZ01001403.1:18082-29974 GCA_009725065.1 Utricularia reniformis
CCCCGAAGGGGTTTTTTTCTAGTTCAGATCCATCAGAAGGATCGGGTATGATGTAGTGTTTATATTTTAATCTTTCCTGATCCTTATGTATTTGTTTTGCAGATTCAACTGAGACAATGCCGAGCTCGCGCTTTAAACGCATGGCAGCTGCTTCGGTCCGTCCTTCTGAGGGACAAAGGGAAGCATCGGGCAGCGCTGAAGGAAGTGAATCAGCAACGGGGGGTACGCTGGTCCCTTCGGGGTCCGGGAACCCCCCGATCCAATCAACCGGCGCGGGCACGCTGACCCTTCGCTGCACAAGGCAGCCTTCATCTGGGGACGGGCCTGCGTTTCGGGTATTTGGAGTGGTAGAGGAGGTGATAAAAGCTCGGATTCGTTCTTTGAGCTTATCCAGTCTCTATTAAATCGGTAACGCCTCCTTTATTAGTACTAAAACTATTACTTTATTGCTGCAGGGAGCCGTTCCCGTGGAGAAGGTTCTCCCCGGTCCTCAGCTTAAGGTGAACGTCTCCCTTCCGCCGGTCCCCTTAGGAAAAGGGAAAAGGGCGACCGAAGCGGAAGCTCCGCATGAGCTAAAAAGGCTGAGAATGAGGGACGGCGCTCCGGTCCCCACTAAGGGGATCGTTTTGAAGGAGCCTGGATCGGGCCCGAAGACTAACTTCGACTGGGGAGTTGCTCTGGGCCTGCTGGACAGGTTCAGTAAGGGGAGGAAGCTAACCTCCTGGAGGACTGCTTTCCTAAAGGACTTCCGCCTTTATGGAGAGCAGAACCCAGAGAACGTCCAGGCGGACGTGACTCGGGAAGAAATCATGGAAAGCTTCCACGACCTCACCACTAAGATAATTTTCACTTGACATGAAGGCCCGAACTTTTACTTAAGAATATGTTATCTTATACAGATGTTGAGGAAAGCCTTCACAACTGCTATCACCGTGGAGAATAACCAGGGTGGTAGCGTTGTATCCCAATAAGTCCAAGACCAACTTGACCTTGCAAAAAGGCAAGTTGAGATCAAGCATACTGAGTTGGTCACGGTACGGGAGGACCGTGACCGACTTGACAATGAGTTGCTAAGAGCCGGGACGGAGGTTCTCACTCTTAGCTGATAAAGTCTTTGAGCTGGAGAAAACTGGACAAACAGCTCAGTGGCGCATCGCCGACCTGGAGGCCAAGCTGCGGGACAAAGATGAGGAAATCAACGAAGTCCAAGGTCAGGCCCAGGAGAAGAGGAATAAGCTGAACGAGCTTCTCCTTTGGGCCCAAGAAGAGAAGACGGCCTTGGAAGAGGAGTTGACAAGGGCCCGCACTTCGACTGAAGGTTCGGTACGGGAAGCGGTTCTGGGGTTCGCTCAGTCCCCTTTGTTATTCGCTTTAGCGGATAACATACACGGGGTTTATACTGTAAAGTATTTGGATAACATGCGAGAGCAAGTTATTCAGCAGTTCAGGCTTTCCCCTTCGGACGAGCGATGGAAGATGATCGAGCCACTTGAAAGAGATGGCAAGTTTCAGGTTATTCCGACCTTGGAAGAACCTGTTCTGGAAGAAGACCATTTCTTCTATCTCTTTGAAGAGATGGAGAGAATGGTCAAGGTGGCCGATCAAGAAGAAGAATTGAAGCGGCTTGCGGCCCGGACCGAACCCCAGGAGCCCGAAGTGGAAGATACAGAGGAAGGGCAGATTATTTAGATCTAGTCATTACTTTGTATCTGCCTTACTCTTTATTCAGTATAAAGCTTTTTTCTTCAGCTCTGATTATTTTAATCACCAGAACAAAGTGACATAACTAACTTCTAAATAAACTAATAAGTTTTATTTTAACGAAGTTGTTTTAATCACTAAGTATAAGATCGGAGACACTCACAGGTAGTTGACCATCGGTCCCGGACGTTATGTTTGGTTTATTCATATCAATTCTGAATGAATCAGTCGTTTTACATTGTGTATGGGTCACTCTTATTCCGTCCTTGGAGTCAATATTTGATTGGATAGGCGTAGTCTGCGATTAATATGAGTCTTTATGAGCTTCGGCCGAACCTTGGTTCTAATAAAGTCCCTTAGGTTTTGTTGGCCAAGCTTGGCTCATAATACGTCTTATATTAGGACCGATCTTGTGTCTCGATATGCTGACAACCATTCCTTTTATCGTAGCAGATGTCATAGGTACAAAGGGTCATTCCTAAAAACTGAATGCCATTGAAGGGAGTGTTTTAGTTCGTAATGAGTTCTGGGAGAATGAAAACTCATCCATGGGGCTGGGTAAGTGCAGGAGCATCTGACTCGTCAGAGCGGTCACTACAACTTGGGAGCCTTGCGGACAAGAAGCTTCGGTCATAATTCCAGATTCGTCCTACTCCACCCAACTTCAAGATCGGCCCATCATTCCATTAGAAATAGTTTGTATTTGTACTTACTCGTTTCTACTTACGTTTAAGAGAATGTATTTCATTGAGTCAAACATATTAATCGAAGATTCATAAGAAATATCGCTTAAATTCATGACATTCCAAGTTCGGGGGACCTCTATACCATCCAACGTTTCAAGTTTATACGCACCTGATTCCAATTTCTTTGATACTCGATACGGTCCTTCCCAATTTCTGTCCAGCTTTCCAACGTTCCTCTGCACTTTAATGCTTCTGAGGACGAGATCGCCTTCAAAGAATTCTCTTGGGAGGACTCGCTTGTTGTGGGCCCGTTCCATAGTTCGCTGATAAGCACGCATCCGTGCATAAATTGCATCTCTCTTTTCTTCGATCATCTCGAGGTCCAATAATCTCCTTTCACCATTCATATGCTCATCGTATTGAGAGATCCGAGGTGATCGGATGGCAACCTCCACCGGGCTAACAACTTCGGTCCCATACACCAATGAGAAAGGTGATTCCTGGGTTGTTGAGCGAGAGTAGTTCGGTATGCCCATAGGACCTCATAGATGTAGTTCAGTGTTGATCCGATGTTCACTATCGGATCGGTCAATCCCCGGAACATCGTCTGGGGTCCATGCGAATATATCCACGTGGCTTCTCATCAGGTGGATCAGTTCTTTTTCAAAGTCAGGGGCTAGATGTGCCCCGATGCGAGTTGTCTTGGTTGAGTCATCCTCAACTAGATTGATCAACTTGAACCCTACGGGTTCCGTTGCTTGCCTCGGGTGCGGCAGCTCTTCCAGCAGATCCACCCGGGCCCTTTTAACCGGTGCCAAAGTTCGGCACGAGCTCATGCAGCATTGCCTAGCTACTTTATGATCCCCCTTAACAGAAATAACTCCATGAATGGAGGGGAATTTGAGTATCATATGAGAAGTAGAAGGGACCGCCTCGAACTTACTGAGGCCGGTCCGTCCGATAATAGCGTTGTAATCCAAGTCGACTTCAACGATAATGAATTCCAGGTCTTCAGAGCGGTCCTTGGATGGCTCTCCAAGGGTAACGAGGAATAACATCTTCCCACACGGAATAACGCTCCTTTGGTTGAACGACTAAAGAGTTATGTTGGCGATCGGGAGATCGTGAGCAGCAGCTCCCAACATTTCAGCGACCTCGCGCTTCATCAGATTGCACGAGGCCCCAGTGTCCACTAAGATTCTGTGGACACGGCGATTCCCGATGATCCCAGTGATGGTAAGGGGATCGTCACATGGATCCATGATCCCTTCCCGATCAGCCAGGGTGAAAGAAATGTCCTCTCTGAAGAAGGAGGACCGTTCCATGGGATCATATTTCACCAGCGCCACAGACTCGGAGCTCTCAGCAGAGTCTCCGCGCGCAGTTCTCTTTCGGTCCCTGACCGATTCATTTATTCTCAAACCACCGGAGATAACATAAATATCTCCGGCCACTTCTCTGGGTGCCGCTTCATTTCGAGGAGGTTGGGCACCAGTTTCCGCAGGTGGGGGAGCAGCCTGCTCCTGTCTCCCACCCTCATTCTGCGGGGCTCTACCGCNAATGCTTCTGAGGACGAGATCGCCTTCAAAGAATTCTATTGGGAGGACTCGCTTGTTATGGGCCCGTTCCATAGTTCGCTGATAAGCACGCATCTGTGCATAAATTGCATCTCTCTTCTCTTCGATCATCTCGAGGTCCAATAATCTCCTTTCACCATTCATATGCTCATCGTACTGAGAGATCCGAGGTGATCGGATGGCAACCTCCACCGGGCTAACAGCTTCGGTCCCATACACCAATGAGAAAGGTGATTCCTGGGTTGTTGAGCGAAGTGTAGTTCGGTATGCCCATAAGACCTCATAGATGTGTTCGGGCCATTTACCTCCAAAATCTTCTAACTTGGTTTTCAATCCCTTCAGGATAACCTTGTTAGATACCTCCGTAAGTCCGTTAGTTTGGGGATGAGCCACCGATGAGAAATGCTGGGTGATGGCCAACTTGGTGGATAAATCCCGTATGCTCTTTCCGCGGAACTAGGTCCCATTATCAGATACGAGCGCTCGGGGAATCCTGAAGTGGCTCACAATGTTTCGCCATATAAAGTGCTTGACCACTTTCTCTAAGATGATGGCTACTGCTTCTGCTTCAATCCATTTCGAGTAATATTCCACCGCTACAATACATAATTTTCTTTGCCCTATTGACCGAGGAAAAGGCAAGAGGATATCGATCCCCCATCTGTCAAACGGACAAGGCAATGGGGTGACAGATAAGGGAGCCCCAGGCAATTGCGGGAGTGGAGCATGGTATTGGCATATGGCACAACGTTTAGTATATTGCTTGGCATCAGCAAGCAGTGTTGGCCAAAAGTATCCAGCTCTGATGATGCGGTGGTACAAAGATCGAGCCCCTGAATGAATGCCGCATATCCCCTCATGAACATAAATCATGACGGCTTCAGCCTCAATAGGAGATAAACAGCGCAGAAGCGGGCCTTCGAAACTCTTTTTAAATAAGCGTCCATCGACTAAGGTAAATCTCTTAGCCCGGACCTCTATTTTCCTGGCTTCGGACTAATCTTCAGGGAGATAGCCATTTGAGAGGTATTTAACAAAGGAGTCCATCCAATTGGGTTCTCCTGGAGATTTAGTAGCATCAATATTCAAGCCCTAAAGTTCATGGCATAGAGCCCCGATCTCTTCAATAGATTGTTCGGTCACTGGAATCTCGACCGAAGGTCGGTCCTGAATATGGACCGAAATAGTGCTCGCCTCTATGTCAGGTATGCCTGAGGCCAATCTGGCGAGTGCGTCGGCAACCTTATTTTGCTCTTGTGGCACATAATCCAGAGAGAACTCGCTGAATTTTTTGGATAGTTCCAGGACTTTGGCGCAATATAACCTCATCATCGGATCATGAGTCTCAAATCTCCCTGCGAGCTGTTCCACTACTAACTTCGAGTCTGAGAACATTTGCACTCTGCTAACTCCCTTTTTTCGAGCCAAGGTCATTCATGACAATACTGCCTCATATTCTACCACATTATTTGTTCCAACAAAGGAAAATTTGACTGCGGAATGAATAAGATCACCTTGTACCGTTGTCAGGGTAATGCCCTCTCCTCTTCCCCCGAAGGTTGACCCATCTACATGGACCGTCCATCGATCATCCTCTTGGTTAAGATAAATGGCTGATCGGGTCATTTCAACCACGAAATCGGCTAGAACCTGGGCATTGATCGCCCATCGGGGCAAGAATTCCAGATACATAGCACTGAGTTTGATAGCCCATTTTGCCAGTCTCTCGTTCAAATCCTTCTGTTTAAGGAGCACTTTCAGAGGTTGATCCGTATAGACATAGGCCGTTCGGCCTTCAAAATAATGTTTCAGCTTGGACACACCTTTTTTCAAAGCTAGCATGAATTTATCCAAGGTGGAGTACCTGGTTTCAGCAGATACCAGCGAATGGCTGACATAATAAACCGGTCTATGAATGTCGTCTCGTATGGTTATCAGAGCTGCGCTGACGGCAACTTCTGATACCGCAAGATATAACTCCAACAGTTCATCACAAGTCGGACTTACCATCACCGGGGGAGTGCTTAAATAAGTTTTTAGCTCGGAGAAGGTCCGATCGCATTCTTCGGTCCAATCCAGATGGCTTGATTTTCTTAGCACCCTGAAAAAAGGTAAGGCCCGGTCTGTGGATTTCGAAATAAACCTGCTCAGTGCAGCTAGCCGGCCAGTAAGCCTTTGAAACTCTCTTTTGTTTCTCGGAGGTTGCATATCAATGATAGCCTGCACCTTTTCAGGGTTAACCTCTATGTCTTTCTCTGAAACGTAATATGCCAAGAATTTTCCACTTCGAATCCCGAAGCAGCATTTGTTTGGATTTAGTTTGAGCTTATATTTTCGGCATACTTCGAAACAACGAGACAAATAAGAAAGGTGGTCTTCATCACTCATAGATTTTACAATCATATCGTCAACATACACTTCCATCATATGGCCAATCAACTCTCTAAAGATTTTGCTGACCAACCTTTGGTATGTTGCTCCAGCATTTTTGAGACCGAATGGCATAACCACATAACAGAAAACCCCATCTTCGGTCATGAATGATGATTTCTTCTAATCTTCCTCAGCCAAGAAGATCTGGTGATATCTAGAATATGTATCCATGGTACTCATCATGGTGCTACCAGAAACAACATCTACTAGTCGATCGATGTACGGCAATGGGAAAGGGTCTGACTCAGACCTTTTGTTAACATCGGTAAAATCGATGCACATTCGCCATTTCCCGTCCGGTTTGGAAACCACTACTGGGTTTGCAACCCATTCAGTATAGTGGATTTTTCTTATGAATCCCGACCGTAGCAGTTTATTCACTTCAGCCTGGATAATCTCGATCTTCTCAGGAGAATAGCGTCTCCTTTTCTGCCTAACAGGCTTCGTTCCTGGCTCAGTGTTGATCCGATGTTCACTATCGGATCGGTCAATCTCCGGAACATCGTCCAGGGTCCATGCGAATATATCCACGTGGCTTCTCAGCAGGTGGATTAGTTCTTTTTCAAAGTCAGGGGCTAGATGTGCCCCAATGCGAGTTGTAACGACCCTAATTTGGGCCTAGCTGTTTTGTTAAAACGTGTTAAATAAAACGAAACATTCGATTGTAAACTTAAAACGTAGTTCGAAAACATCAAAGTTCGACATCATAATTTAGAGTGTTCTCCAAAGGACCGGACTCTATCACCTGACAACCGACGACCTCCTTCCCATGCCCCTCTCATACCTCGTCAGCGTCACCTACAAAATCTGTAAAGCGGTCACAATCTATTAAAGGAAACTTCACACACACTACACATTATCTTTTCATTTCTTAATTACACCGTACACGCACACGTGAAACATTCCATTTAACCGTTTTCTTATTTCCTTCTTCTTTTACCCTTGTCATTCCCATCATACTTTAACTTTACTGTTGACGAGAGTAACATGCTCGGTGCATGTCCCACCCAAGCCAACCGTTAGCTGTTGGATGACTCGACGGGCCATATGCTTCCCTTCCCCGGGTGGGTACTTAGAAGCTACCCCTTTTTCCACCCGGATCCGTTCTGCCCTTTTCGTACGTATCTTTTCCTCTTTGGAACTTATCGTTCCCTTCATCAGGTATGCCCTTCCTTTGGCGAATCGTGTACTAGGCACGATGCCGGGTTCGGTCGGACGGTCCATCCTCCTTCACCCCGAGTCTTATTAACATTTATCTCGTTCATTCGTGTCTTTTCCTTTCTTCCTTATTAACCCAATCATGTTCCCTAAGTATGAACCTTCCCTTACTATATTGTATTCACTCCGCTTAACATTTTCTTTCGCTTGCTATAGTCTTTCCGCACTTCCTGCATTTCGTAACAGGTTTTAGTTACTCGAATTCCGACGTTATTATCCTATTGTTAACTACGTGATAACCGTAGACCCTACGTGTTCTTTTCCTCCCACGATCCGACGTCGAGACGCGAAGAAAACAGTTAAACTCAGTATTTCCGCGATAATTTACTTCTTTCCTCGAAATTCACGACAATTCTATGCTGGAAATCCGAATCCGCGACAATTTCACTTTAGAACCAAAATCTGCGATAATATTACACTTCAAGGATTTTTCGCGTCAATTTGTTCTTGTTCCTTTTCCGCGACAATTTCTCTTCACCGAAAATCCGCGATAATTCCCTTCATCATCCAAATCCGCGACAATAATGCTCTTCGAAAAATCCGCGACAATAATCACTCCAGCAAAATCCGCGACAATACTTGCCTACACGAAATCCGCGATAATAATGGCTTATGGAGAAATCCGCGATAATTTTCCTTCTTCGTGGCAATTTTCGGATTTTCGTGTCTTAATGATGATTAACTCGTTTTTGGGCCTCCCCACCCCTATTTATAGACATCCTAACTTTTCTAATTCACACTTTAACCCCTCATTCCTTTGATTTTGACCCCTCCTCTATCTTTTACTTTACTTTTCCATTTTTTGTTTCCTTTTACGTTCTTTCGTTCACGTATCTCTCGTTATCCCTTGTTTGGACTTTATCGCTGCATTCCCTACTATTTGTTCCATCATACCTTTTTCTTGGCTATTACACGAGTTGTCTTGGTTGAGTCATCCTCAACCAGGTTGATCAATTTGAACCCTACGGGTTCCATTGCTTGCCTCGGGTGCGGCAACTCTTCCAGCAGATCCACCCGGGCCCTTTTAACCGGTGCCAAAGTTCGGCACGAGCTCATGTAGCATTGCCTAGCTACTTTCTGATCCCCCTTAACAGAAATAACTCCATGAATGGAGGGGAATTTGAGCATCATGTGATAAGTAGAAGGGACCGCCTCAAACTTACTAAGGCCGATCCGTCCGATAATAGCGTTGTAAGCCAAGTCGACCTCAACGATAATGAATTCCAGGTCTTCCGACCGGTCCTTGGATGGCTCTCCAAGGGTAACTTGGAATAACATCTTCCAGCATGGAATAACGCTCCTTTGGTCGAACGACCAAAGAGTGATGTTAGCGATCGGGAGATCGTGAGCAGCAGCTCCCAACATCCCGGCAACCTCGCGCTTCATTAGATTACACGAAGACCCAGTGTCCACTAAGATTATGTGAACACGACGATTGCCGATGACCCCTGTGATGGTAAGGGGGTCGTCGCACGGATCGGTGATCCATTCCCGATCAGCCAGGGTGAAAGTAATGTCCTCTCTGAAGAAGGAGGATCGTTCCATGGGATCATACTTCACCAACGCCACAGACTCGGAGCTCTCAGCGGAATCTCCGCGCGCAATTCTCTTTCGGTCCCGGACCAATTCGTTTATTCTCAGACCACCGGAGATAACATAAATATCTTCGGCTACTTCTATGGGTGCCGCCTCATTTTGAGGAGGTTGGGCACCAGTTTCTGCAGGTGGAGGAGCGGCCTACTTCTGTCTTCCACCCTCATTCTGCAGGGCTCTACCGCCATGGCCCCGCCATCTTCTTCTTCGGCCCTGACCACGGTTCTCACGACCGTGTTGGCCTCTTTCTTGTTCCGGCGGAGGAGACCGTCGGTCCTCCATCCGATCATTATAGTTTCGGGGTTGTCCCCGATTTTCTCTTCCCCGCGGCCTGTGAAGATCATCACCTTGGTGGCCCATTCGGGGGGATTCTAATCGCTTTCCCTTCTGACCATTCCGGTCGGGCTTTTTTTTACTCATTGCCTCTACTGTCTCTTTCAACAGCGGGCACTTCAGGTTCGGGTGATCACGATTATGATGGAGTTCGCAATACACCCGATTGTCCTCCTGCTTCAGGGGGACATCTTTTTCGCTTACAGCCGCTACTTCTCGCGACTGCTTCTTAGGGTAGGAAACCCTATGATCACCTGCGGGTTCAGAAATCCCGCTAGGTTTCCTATAACCCAGCCCCAACGCTTCATCCACCTTAGTATACTTGTTGATTTTCTGAAGAAGTTTTCCCAAGGTGGATGGTGGGCTCTTTACCGAACTGGCCGAAAGGTCGCACGGTCCTAGGACCTGCTGTAGAATATCAATTTTATCCCGGAGCTCGAGCTTGATACCCCGGGCGATCCTATTGAATTTCTCCATGAAGGACCGAAGACTCATCTTTGTCGGGATATATTTGGAGCAAATTGCTCAGAGAAGGCCAAAATAAATCCGCCATACGACTGTATGGATCTGGCCGGCAAATTCTTGAACCACATTAGGGCGTCGCCTTGTAATCCTGCAGCGAAGATGTGGCACTTTAGTGAATCCGATGCCCGAACCGTTCCCATGGGTAGTTCAAAATCAGCGACGTTATCGATTGGATCACCATCGCCACGAAATGTCGGCAACCCCTCGGGGTTGCGATAGTGTCAGTCTGGGACCGCTGCCCAGATCTCTTCAGAAAAGGGGAGCATCAAATCTCCCAAGGCTGCTGATACGCCTTCAGATTGATGGGACGATGCCTGGACCGCATGCAAATTATGCCACCAGTCATCATCCTTACTTCTTCTGATTGGGGCCTCCATTGCCCTATTAAATAAGCCAGGATTGCGTCCCATATTAGGTTCGCAATCCTTCAGCGGGCACATGCTCTCCAACTCCCTGGTGAGCTCATCAATTCGTCGATGCATCTGCTCCTGATCATTTCGAGGAGCGGGAGTTAAAGCTCTGGCCGGAGGGGGAGGAGTAGATCGATATCTTGGCCTCCTCGTCGTCACGCCACGCCTGATGATTTCTTCATCATCAGTGCTATGCTCGTCAGGATCACTCTCATATCCTCTGCTTTTGGGAACAGGGCTTGAAACAGCCGGTGGTTCTGTTCCACTTCTCTCCGACGTAATTTCTAGTAAAACCTTCCTAACAACAGCTTCCAGATCCTGTAAAGTGAATGTTGGTGCTGGGAGACTGTCGAGAAGCACGTCACTATCATTGGTCGAAGTTCCAGTCACCATGCCTTTGATTATCCTATCCCTGGTAGAAAACTCAAATGGGATTAGAGAATCGTCCCCACGGACGGCGCCAAATTGTTATGCTCCCTTTTTAGGGGTACCAACAGTCGTCCAGTTTGTTTAACAAACGAACTCGGTTCTGATTTATTTTTGTTGTGGAAGACGATTAAAAACTTGAAATAAACGATGGCACAGCGATATATAGTGGAAACCCCAGGAATTGGGGTGAAAACCACTTGACTAAGAGTAGATTATACTCTTAGCATGTTCACTAATCAAATAATTCGTGATAAATACAACAGAGGTTTAATGAAAATGACAAGAAAAAGAAAGCAGTAAGAACTTCGGCAGGGTTACGGCCTGTTCTTACGCGTCCAAAGGGTCCTGCTCTTTCCGTCGTCGCGCCTTGTATTTATAGAGTTACGGCGTGTGTAGATCACGCTCTGTAACCGCCTCTGACAGGTTTGTTAGATGTTCTTATCGCAGGATGTAAAACGAGGTTGGGACCGAGGCGTGGTCTGCGTGATCGGGCCCGAAGCGTGGTAAACGTGTGGAGGCCCGAAGCGTGGAAAACGTGAGCCTGTAACCGTTCGGACCGAACCAAGAAGCCAGTTACCAGAAAGTGCTTTATTTCGCCTAAGGTCATCTTCGGTCCTCTCGTTAACATCGGGCCGCTTTTACTTAAGTGTGCAAATGGGCTGCAATAATTCGTTTTCGCTATTTGAATTAGCCCACTAATTAATGGGCATTGCCCATCACAAGGTACCCGATCCTGAAGTTCACATCTAAATAGATTTGATTTGATTCTGTAAGTATGTCAAGAATATTTTGTAATACACATATTTCTAGATCACCATTTTCTAGGAGACGGAATTCAACATCATGGTCTATCATAGATGAATAATTGCAAATATTTAGGTATTTGCCAATGTTATGGGAGTAATGAGCCAATGCTATGATATATAGTACATGTGCTCTAAAAGTATATATAGCAGTTCGAGAAAAAGATACATATTCATCTAGCTT
>RWGZ01001403.1:31096-48327 GCA_009725065.1 Utricularia reniformis
TGATAAAAGTCCGAATCCTTTCTCGAAGCCTTGTGACTCCTATTTATAGAGGAATTTAGCCCAGAACTCACCCTCTTGGGCCCATAAGCCTAGTCCACCTCACTTAGCCCAAAATAATTAGATATTCCAAATTATAATATAATAAATATCATGCTGATCCCGAAGCTTCTGGAACCATTCCGGACAAGATGTTAGTCGGGAATACGATCAGAAAATTCCAAAGAACTTTGTATATCAGTTCTTTGCCTTTAGATAGCGAATACGCAGCCACATAACATCATTGCACCTGACCGATGCACTCCCGGGTGGCAAATGACGAAAATACCCCTGGCCCCGTCCGGGGCCGAAATGACCCGAAACATCTCAAAATGCTTAAAGAGACTTTATATGGGGCCCAACGAGCCAGAATTACGAGAATACCACTTGAGAATGCCATCCGATAAAAATATGAAAATACCGAAAATACCAATAACCACGTCGGACGAGCTCCCGGGTAAGGACGGATACAAGAGAATATACCCGGGTAATATCAGAACACATGAAATCTTTACGATAGAATAAGAATAATCTGACGAATACCATTTCGGATGATTAAGAAAAATTATTAGATACTCTCTTCAACATAGGGTTCATGTTAACAAAAACTTGATTATCGAGTAGAGATTTAACTTCGACCATTGAAGCTCAATCGTTTCCTTTAATGCCAAATACTCAAGCATAATTCCAAGAGTTGCGAGACTCTTCAAGGGGTTTCGTTAATGCAGATCCACACGATTCAAATAGTGAACACTGGCGGTAAAGACATGACCCATTTTTTCGAACAACAATTAATCACCAATGAAAACCAGAGCGATTTGACTACTCCACACACATGCTCGAATCCACTGAATGATTAGTAAGAGACTTGATAGTCCATATAACCGTTAGGGGGGTGTTGATTACTAAGTGGAAATGTCGAGACATAAATATACGGTTCATATAATGAGAAGACGAGACCGCCCTTCAATAACACACCTCCACTCGGGAGTTTCATTTTATGATTCTATCGTAACCTCACGCATTTCATGGTTATTCGTTGATTAATAACTTGGCATTTTAAGCACATCTTCACTATCCATACTTGAAGCTTCTCTTTTTGTCACGATAAATATATTTATTCGCGAACGTCTTATCTTCCATACTAGTTTTGCCTTTGTCATAATAACTTCTCGATGTGTTATATTCCCAAAAGCTTATCCTTCGATGACCGTCTTATCATTTTAAACACTCTTCAATATGTGTATTTGTAATTTCTCCATCCTTTACGATAAATACTCGTTCATTCATCAATGCTCTCAATTTAACACTAGTATTTTGCCATAAATACTTCTGAAAGGCGAACTCTTTTCAACTCCTCAATATAAATATTGAGATATTATACGACATGTACAATCTTTTGAATGCCAAATAATCCACTAGAGTCTCCGTAAACTACGTTAATCTCGGAGTCTCGAGCGTTAAACTACTAAAGTCTTCGATATCACGAACAAACCATATCTGAAAGCTAATCGGCTTCTTACAAGGCCTCTATAAAGATCATTAATACTTCTCGAATGAATAACTAGACAATCCCATTGATAATGCAAAAATAGATAGCCCACATCATTAATCTCGTACTTCCACACGCTATGTGATTTCAAACAAACTGAGTATATATTGGGTAAGCTCCCTCAAACTTATGACGTCTTGACTAAGGCCATGTTAAATCAATCTTATAGCAATCACTATAATCTTTGATTGGGAAATCGAGCCAACTTCCTCGACCTCGCTCTCGGGCATTTCTTGTACCATACGAATCAAATTATCAAGCCAGCCAAGCTTCAATAACCTCTCAATATCACATATCAGAAATAGACCATCATTAGTAACTTATCCGAAATGATTGAAAAATGATGAAATACTCAGGATTTTTGAGTCCCCGGTGTCAATATTTATAATAAAAGTACGTATATAAGAGATCCTAATTCATTCTCATCAACCATGGTGAGAAATATACTTGCAACTGAATACCGACAAGGCTTGCATATTGGACTTCGACAGCAATACATTCGATCGATCACATGATTTACGGCAACGGCATGTGACCATATGTATACAACCTTTCATTTCCTGAATACGTCGTGTATATGTAAGTCCAAGTTCTTCAATACTTTACTATGGATCCTTTAAAAACCAACGGCGATCAACCTATCTCATGCTCTCCATAACCAACGACGAACTTTATTTCTTACATTAATGTTGTCAAAAAATAGTATAAATAATCCTTCAAAAATTCACACATCGAATCCAATGGCTGGACTGGGATCGAAACTAGGATCGTGGTCAAATAATTGCTATTGACCACGTCACATATCCTCGAGAACCAACAAATATTCCACATGACCATACGCATATACTCATATAACCTCTTATTCTTCCCGATCAATTAACTCATGTTGACTTGGGTCCTCCAACTTTCCGTGGCTATTATTCTTACCAACGACTCGGCGCACACTTATACCATTAAGCAACACGCAGATAAATCCTCCTAATGCCACTACGCATCCGCTAATTCACAATTTGAGGTTAACGTGCTTCACACAACCACCACAAAACTGGATAGAAAACCACACAATACCTCCGAGGAATCGTTCCGTCGTTCCGATTAAAACTCATACCTGAATCCCAATATGAAATAGTAGAAAAACATCGGCAACTAATCGAAATATATTGTAGAGTAAGCCATTCCGAATATCAGGCAAAGTACATGGTCACATCATTGAAGTTCATCAAATTAACATGGATCTAGAGATTTGATGTCGAGGAGATCCTTAGGTATCTCAATATATGCCAATGTTATGAATAATAACCTCCCTCGCGAGCGGAGGTGTGTAAATGTATCAGATATGTTCACCATATAACCCTTATTCATTATAACCGAGAATCGTATTGATCCCCAATATATCCCTATCATAGAGTGAAATCCCTTGAATTATTCAAAATATGCCAAATTTTCGATAAATTGACCGAGATGGAATAGTTAAATGCCAATGAAATCCGACCCGGAAAATATCACACAATCATATCACCGTGTGATTGTATACATAAAATGGATCCTCCCATAAAATTTTGGTAACGCCAAAAATCCGGAATTTTTGGACTTAAATCGTATCACCGTGAGATGCATGACACGTCGTGCTTCTAAAAAGAAACACAAGGCTTAAATCGTAGGGTTTATTCTCCAATATTGTTTTGAATCTGTATATACAAAAGTAATCACACATATATCAACTAATATTCCAAACATTAAACAACTACAATACAAAATCTTTGATCACTATTTTTACAATACAAAATTATTATGCAATACTATGCGCTAAGCGGAAGTCTTACAAAGTTGATAGTTTATTTCACACGTAAACAACTGATCTTCTTCCCTTTAATACTCATCTGAAGGACCTAAAGGGGGTGATTGGTCATGAGTCAGAAATAAGTAAAAATACGATGCAAATGAAACATACATATGTAAATAATCATAACATCACATAAGGAAAGAATAACATATAGGACAACACTTCATTTTTCTTTCAATTGCCATGTACGGTCTGGTAACCCCTCCAAAACCATGGTTTTAGCATCACCATAGTTTCAGACACCGTAATCGTATCCTACAGCACCTCAGAGATGGACAAGAAGCGCAACAAACTCATCAACACCTCCAAGATTTAGCCATATCAAATAATATAAGAGCTATTTTCCTCTTTATGGGCCGTACCCCATATTTTCCTCAACAAGCTAGCCTGATCTTTAGCCATAACCATAGTAAAACCATGTTGCTAGTGATGTGGTAGCTTTCACTCGAGCTTTCACATAAACAAGCACTCGAGTTTTCACATAAACAAGCCACAATTCACAAAAAAGAATTTATACAAGGAAGTGTAGTTTGATACCCTGTCATACCAAATCACCCTATAAAATTATTTCAAAATTAACAGTATAGGCCAACACATGTGGCTACCATTCCTTATTATATCTCTTATGCGGAAGGCGTTGAGGAACTCGGCGGTTAACCCACTCCTTCTGATAGGTTCCGCAATCTCCAAAACGGTGGGGCCCTCCACTGGTCTTTTCCCTTTATCCGAAGGAGCTTCTTGGTTCGTTTCCCCTTCCGGACGGGTCTCTGGCTCAACCTCCTCTATTAGCGGGCCCATCGATGCACCCTCGCTTATCTCACCCTCCTCCTCGCCATCTCCGACAACGTACACTAGTGTCTCGGCGAAGTCATACATCCCTTCGTCACGGGAGAACTCTCTAGCAGTAAGCTCTAATCGCCGAGACACAGGAATTAAATCTTCGGGACTCGCAGGGTGCTCTATAGCCGGCTCATTTTTTGCGGGCTCGGGATTCTCAATGACCGGAGCAGGTGGTGTTGGAGTAACCGGTCGGGCCTCTTCTGCTTGCGGCACCGTTTCTTGCATGCTTCGTGCCAGCTCAGCCGCTGCAGTGCGGTTATGAGATCCTGGCGCCATCTCGAAGATCAACTCATCCTTCTCCGTAACAAGAGTACAGAGAGATCTTAACTTATCACCTAATCTCGAACGATCTCCAGGGGGTGCCATTATTTTATCTGCAAAACAAACAAGTCGCGTGAGAAGTACGATTAAAAAGATTATAGAACATATATACGCTGGTTTTAGGAAGGTGTGCTTATCGAGGGAGAGGTGTTGAGATGGTTTAAGTGTTAATGCATGGTCCAGATACCTAATAGTCCCCTACTAAAATAGGTAGGGGCTGAAAGAATGTTGGAGGCTGATCTAGTCTAAAAATATTTTGGGTATTTATTTTTAGATCAGTCAATTTTTAATTACTCGAAATTTAAATGTTGTGAGGACACGAGCGATATACGCGGTTGGGCCCGCAATGTGTGAGCTTACGTCCTCGGGATAGCGAAGCTCTACCTTGGTTTTCACTATGATATTCAACAAATACAAGTAAAATGATGTGACAACAATAATCAAGATGGAAACGTCTTGAAAAACGATCGAAAACACTCCGTTGCGCCGGGAAGAGGTGCAGTCGCGAGTTGTGGTCAATATCTCGCGACTACTGGCGATCACTCGCGCCTGGAACAGTGCAACAAGTCGCGAGTGTCAGGCTGGAGCAATAAGTCGTGACTCGAACAGTGCAATAAGTCGCGAGAGTCATGCTGGAGCAATAAGTCGCGACTGGAACAGTGCAATAAGTCGCGAGAGTCAGGCTGGAGCAATAAGTCGCGACTGGAACAGTGCAATAAGTCGCGAGAGTCAGGCCGGAGCAATAAGTCGCGATTGGAACAGTGCAATAAGTCGCGAGAGTCAGGCTGGAGCAATATGTCGAGACTAGAACAGTGCAATAAGTCGCGACTACGAGCGAAAATTCGTGAGTCTAAAGTGCAGGAAAATGAAGTCTTGCATTGGGAAGCGTGATAACTGTCTGAACCCTTTTCTGGGGCCTAGGGTCTTGTATTTATAGAAAAATTCGGCCCAATAAATGAACTTAAGGTCCAAAAGCCGAATCTTAGTCAAATTAGCCCAACTTAGAAAATATCCAATTAATCCGGAATAAGTGTCACAGCTCCACGGAATTTCGGGACTCCATCTCGTTCGAGAGTTTAGTCGGAAATGCGGTGAGAAAATACCGGAAAACCTCGTATATCAGTTCTTTGCATCCAAACACTAAATACGCAGCCACATGACATCATTGCACCCGGCCGATGTGCTCCCGGGTGGCAAATTACGAAAATACCTCTGGCCCCGTCCGGTGCCGAAATAACCCAAAACATCTCAAAACACTTACATAAGCCTTATATGGGGTCCATCATGCCTGAATTACAAGAATACCCTCAAGAACGCCTCGCGATAGATATACAAAAATACAGAAAATACCACATAGCCACGTCGGACGAGCCTCGAGGTTAACATAATTACATAAATAACCTCGGGCAATATCAGTGGCGACCAAGATCGGGGCATAGAATAGCGTCTTCGGGGTCCAGTCAGTACCATCCGATGTAGCGCACGCGACAAGTATCCTCTCCAAAGCCTTAGGAGTAATGGATCGCGGGATAGGATAATAGGATTCCGGAAAGAAAGGTTCCCCCTCGATTGGGAACCGCCAGGGAAGGCTAAGCGCGGATAATCTAGTGGAACCCACACAAGTGACAAAAAAGAAATGTCTCTTCCAGTCATGGTTCGATTGAGACGTAGAGAATGGAAAGGAGCTTCTCTTATGCCTCAGACGGAAAAAGATGCAACCCTGAACACCATAATGGATAGCGGTACTGATTTGGAAGACTTGGAAGAAGCTATCAACGGTTATCGAAATCCCGTTGGTCTCCATGAAAATAATGAAGGCGACCACCAAAGATATCGAGTTTGGGTTCAGCTGGAAGAGATGGATGTTCAAACAAGTTAGAAGTGTGGAAATGAACGGGTGAAGCGGAAAGCGGAGACCACACTCTAGATACTCAAGACAAACGGCGTGAGTGCCAACCGGTGGACGTAGGATCCGATCAGTAAGACCGGGCTGGTATAGAACACAATCGGAAGGGAGGTGGTAATCTTCCACGAGGGATTTCCACTTCCGGTGATGCATTGTATATGGCTGATCAAAAGATTTTAAGGCCTTGACAGCAGAACTCTCAGGACCTACCGTATTCTCAAGATGTGCGATTCGATCGAAGAAATGTGGATAAGGGTTNTTCCTGGAAAGCATTTATTTTGTCCGGATTCATCTCAATTCCTCTCTCAGATACCATAAAGTCGAGGAACTTGCCTCATTTCACACAAAACGTACACTTAAGCGGATTCAATTTCATTCTATACTTTCTCAGTACCCCAAATCAATCATTCAAATACTAGATGTGGTTATCCCCATGTCTACTTTTTATCAAAATATCGTCGATATAAACCTCCAAAGATTTTCCAATCATATCTTTGAACATCGAATTCATTAAACGTTGATAGGTGGCCCCAACATTTTTCAGCCCAATGGCATAACTCTATAGCAAAAAATGCATTTATTTGTCATAAATGAAGTAAACAACTTCTCTTCACAATGGATAAAAATTTGATTTTATCCTTAAAAAGCATCTAACATACTAAGGGTTTCAAAGCCACAGGCCGCATCCACCATCATGTCAATGGCCGGCAACGGAAACGGATCCTTCAGGCATGCATTATTCAAATCAGTAAAATCAATGCAAACTCTCCAGCCATTATTCGACTTTGGGACCACCACTGGATTCGCGACCCAATCCGCGTATCTAACAGGCTCCATGAATCCTGCCCGCAACAAACTTTCCACCTCCTCATCAATCGCCCTCTCTTTCTCAGGAGAAAACTTCCTCTTCTTCTGATGAATTAGTTGCACATATGGGTTAACATTGAGTCTATGAGAACAGACTTGGGGATTAACACCCACATAATCCTGATAAGACCAAGCAAAAACATCTACATTACTTTGCAAAAAAGAAATTACCTCCTTCTCAACCTCTGGTGACAACTCGGAACCGATCGTCACTGTCTTTTCCAGATTACCAGGGAATGAAGACACTGTCTTGATTCCCAGAGGCTCCATCTTCATATCATTCTCTTTAAACTTCCTAAGAGACGGTCCGTCATTTGTATCAATAATTTCATCGGATGGGATTTCCACCATACAAACGGGTATTTTTGCCTTTGATCCTTCCACACCACTTCTACACATCACATTATAACAGGAGCGTCAGCTCCTGATCTCCCTTCATCTTCCCAACCCCTGACGGCGTTGGGAACTTCATCATCAAATGTGGTTGAGATACCACAGCCCCAAATAGGTTCAAACAACTTCACCCAAGGATCACATTATAGGGGAGTATAGGGAGATCCACCACCACGAATTCCACCATCAAATTCCTTGATATTTCAGGATCGCCCAAGGTTACCGGCAGAAAAACAGATCCCTCAACAACAACAACACTGTTATTAAAACCGACTAACTTTGTATGTACGGGCTGGAGCTGGGTGGTTCCCTTCAATGCCATCTGCTCAAAAGCTGCAAGAGTCAAAATATAGGTAGCAGCTCCGGTGCCCACCAATACTCGAGAAACAGTATGATTAGCAATAATATGAGAGACAACCAATGCATCGTCTTGTGGGGAGAAAACCCTAGATAACTCCTCAGGACCGAAATAGAATGTCATCCTATCCAAATCTATTAACTGGACCGTGTTAACTTCCATGAAGCGCCTCTGCTGGTGTAGTGCTTGATAAGAACGTTTACGGGCACGGTTCGAATCACCGACGCTTCTTCCCCGGCGATAGTCATAATGTTGGGGCCTAGATTAACGCACATTGGTTGAGCATTCTCAACATTCAAAATTGGTTGGCCCGGGTTGGGGCCAACCGGAGGGGGAGGTGGTAGTGACTGCTGGCTTGCAGGAGCTGGTGGGTAAGCTTCATATCTATACCCCTACTGATTTCTTTGCGGCTGATTTCTGCCGCGACCACGATAATGGTTTTCTCTTACTCCGTCTCGCTGATTCTGTCTACCGCCGTTAAAGAACCCCCTCTGGCCACCTCCTTGACGTTGGCCACGCTGTCCTCCGTACCCACGTCCTCTCGTGTTTGGTCGTGGGGCATCGGCTTTCGGGATCTTAGGTGTTGTCCCCTCCGGGACACTTATATCGATTTTCCCTAGCTTAGATTCTGGTAGAGCCTCCACAGTACTGATTAGTTCATCAAGCTGACCCAACTCTAGCAATCTTTCCACCTCAGACATCAACTCCCGACAATCATTCGTTGCATGTCCGAAACTCCGATGAAAACATAAAAATACTTGGGACTCGTAAGTCCCGGCGTTGGTTCTTGCAAAGGAGGGGGGTAACGAAGAGATCCACCTTTATTTTGCTCGATTATGGCGAAAGTATGTTCATAATTGTACGTAGGAAACACTCTCAACTTAGACTTTGCAAGCGGGACAATCTTGTCCAGCCCACAACTTGCAACAATATTATGGGACCCATACGTCCGAATCTCGATCACTCTGTGATCCCGCAAGCCTTCATCTTCTCGGATGTATTGTGTACATCTCAACGTCAAAACCTCCATACTTTCCGGGGGATCCCTATTCAAAGAGTTACATAACGGATGTCCAGCTAGAATAAGCTGGAGCACCCCAACCTTCTCACTCACAGTAATCCGAGGTATCTTCCTACACTCTGCCTCAAAACGGGTAATAAAACCCAACAACCTTTCCGAAGAATCATACCGTAACGCGGTCAAAGAAGTAATAGACTTTATTGGCACATTGAAAGGCGCAAAAGCTGAATAGAATTGATCCTTAAAGTCCTGATATGAAACAATCGAGCGCCTCGGTAACCGATTAAACCATTGGAGGGCTGATTCCTTAAGAGAAGCGGCAAAAACGAAGCACATGACCGCATCACTGAAATTCATCAAACTCACATGAATCTCCAAATTCGATATATGAGCATGTGGGTCAGTCGACTCGCGATACTGTGGAAGATCCTTAGGCATTTCGATGAACTCAAAACGAGTGGCACTAATAATTGCCGTGGAAAACAGAGATAAAGCATTTGAAGTGTTCCACGGACTTTGCAAAACTTCCATCGACGGCAGATATTTTCCTCGACTGCCAGTGGGCTCATTAGCCCTCTCATTCTTAGTATAATCTCCCTCATAAGCTGAGGTCTGATGAGTATCCCGGGTATGCTCCCCGTACACTCGTCTCCTTTCCTGGCCAAGAGCCAGGTTGGCCTCCAATTGGTTCATCCTGGCCTCGTTTTGCTCCATCTTCCCACTCATCTCCTTAAACTTTAATTCTATCAACTCTCCAATCTTTTGCAGTGTATCGTTTTGCTCTCCGGTTGCTGCAGTATTTGCTCGCGGTTCCGGAACGCGATCAGTATCCTCCTCTGCCACTTCGTCATTCATGGGTTCTGGGGTAACATTGTTCCTCCGGGTTTTCCTTTGGTCCTCAACTTGCTCTAATTGAGCGATTAAAGTATGCCTTCGCTCTCCCAATTCTTCGTCGGTTTCCGTTTGATCCACAGATGTAGAACGCGCAGGTGGCGAAAGGAGGGCATTATTACGGACTGCAACTCGGCCAACTTTTGCAAATTCGTAATACTTAGATAAACACTGACGTTGAGGAGGATAAAAACTAGGTGTCCTCCCAGATGAAAACCCCCTCCGGGTGGGTCGAACAGTGACATTTTGAGCAGGGGGCTCCTCCAGAACTGACGATTGTGCCCCCGGTAACGCAGCAACCCCATCATTCGCCCAAGGATTAGGATCTACCGCAATCTCCTCATCAAAAACATCTTCATCAGAATTCCGAGTAGTCATGGTAACAGAAATCCAAACTCAGCAATAAAGCTTCCAATGGGATAAAATCTTGGGTCCCCATGGACGGCGCCAAACTGATCTTGTCTAAAAATGTTTTAGAGCGTTTGTTTTTAGATTAGTCAATTTTTAATTATTCGGAATTTAATTATTGTGGGGACACAAGCGATATACGAGGTTGGACCCACAATGTGTGAGCTTACGTCCTCGGGAGAGCGAAGCTCTACCTTGGTTTCCACTATAATAATCAAAGGATACAAGTACAATGAGGTGATAATAATAACTGGTGAAAATGGCTCGAAAAACGATAGAAAACACTCCGTCGAGGTCGAAAGGTTCGCAGTCGCTAGTTGTGGTAAACAACTACCGAGTAGCGCAACAAGTCGCGAGTGGGCTATCAGTGCAATAACTCGCGAGGCTGGCTGGGTAGCAATAAGTCGCGAGTACGCGTTGCGGGGCGATAACTCGCGAATGAGATAACATGTCGCGACTACGAGCAATAAGTCGCGAGTAGGCTATGAAAAGCAACAAGTCGCGGATCTACAGTGTGCAGAATAGCAATATTTTGCCTTGGGAAGCGTGATAACAGTCTACCCCCTCCAAATGCATTGGCTTGTATTTATAGAGAAATCCATCCCAACTTCACTTTCTTGAGCACATAAGCCCAGTTTACTTCACTCAGCCCAAAACACTTAAATGACCTCCAATTATAATATAATTAATGTCACGCCGATCTCGAAGTTTCGTGCACCTATCCCGGTCGAGATTTTAGTCGGAAATACGATGAGAAAATACCGAAAAACCTCGCAAATTAGTTATTTCCCTCCAAACAGCGAATATGCAGCCACATAACATCGTCAGGCTCGACCGATGTGCTCCCGAGTGGCAAATTACGAAAATAACCCTTGCCCCGTCCGAGGCCGAGATGATCCAAAACATCTCAAAACGCTTACAGAAGCTTTATACGGGGCCCATCGAGCCTGCATTACGAGAATACCCCCTGAGAATGTCTTGCGATAGAAATATGAAAATACCGAAAATATAACATAACCACGTCGGACGAGCCCCGGGTAAGGATAAATACAAGAGAATATACCCGGGTAATATCAGATGCGATCCTACATTTGCAGCAGACTGCTCCTAGAAAGCCAGGATGAATCCGCCATACGACTGTATGGATCGGGCCGTCAAGTTCTTGAACCAGGTCCGGGCATCGCTCTGTGCCTGGCGAAGATGAGGCACTTCTGTGAGTCAGAGGCCCGAACGGTCCCCATCCTCAATTCAAAGTTTGCGACGTGATCGATCGGATCTACGTCGCCTCGAAATATTAACAACTCTTCGAGATTGCGGTAGTATCGATCGGGGACTGCCGCCAAGATCTCTCTTGAAGAATGGAGCATCAAATCTCCCAGTGCGGCGGAGACACCTCCAGAATGTTGGGATGATTCCTGGGCCATATGTTGATTATACCACCAGTCATCATCCTTGCTTTGCCTGATCAGGCATCCATGGCCCGATCAAATAGCCAAGGATTGTGCGCAAGATCGGGCCTGCAATCCTTCTTCGTTCGCAGGGTCTTCAACTCCCTGGATAAAATAACAAAAAACACGTGAGTTGGAGCAAAAAACACGCGAGTTTGGAAGCCAAAAACCGCGAGTTAGCGATGAAAGAGCAAAAATATGCGAGTTTCGAAGCAAAAACACTCGAGTCACAGCACAAAGAGCAAAAACACACGAGTTTGGAAGAAAAAACATGAGTTGGAGCACAAATAGCAAAAAACACGCGAGTTTGAAAGCAAAAACACAAGAGTTTCAGTCAAAGAGCAGAACCACGGGAGTTTCGAATCAAAAGCACGTGAGTTAGATCACAAAGAGCAAAAACACAAGAGTTTGGAAGAAAAAAACACTCGAGTTGGAGCACAAAGAGCAAAAACACGCGAGTTTCAAAGCCAAATAACGCGTGTTAGACCACAAAGAGCAAAGGCACGTGAGTTTGGAAGAAAAAATACGTGAGTTGGAGCACAAATTGCCAAAACATTCGAGTTTCGAAGCAAAAACACATTAGTTGGAGCACAAATAGCAAAAAAGATTCAAGTTTGAAAGACAAAAACTCGCGAGTTGGAGCACAAAGATAAGAAACACGTGAGTTTCTAAGCAAACACACGCGAGTTAGAGCACAAAAATTAAAAACATATGAGTTTGAAAGAAAAAACACATGAGTTAGATAACAAATAGCAAAAAGCATGCTAGATTGAAAGCAAAAACATAAGAGTTGGAGCAAAAAGTGGAAAAACACAAGAGTTTCGAAGCAAAAACACATGAGTTTGATGAAAAAACACGTGAGTTAGACCACAAATAGCAAAAAGCACGCGAGTTTGAAAGCAAAAACACTTGAGTTGGAGCACAACGACCAAAAACACGCAAGTTTGAGCAAAAACACACGAGTTAGGAAGAAAAAACACGTGAGTCGCAGCACAAATAGAAAAACACGCAAGTTTGAAAGCAAAAACACAAGAGTTGGAGCACATAAAGCAAAAACATGCGAATTACGAAGCAAAATACTCGAGTTAGAGCACAATGAGCAAGAAGACACGAGTTTGGAAGAAAAAACACATGAGTTGGAGCACAAATAGCAAAAAACACGTGAGTTTGAAAGCAAAAACTCGCGAGTTTTAAAGCAAAATGACGCGAGTTAGGGCACAATGAGCAAAAACACACGAGTGTGGAAGAAAAAACATGTGAGATGGTGCACAAATAGCAAAAAACACACTAGATTGAAAGCAAAACCACAAGAGTTATAACACAAAGAGCAAAAACACACGAGCTAGAGCACAATGAGCAAAAATACACGAGTTTATAAGAAAACACATGAGTTGGAGAACAAATATCAAAATCAAGCGAGTTTGAAAGCAAAAACACACGAGTTGGACAACAAAGAGCAAAAACACGCGAGTTTCGAAGCCAAATAACATGAGTTAGAGGACAGAGAAAAAAATACACGAGTTTGGAAGAAAAAACATGTGAGTTGTAGCACAAATAGCAAAAAACACTCGAGTTTCGAAGCAAAAAAAAATGACATGGAGCACAAATAGCAAAAAACATTCGAGTTTGAAAGACAAAAAGTTGTGAAATGGAGCACAAAGATAAAAAAACACTTGAGTTTCTAAGCAAAAACATCAGAGTTAGAGCATAAAGAGCCAGAACACACGGGTTTGGAAAAAAAAACACGTGTTGGAACACAAAGAGCAAAAAACACGATAGTTTGAAAGCAAAAACACAAGAGTTGAAGCACAATGAGCAAAAACACATGAGTTTCGAAGCAAAAACATGCGAGTTAGAGCACAAAGAGCAAAAACACACTAGTTTGAAGAAAAAACACGTGAGTTGGAGCACAAGTAGCAAAAAACACGCGAGTTTGGAAGCACAACCGTGCGAGTAGGATCACAAATTGCAAAAAATAAGCGAGTTTGAAAGCGAAAACTCACGTGTTTTTTGCTTTGAAATTCGCATGAGTTGGAGCACAAAGTGCAAAAATACGCGAGTTACAACACAATGAGCAAAAACACACTAGTTTTGAATAAAAACACGTGAGTTGGAGCACAAATAGCAAAAAACACGCAAGTTTGAAAGCAAAAACACGCGAGTTGGAGCTGAAAGGGCAAAAACACGCGAGTTAAAGACAAAGTGCAAAAACACACGAGTTTAAATGAAAAAAAAAAGTGAGTTCGTGCACAAATTGCAAAAGACACACGAGTTTGGAAGCAACAACACGCGAGTTAGAGCACAAAGAGCAAAAACACACTAGTTTGACCAAAAATCACGTGATTTGTAGCCAAAATAGCAAAACACACGCGAGTTTGAAAGCAAAGACACACGAGTTGGGGCACATAGAGCAAAAACACATGAGTTTGGATGAAAAAAACGTTAGTTGGTGAACAAATAGCAAAAAACACGCTAGTTTCGAAGCCAAATAACGTGAGTTAGATCCCAAAGTACAAAAATACACGAGTTTGGAAGAAAAAATACGTGAGTTGGAGCACAAATAGCAAAAAACACCAGAGTTTCGAAGCAAAAACAAACAAGATTTAGCTCAAATAGCAAAAAACATTCGAGTTTGAAAGACAAAAACTCGCGAGTTGGAGCACAAAGATAAAAAACACGTGAGTTTCTAACAAGAAACACGCGAGTTAGTGCACAAAGAGGAAAAACACACGAGTTTGGAAGAAAACACACGTGAGTTGGAGCACAAATAGCAAAAAGAACGCCAATTTGGAAGCAAAAAATCGAGAGTTGGAGCACAATGAGCAAAAACACGCGAGTTTGGAAAAAAAAACAAGTGAGTTGGATCACAAATATAAGAACACGCGAGTATGAAACAAAATCACGTGAGTTGGAGCACAAAGAGCAAAAACTCGGGAGTTTCGAACAAAAACACGCGAGTTAGTGCACGAAGAGCAAAAACACAAAAGTTGGAACTTAAATAGAAAAACACGCGAGTTAGAGCACAAAGAGCAAAAACATACAAGTTTGAAGAAAAAACACATGAGTTGGAGCACAAATTGCAAAAAAGACGCAAGTTTGGAAGCAAAAACACGTGTGTAGGATCACAAATAGCAAAATCAAGCGATTTTGAATGCAAAAACACGCGAGTTGGAGCATAAAGAGCAAAAAACACACGAGTTTCGAAGCCAAATAACGCGAGTTAGAGCACAAAGAACAAAAACACACGAATTTGGAATATAAAAAACTTGAGTTGGAGCGCATATAGTAAAAAACACACGAGTTTGAAAGCGAACACATAAGAGTTGGAGCACAAAGAGCAAAAACACGCGAGTTTCGAAAGCAAAACCATGCGAGTTAGAGCACAAATAGGAAAAACGCACGAGTTTGAGGAAAAAACATGTGAGTTGGAGCACAAATAGTAAAAAACACGCGAGTTTGGAAGAAAAAACACGCGAGTAGGATCACAAAGAGAATGCAAGTTTTAAAGCGAAACTCGCGAGTTGGAGCAAAAAGCGCAAAAACACGCGAATTTTAAAGCAAAAACACGCAAGATAGAGCACAATGAGCAAAAAATACACGAGTTTTGAAGAAAAAACACGTGATTTGGTGGACAATTATCAAAAAACACGTGAGTTTGATAGCAAAAATAAGCGAGTTGGAGCACAAAGGGAAAAAACACTCGAGTTAGAGCACTAATATCGCTGCTAAAAAGCTGCATTAACAGAATTTAGAACTCCTTTATCGGTAGGGGTCGAATTAAAGTTAATACGAGGGCAAGAAGAAAAAAGACACGATTTTGGTTGGTGGAAAACCTTTTTGTAAAACACAGGATAAACCTATCACAAATAGAAAGATAAACCTTTCTGGAAAACCTCGGCCGTAGCCTTGGAATCCACTATAAACGTCAAGTTTGTAGATTTACAACATGAGAATAAGATTTAGTAAACAAAAGGAAAAATGTCATCTTTCGGTGACCATGGCAGTAGGTTTTCCGGCTGGAAAATAAGTGGATAGTGGCCTCCTCCCTAGGTCATCGATAAAACCTTCCATTAGGTCATCAATCCAATCTCTCCTCCTTAACACTTTAACCATGTTTATATAGGTGATTTTTCCAGCAGCCCAGTTATAACTCACTAGATCTACCAATAATGGAGTCTAATAAATAATGACACATTAATATCTAAATTGGGCACAAGAGTCAAGTAAATAAGTAACCCGATCCAAATACCACGATAAGCTATAAACAATGTCAATCATCAAAATATCTCGATCTGCTTCATTTCTCGACTTGGGAATGACTATATAGAAATATATGTGTCCTCGAATAATAAATTTCTCAGGGTGATATCAAAAGTCCCCTTATTTGCGTAATCGAAATATTCGAGTACACAAACCATAAATTTACCCTGAGAATATTGTTGCAATAAATTCACAATAGTAGTTTGACATTTTGTAACTGAATATACGATGCATGAGTGAATAAGCATGTAATAGCCGAGAAAAAGGTATGTCGAAACAAATAGTAGGGAATGTAACGGTAAAGTCTAGACGAGAGATAATGAGAGATACGGGAACGAAAGAACGTAAAAGGGAACGAAGAATAGACAAGTAAAGAAAAAGATAAAAGAGGGGTCAAAGGTAAAGGAAGGAGGGGTCAAAGTGTGAATTAAAAAAGTTAGGATGTCTATAAATAGGGGTGAGGAGGCCCAAAAACAAGCTAATCATCATTAAGATCCGAAAATTCGAAAACTCCCGCGAAGAAGGAAATTATCTCGGAATTTTGGACTGCATGCATTTTATCGCGAAAAATTTTGTGAAGGAAATTGTCGCGGATTTCACGTGAAGAGGAAATTGTCGCGAAAATGAAACAGGTGTAAATTATCGCGGATTTGCATAGTGAAGAGAATTGTCGCGGATTTGCTTAGTAAAGAGAATTGTCGCGGATTCGGTTTCAAGAGTAAATTATCGCGGATTTCATATTGCAGCATAGAATTATCGCAAATTTCGAGGAAATTCTAAATTTAGGTGTTTTCGTTGCGTCTCGACGTCGGATCGTAAGAGGAACGGAACACGTAAGGTCTACGGTAACCACATAGTTAACAATAGGATAATAACGTCGAAATTTGAGTAACTAAAACGTATTACGAAATGCAGGAAAGCGCGGAAAGACTATAGCAAGCGAAAGCAACAGTAAGCGGAGTGAACACAATATAGTAAGGGAATTTTCAGACTTAGGGAATGGGATTGGGTTAATAAAGAAGGAAGAAATGATACGAATGAATGAGATAAATGATAATAAGACTCGGGGTGAGGAAGGATGGACCGT
>RWGZ01001403.1:48524-234598 GCA_009725065.1 Utricularia reniformis
TTTTTATTCTTTCATTATTTCAAAATAATGTGTTATGATATAAATTGTTGCATAAATTTCAAATATATGTATTCATAATTTTTTCAAAACAATATATAATTCAAATATGCACAACATCATTAATTAAACTAATACTTCAATTCTTGTATTGTTAGTTATTGCATTTTAGTCTATAGATTCTTTTTTTATTATTATAGGGCTTCATGATATATTAAATCATATCATAACACGTTGACAACATTTTTCTATTAGAGCTTATGTTTTCCTATACATGTCTAATTTGTGGTTTATTTATCGAGTAAAATTATCTTTTAGGAAATATGAATCTTAGAATAATACTTACTGATCACTCACCCGACACTAATGTTAGAGCTATTGGACCATTGTGCATCTCCAATGAAGAATAACAAATTTCCTATAGCGCAATGTGTCTATAGGGTCTATATATGGTGGGAAGTTGAGATTGAAAATATTTTAAAAAATGATAAAGATACAATATTTGAATAACTTAAATTTCTAACTATACATTATGCTCATCCCAATATCAGAATAGTATATTATTTTGGAGAAAATGGTGAGTGTGTATTTGGCATTAGATGAAGGTCTCGATCTTTTAAATTATATCAAATCAAATTTCACTTCATAGACTTTAATGTTGAGTCATGGAAGAAATAATAGGAAATTTTTCAATTGATACAGTACCTTTTATTTTATAAACTATTTAGACTATTATTTTAAATAAAATCTTTAGTTTACTTATAAAAAATTATGTATTACTTTTAGTAGAGGTATAATAAAGAGAGTCATGCACTTTTCGAGATATTCACATAGGTTTCTCATCCCTTACATAATTTTTATTGTAAATGGAGTTGCAAAAAATGGTTTTAATATTATGAATATAAAATTTTTATGTTTATAATAACATTATTTCTCATTCATGTGAATTGAGTAACTTTGAGTTGTGGATCATCAACATTAGATGCTCTTCTTTAATAATTCGCATTATATTAATACATGATACTAAATAACTGTATAAAATAAATGAATAGTATAAATTTGTAACTTGGATACTCATTTTTTCATGCAAACATAAGTCATGAGTCATACTTGATTTACACTATTAGCTATGATATCAGTATTTTAGTTTTTACAGAAATATACTTTAAAAGAATTCGTGATTCTCAAATCATAACTAAGAAGGTTTGAAAAAGAATCAAAAAACAAATAAAAAATCTTAAAATCAATTGTTTTCATTCTTGATTTAATTATTAAGTTATGTAATTTTTATCGACTTGCAATTATTTTTCTTAATTTTGTATTTTAGCAAACTTTTAATCATTTACGTTTTATTATAATATTTTATCATATCTTATGTTTATTATCTTGTTAAAGATTAAAGTATATTTTATCAATAAATATGATTATTTTAATTATTATTCTATTATATATAACTTTAAATTCTAAATTTAATTTCTCTATATTGTTAATGACCTAATTTATTTTTTTAAATAAAATTGTAAACATAAATAAGATTGTATTAAATATATATTAATAGGTCCCATTTTTGTTATTAAAATAAAATATAGAATTAGTATCATGGAGAAAATGTTTTGATTTATAGCCACATAACAAAATATGTGTATTCATTATGTATTTTTTCATCAAAATTTGAATATAACTTGAGGTATGTTCTATATTTGTTTATAGGCCAAGTGTATCAACCATTATCCAACATCATTTCTTGGAATGATTGCAACGGAGATAAGTTGTTTCAAAACACTAAACTATTCATTAAAAGACATATTCATAGGTCTTGCTAATACTAAAATATGAACTTTTCATTACTGAGTCATAGAAAATTACTTCTAGATTGTGATACAAGTCTATATAATGCTAGATCTAAAAATACATTATGCAATGATCTGATAAAGGTTCATCCGCATCAAATTTTTGAATCAACGAACTATGAGATATGACACGATTCATCTCATGTTTTTACAAAATAAATGTTGTTTATTTAATTATATTTGTGGATATGTCAAGTTTTCAATCAAGATGGACCAAAAAATTAGAGAATATTTTCACGATTAAGTACTCCATTTGTTAATTTGAACATACTTAATACTCATAGAATATTAGCATAATGCTACAATATATTTCATTACATGTTATTTTAACACGTTATTTTTAACATATTAATTATATGGTTTTAACAAATATGATTTTGTTTGACACATAATGAATGATTCATTTAGATCTATTTTATCATTACTCTTATTCATAAATGTATAGTTTTCAGGTAAATAGTATAAATCATATTTTTTACCGTTGGTTTTGTTAACATGAGCACCCATATATTGCTAATTACGTATTATTTATTCAATCAAAACATTCTTCACACATCTTTTTTAGTAAACCATATATGAACATTATTAGTTAATTTGTTACATTATATTCAATTTATGGATATGAAACATATGAAAAATATTTGTATACTCTCGGTTATGTCAATTATGTTGGGAGGTTGATCATGCGCAAAGAAAATAGAGAGGAAAATGATGTGTTCCAAGAATCCTTATATGACAACCAGATTATATAAAGTTATTTTCGATTGGGATGAGCATAAAATCATACATGAACAAAATTTATTAATTACTAATTGATGATAACTCTAGGACCAGGCACCCCATGACAGATAAAGCTCGTTAACAATTGGGCCGATTCGAATGGTAGAAACAAACCTTGCAGCCCACTTATACACTTAACGAACAGCGGCCCGATGTTCCACGAGAGGACCGAAGATGGCCTTGGCGAAATAAAGCGTTTTCTGGTAAATGGCTCCATGGTTCGGTCAGAACGGTTACAAACCCACGTTTTCCATGCTTCAGGCCTTCACATGTTTACCACGCCTCGGGCCCGATCACGCAGACCACGCCTCGGTCCCAACCTCGTTTTACATCGCGCGACAACAACCTCTAACAAATCTGTCAGAGGCGGTTACAGAGCTTGATTTACACACGCCACTAGCTCTATAAATACAGAGTGCGACGACGGAAATAGCAGGACCTTTTGGACGCGTAAGAATAGGCCGTTATCCTGCCGGAGTTCTTACTGCTTTCTATTCCCTTGTCATTTTCATTAAGCCTCTTATGTAATTTGTATAAATTATTTGATTAGTGAACAGGCTATGAGCGTAATTCGCTCTTAGTCAAGTGGTTTTCTCCCCAATTCCTGGGGTTTCCACTATAAATCGTCGTGTCCATTTATTGTTTCCAGTTCTAATCGTATTCCACATCAAAAACAAATCAAAACCGAGTTCGTCTGCTGACGAACCGGACGACTGTTGGTACCCCCTAAAAAGGGACCATAATAGTTTGGCGCCGTCCGTGGGAACGATTCTCTAATCCATTTGAGTTTTCCACCAGGGATAGGACAATCAAAGGCATGGAGACTGGAACTTTGACAAACGATAGTGACGTGCTTCCCGACAGTCTCCCAGCACCAACATTCACTGTGCAGGATCTGGAAGCTGTCGTCAGGAAGGTTGTACTAGAAATTACGTCGGAGAGAAGTGGAACAGAACCACCGGCTGTTTCAAGCCCTGTTCCCAAAAGCAGAGGATACGAGAGTGATCCTGACGAGCGCAGCACTGATGATGAAGAAATCATCAGGCGTGGTGTAACAACGAGGAGACCTAGATATCGGTCTACTCCTCCCCCCGGCCAGAGCTCTAACTCCCGCTCCTGGAAATGATCAGGAGCAGATGCAGCGACGAATTGACGAGCTCACCAAGGAGTTGGAGAGCATGCGTGCGTTGAAGGATTGCGAACCTAATATGGGACGCAATCCTGGTTTATTCAACAGGGCCATGGAGGCCCCAATCAGGCGAAATAAGGATGATGACTGGTGGCATAATTTGCATTCGGTCCAGACATCGTCCCAACAATCTGAAGGCGTATCAGCCGCCTTGGGAGATTTGATGCTTCCCTTTTCTGAAGAAATCTGGACAGCAGTCCCAGATCGGCATTATCGCAACCCCGAGGGGTTGCCGACATTTCGCGGTGACGGTGATCCGATCGATCACGTTGCCAATTTCGAGTTACGCATGGGAACGGTTCGGGCCTCAGATTCACTAAAGAGCCGCATCTTCGCGGCAGGATTGCAAGGCGACTCCCGAACGTGGTTCAAAAATATGCCGGCACGATCCATACAGTCGTATGGCGGATTTATTCTGGCTTTCTCAGAGCAATTTGCTCCAAATGTAGGACCGCCCCGAAGCAGGCAGGAACTATATCAGCTAAAATATATCCCGGTGAAAATGAGTCTTCGGTCCTTCATAGAGAAATTCAATAGGACCGCCCGGGGTATCAAGCTTGAGCTCCGAGATAAAATTGATATTTTACAGCAGGTCTTGGGAAAGCTTTCGGCCAGCTTAGTAAAGAGCCCACCATCCACCTTGGGGAAGCTTCTTCAGAAAATCAACAAGTATATTAAGGTGGATAAAGCGCTGGGGCTAGGCTATTGGAAACCTAGCGGGAATTCTGAGACCGCAGGTGAGCATAGGGTTTCCTACCCTAAGAAGCAGTCGTGAGAAGTAGCGACTGTGAAAGAGAAAGACGTCCCCCCGAAGCAGGAGGACAATCGGGTATATTACGAGCTGCATCATAATCGCGATCACCCGACCCTGAAGTGCCCGCTGTTGAAAGAGAGAGTAGTGGCAATGAATAAAGAAAAGCCCGACCGGAATGGTCAGAAGGGCAAGCGAGCAGAATTCCCCCGAAAGGGCCACCAAGGTGACGATCGTCACAGGCCGCGGGGAAGGGATAATCGGGGACAACCCCGAAATTATAATGATCGGACGGAGGACCGACGGTCTCCTCCTCCAGAGCAAGACAAAGGCCAACACGGTTGAGATAACCGTGGTCAGGGCGGAAGAAGAAGATGGCGGGGCCGTGGCGGCAGAGCCCCGCAAAACAAGGGTGGAAGACAGAAGCAGGTTGCTCCTCCACCCGCTGAAACAGGTGCCCAACCTCCTCAAAATGAGGCGGCACCCCGAGAAGTAGCCGGAGATATATATGTTATCTCCGGTGGTTTGAGGATAAATGAATCGGTCCGAGACCGAAAGAGAACCGTGCGCGGAGACTCCGCTGAGAGCTCCGAATCTGTGGCGCTGGTTAAATATGATTCAGCTGAGTGGTCCCCTCCCTTCGGGGAGGACATTACTTTCACTATGGCCAATCGGGAAAGGATTATCGATCTATGCGATGATCCCTTTACCATCACTGGAATCATCGGGAATCGTCGTGTCCACAGGATCTTTGTGGACACCGGGGCTTCGTGCAATCTAATGAAGCGCGAAGTCGCCGAAATGTTGGGAGCTGCTGCTCATGACCTCCCGATCGCTAATATAACTCTTTGGTCGTTCGACCAAAGGAGCGTCATTCCATGCGGGAAGATTTTATTCTCAGTCACCCTTGGAGAACCATCCAAGGACCGATCGAAGGATCTGGAATTCATTGTCGTTGAAGTCGACTTGGCTTACAACGCCATTATCGGACGGACCGACCTTAGTAAGTTCGAGGCGGTCCCATCTACTTATCATATGATGCTCAAATTTCCCTCCATTCATGGAGTTATTTATGTCAAGGGGGATCAGAAAGTAGTTAGACAATGCTACATGAGCTCGTGCCGAACATTGGCACCCATCAAGAGGGCCTGGGTAGATTTGCTGGAAAAGCCGCCACACCCGAGGCAAGCAATGGAACCCGTGGGGTTCAAGCTGATTAATCTGGTTGAGGACGACTCAACCAAAACTACTCGCATCGGGGCACACTTAGCCCCTGCTTTTGAAAAAGAGCTGATCCAATTGCCGAGAAGCCACGTGGATATATTCGCATGGATCCCGGACGATGTTCAGGGGATTGACCGATCTGATAGTGAACATCGGATCAACACAGAGTCTGGAATGAAGCCTGTTAGGCAGAAAAGGAGAACCTATTCTCCCGAAAAAATCGAGATTATCCGGGCTGAGGTGAATAAATTGCTACGGTCAGGATTCATCAGAGAGATCTACTACACTGAATGGGTTGCAAACCCAGTAATGGTCTCCAGATTGGCCGCAGGCATACCTGACATAGAGCCAATCACTATTTCGGTCCACATTCAGGACCGATCTTCGGTCGAGATACCAGTGACCGAACAATCTATTGAAGAGATCGGGGCTCTATGCCACGAACTCCAGGGCTTGAATTTTAACGCTACTGAATCTCCGGGGGAACCCAATTGGATGAATCCATTTATTAAATATCTTTCAAACGGTTATCTCCCTGAAGACAAGTCCGAAGTTAGAAAGATAGAAGTCCGGACTAAGAGATTTATCTTGATTGATGGAAGCTTGTTTAAAAAGAGTTTTGAGGGCCCGCTTCTGCGCTGCTTATCCCCCATTGAGGCTGAAGCCGTTATGATTTATGTGCACGAAGGGATATGCGGCATTCATTCAGGGGCTCGATCTTTGTACCACCGCATCATTAGAGCTGGATATTTCTGGCCAACGTTGCTTGCAGATGCCAAGAAATACACTAAACGTTGTGCCATATGTCAATACCATGCTCCTATTCCGCAATTGCCTGGGGCTCCCTTATCGGTTACCCCACTGCCTTGTCCATTTGACAGATGGAGGATTAATATCCTCGGACCTTTTCCTAGGTCAATAGGGCAAAGAAAATTTTGTATTATAGCAGTGGAGTATTACTCGAAATGGATTGAAGTAGAAGCAGTAGCCATCATCTCAGAGAAGGTGGTCAAACACTTCTTATGGAGAAATATCGTGAGCCGCTTCGGGGTTCCCCGAGCGCTCATATCAGATAATGGGACTCAGTTCCGCAGAAAGAGCATACGGGATCTATGCACCAAGTTGGGCATTATCCATCATTTCTCATCAGTAGTCCACCCCCAAACTAATGGACTTACAGATGTATCTAACAAGGTTATCCTGAAAGGATTGAAGACCAAGTTAGAAGATTTTGGAGGTAAATGGCCTGAACACATCTACGAGGTCTTATGGGCATACCGAACTACACCTCGCTCAACAACCCAGGAATCACCGTTCTCATTGGTATATGGGACGGAAGCTGTTAGCCCGGTGGAGGTTGCCATCCGATCACCTCGGATATCTCAGTATGATGAGCATATGAATGGTGAAAGGAGATTATTGGACCTCGAGATGATCGAAGAAAAGAGAGATGCAATTTAAGCACGGATGCGAGCTTATCATCGAACTATGGAACGGGCCCATAACAAGCGAGTCCTCCCAAGAGAATTCTTTGAAGGCGATCTCGTCCTCATAAGCATTAAAGTTCAAATGAACGTTGGAAAGCTAGACAGAAATTGGAAAGGACCGTATCGAATATCAAAGAAATTGGAATCAGGTGCGTATAAACTTGAGACATTGGATGGTATAGAGGTCCCCCGAACTTGGAACGTCATGAACTTAAGACGATATTTCTTATGAATCTTCGATTAATATGTTTGACTCAATAAAATACATTCCTTTAAACGTAAGCAGAAAACAAGTAAGTACAAACAAACTATTTCTAATGGAATGATGGACCGGCTTTGAAGTTGGGTGACTTAGGACGAATCTGGACTGGTGACCGAAGCTTCTTGTCCGCAAGACTCCCAAGCTGTAGTGATTGCTCTGATGAGTCAGATGCTCCTGCACTTGCCTAGTCCCATGGACGAGTCGTGATTCTCCCAGAACTCATTACGAACTAAAACACTCCCTTCAACGGCATTCAGTCTTTAGAAATTGCCCTTTGTACTTATGAAATCTGCCATGTTAAAGGGAATGGTAGTCAACATATCGAAACATAAGATCGGTCCTAATGTAGGACATGTTACGAGCAAAGCTTAGCCAATAAAACCTACGGGACTTTATTAGAACCAAAGTTCGGCCGAAGCTCATAAAAACTCACATTGAACGTAAACCACGCCTCTCCAATCAAGTATTGACTCCAAGGACGGAATAAGAGTGACCCACATACAATGTGAGACGACCGATCCAATCAGAATTGATACAAATAAGCCAAACATAATATCTGGGATCGATGGATTAACATCCTATAAGCGTCCCCGATCTTACACTTGGTGGTTAAAACAATTTCATTAATATGAAACATATTAGTTTACTTAAAAGTTGGTTATAATGCTTCGTTCTGGCAATTAAAAGGATAAGAACTAAAAGAAAAGAGCTATAAATTGAAAATAAGAAGCAAGACAGATACAAAATATAAACGCAATCTAGTTATCTTGCCCATCTTCTTTATCTTCAACCTTCTGCTCCTGCGGTTCGGTCCGGGCCGCAAGCTGCTTCAGTTCTTCTTCCTAATCGGCCACCTTTTGATTAACCACTCTCTCCATCTCTTCAAAGAGATAGAAGAAAGGGTCTTCTTCCAGAACAGGTTCTTCCAAAGTTGGAATAACCTGAAACTTACCATCTCTCTCAAGTGGCTCGATCGCCTTCCATCGCTCGTCCGAAGGGGAAAGCCCGAACTGCTGAATAACTTGCTCTCGCATGTTATCCAAATACTTAGCAGTATATACCCCATGTATATTATTCGCTAAAGCGAATAACAAGGGGGACCGAGCGAAACCCAGAACTGCCTCCCGGACCGAACCCTCGGTCGAAGTGCGGGCTCTTGTCAACTCCTCTTTCAAGGTCGTCTTATCTTCTTGGGCCCGAAGGAGAAGTTCGTTCAATTTATTCCTTTTCTCCTGGGCCCGACCTTGGACTTCGTTGATTTCTTCCTCCTTGGCCCGCAGCTTGGCCTCCAGGTCAGAAATTCGCCCATGAGCTGTTTGTCCTATCTTCTCCAGCTCAGAGACTTTATCTGCTAAGAGCGAGCCCTCCGTCCCAGCTCTTAGCAACTCATTGTCCAGCCGGTTCCGGTCCTCCCGTACCGTGACCAACTCACCATGCTTGATTTCAACTTGCCTTTTTGCAAGGTCAAACTGATCTTGGACTTTCTGGGAAACAACGCTGTCACCCTGGTTCTTCTCCACGGTGATGGCAGTTGTGAAAGCTTTCCTCAACATGTTTAAAAAGATGAAACTTCGGGTCTTCATGTTAAATAAAATTACCTTGGTCGTGAGGTCGAGGAAACCTTCCATAATGTCTTCCCCAGACATGTCCGCTTGGACGTTGTCTAGGTTTTGCTCTCCATAAAGGCGGAAGTCCTTTAGGAAAGCACTCCTCCATGAGGTTAACTTCCTCCCCTTACTGAACCTGTCCAGCAGACCCAGAGCAACTCCCCAGTCGGAGTTAGTCTTAGGGCCCGAAGCAGACTCCTTCAGAACGATCCCCTTAGTAGGGACTGAAGCGCTCTCCCCTTTCTTCAGCCTTTTTGGATCCTTCGGGGCTTCCGCTTCGGTCGCCCTTTTCCCTTTTCCTAAGGGGATCGGCGGCAGGGAGACGTTCGCCTTAAGATGAGGACCGGGGAGAACCTTCTCCACGGGAACGGCTCCCTACAGCAATAAAGCAATAGTATTAGCATTAATGAAGGAGTTATTTCCTATCTGATAGAGGATGGATAAGCTCAAAGAACGAATCCGAGCCTTTATCACCTCCTCTACCACTCCAAATACCCGAAACGTAGGCCCATGCCCGGTTGAAGGCTGCCCTGTATAGCGAAGGGTCAATGTGCCCGCGCCGGTAGTTTGGATCGGGGGGTTCCCGGACCCCGATGGAACCAGCGTACCCCCCGTTGCTGATTCACTTCCATCCGCGCTGCCCGATGCTTCACGCTGTCCCTCAGAAGGACGGACCGAAGCAGCCGCCATACGTTTGAAACGTGAGCTAGGCATTGTCTCAGTCGAATCTGCAAAACAAATACATAAGGATCAGGATATGATAAAATAAAAACATTACTTCATACCCGATCCTTCTGATGGATCTGAGCTAGAAACATCCCCTTCGGGGCTGGGGCTCCGGTCCTACCCGCGACACCTATTTCTATCAATCTTTTCTTCTGAAGCAGATCTATTCGCTTAAGGCGCTTCGGGAGGGGGGAACATCGCAAGCGTATTTGCGGTGTCCGGGCGAGAAGGGTTGAACCTAGTTCGGTCCAACTGACCTATGCGTGGGTGAGTCAAGCGCAACCACACCTTCAACAGGTCCTCTTTTCGGACTGTTATCCACACATAACAAGACTCCCACGCATGGAGAGACTCTTCTTTATCTACAATAGCGCACTCTTTGGTGCGCACCGCTATATAATATAATTTGCGGCATCCTAATAGACCTTTCCCCTTTCGGGATCCCACCAAGAATAGGTTAAAAAAATGTTCTAAGGTCGGGGCCCGATTCTGTTGGTGGCAATAAAATATAAACGCCACTATATACACGTAACTACCCGGAAATAATGCAAAAGTGGGGCAGTGAATTTCTTTAATAACGGCCGCTACAAAGGGATGCAGAGGAAAACGAAGCCCTCACTTTAAAGAAGCGTAACTGACCGGAATAGCGGATGCCGACATATTCATTTCCGCAGGAAGTAAACATGGAATATCTTCCCGTCCCTTCTAGATGGAATAATGTGCCGGAATCGAAAACCTAGACCTAAACTCCTCAATATCTAGCTAAGACATGGCTGGGTATCTCATTTTGTGAGGAGCCATAGTGTATACCTTAAAGAAAGTTGGAGTGAAATGGATTGAACGTGAAATGGATTGAGGGCACAAAGAGCTTGATTTTGCAGTTCTTCCTTCGCGAAAATGACAATGAGGAAAAACAGTGCCCAAAGTCCCGATTTAAATATTCATCTCCCAGCCAATAGTGAGCCGCCACGTAATATTGAACCAGACAATGGCAGTATAAGCGCACTCATCATGCCTCCTGAACTATCGAATGTGAAGAGGCGCCAATCGGGATATTAATATTTAAAGAATAACAAAAATTAAAATATAACGTAAATGTACGTTATTAAGTTTTAAATGCAAGTAATTCTTACACTAAGGGAAAGATCAGTCCCCTGGACGCTCACTACCTACAGGCACGGTCACATGTTCTCACGAATGTGCAAACATCATGTGATCGGCCTTGTATCACCTCTACGATGGCAATCAAGCCCGAGGGGCTAGTGATGAGAACTCTAGGACCAGACACCCCATGACGGATAAGGCCCGTTAACAATTAGGCATATTCGAATGGTAGAAACAAACCCTTGCAGCCCACTTATACACTTAACGAACAGCGGCCCGATGTTCCACGAGAGGACCGAAGATGGCCTTGGCGAAATAAAGTGTTTTCTGGTAAATGGCTCCATGGTTCGGTCAGAACGGTTACAAACCCACGTTTTCCATGCTTCGGGCCTTCACACGTTTACCACGCCTCGGGCCCGATCACGCAGACCACGCCTCGGTCCCAACCTCATTTTACATTGCGCGACAACAACCTCTAACAAACCTGTCAGAGGCGGTTACAGAGCGTGATTTACACACGCCACTAGCTCTATAAATAAAGAGTGCGACGACGGAAATAGCAGGACCTTTTGGACGCGTAAGAACATGCCGTTACCCTGCCGGAGTTCTTACTGTTTTCTATTCCCTTGTCATTTTCATTAAGTCTCTTATGTATTTTGTATAAATTATTTGATTAGTGAACATGCTATGAGCGTAATTCGCTCTTAGTCAAGTGGTTTTCTCCCCAATTCCTTTGGTTTCCACTATAAATCGTCGTGTCCATTTATTGTTTCCAGTTCTAATCGTATTCCTCAAAAACAAATCAAAACCGAGTTCGTCTGCTGACGAACCGGACGACTGTTGGTAACCCCTAATAAGAGACCATAACACTCATGATAGCCATACAAAATTGTAAAATTTTACGATATGAATATAGATAGTAATGACAGCATATATTTAGTAAGCAAAGATTGAATGAGTACATATCACCATAATATTCTTCAAGTAATGATAATTTGAAGTCATGGAAAAACAGAGGTCCGATTAGAGATTAATATGATATCTTTATCTTCTCTAAATAATTTCATATTTTTCAATTTATTTATTTTAAATTATTATTTAAACTTATTGCATAGATAAAGTAGACGTAATAAATTACCTTTATAAAAAGAAAATTGCACAAAAAATTTCAATCTATACAATCTTTTGTTTTGTTCAAAATGTTGCTAAAATTGCTATTGATTATAGTGGTAGAGATATTCTTATTTTTCACTCATTGAGTATTATTATTATATTTTATATGTTCTGAAGTTTTTTTAAAGACATTAAATGAAATTCTTCGTAAAACATATTGTTATGGTTCATTTTTAGGGGGTACCAACAGTAGTCCAGTTCGTTAAGAAACAAACTCGGTTATGATTTATTTACGGTGGGAAAACGATTAAAAAATGTAAACAATGAACGAGGCAAGACAATATAGAGTGGAAAACCCCGGGAAATGGGGAAAAAAACACTTGACTAAGAGCAGGAAAAGCTCTTAGTCGATTCAATAATCAGATCAGATTTAATTACAAGAGTAGCAGAGGTTTATGAAAATAACGAGGGATAAGAAAGCGGTAAGAATTCTGGAAGAGTATGAGCATGTTCTTATGCGTCCAAAAGGTCCTCCTTGTTCCGTCGTCATGCTCTGCATTTATAGAGTTGAAGGCGTTTGTAATCCACGCCATGTAACTGCCTCTGACAAGTTTGTTAGAGGTTGTTGTCGCGCGATGTAAAACGTGGTCGGAACTAAAGCGTGGTCTGCATGATCTGGCCCGAGGTGTGGTAAACGTGTGGAGGCCCAAAGCGTGGAACGCGTGGATTTGTAAGCGTTTGGACCGAACCATTGGGTCATCTGTCAGAAACCGTTTTATTTTGCCAAGTCTATCTTCGGTCCCATCGCATAACATCGGGCCAATTCATCTTAAATGTACTAAACTGGGCTGCGTAAAATCGCTTCTATTACATAGGTCGATCCAATCGTTATTGAGTCTCACCCATTGTAGAGTACCTGGTCTTAGGATTCTCACCACATTTTATACATAACACTTCCTGAAATTACATATAGTTTCTGTTTTGGATATTAAATGTTTTTTATCGTATAGTGTGCATCATTTAAAGGGTTCTCCTCCAATACACTAAACAAATATCATTGAAAAGAGTTATAACATTGGTTTTGTGGAATATATACTAGAAGTTCTGCATTTATGATAAAACAATAACATATATATGTATTCATTATGTATATTTTCATTCAAAAATTAAATATTTCAAGTGTATCAACAATTCTCCAACAACTATTTTTGGAATGGGTGAGGTTAGCTGAAGGCCCCCCAAGTTACATGTTGTGTAAAAGCGATGCCCCCAAGTTTGGAAAATGCAGATTTCATCCACTATTTGAAAAAGTATGTGCACACATAGTCCTTCAACTTTATTTAAATGCAAGAAAAACACTTCAACTTTCAAATACCGTTTATAATTGACCCCTGTAACGGAACCGTTAAAGTTTGCGTATGGCACTCAAAGTTTCAAAATTATGATAGTTTGGCACTCAATCTTTCAATTTGTTACAATTTAGCCCCTAAAGTTTCCATAAGTTGAGTATATGACCCTCGAAGTTAGTATAATTATGCAAGTTTTACACCCGAAGTATGAGAAAACATGTTATTGTGACTCTCAAAGTTCTATAGTTGTGCATTTCGTGTACGAAATATGTTTTCCATATATTTATTCAATTACATATGTCATTTGATTACATTTGATCGAAAACTATTTGTCTAACAAGTACATAAATGTATTGATGAATTCTATAATGTTAACGTATCTTAAAATGAAAATATTAGTAACATTTTGATCGAGAAGTAAGTTCCGCACATAATATAAGCTAGTTGTTGTGTCGATTGATGTTAAAGTAACAAAATGTGTTTTTTGTATGTTTATTCAATCACATTTGTCATTTGATTATATTTGATCGAAAACGATTTGCCTAATAAGTGCGGAAATGTATTGATGAATTCTACAATGTTAACGTATCTTACAATGAAAATATTAGTAACTTTTTTATCGAGAAGTAACTAACACATATAATGTTTAGTTGGTTGTTGTGTTTGATTGATGTTAAAGTACCAAAAATGAATATATCGCTAACTTATTTATCGTAAAGTAGCATTTACAAATTAATATAAATCGGAAGATGTATTCATGTATTCAGATCCTCGGAAGATGTCTGTCATGTGTATTTACAATCAACATGATGTTGTTTTATATTAATAGAGTTGCATATCGATTTGATATCATACTTTCGATTATAATGCATTGAGTTTAGCAATGTGAATAGTCACAAAATGAAGTTGTGCGAGAACATTACAAACTAATGTACTACAACAACTACACAAAATTAATGTTTTCTGACTATCCCAATCATTGCAGCAAACTCCTCAACATCTTTTGCGCAAAACCAAGATTCAATCATCTAAACAAATCAAAGTGGCGGTAAATGTTAGTTACCATGGATGCAAAACATATTAACCGAATAAATAAAAAAATGACTTACACAAGAAGAATATAAGGAGATGTCAAACGATATTGGTGTTTGCTGTAAAAACATAACAATGAAATATAACACGTAAATGCCACATTCACTTCCACCTTTTTGTGTTGGAACCTATCAACAAAAATAAGAGTGAAACACTAGTTTCATTTTGGTGATTACAAATTAACTTACGGTTGGCCACATGATCGGAATACTAGCAATATCATCTTTCGTATTGGAATTGTCAAACTTGTGGAGAATTCCAATCAACCACCTACAATGTACTCAAGAAATCGTACATCGACACCATAATCAAATATAAATGCATAGTCGAAAAGTAACTCCACAAATGAACATATGAAATTACAAAAGCCATGTCATATAGCACAAATAACAACCCAACTAATACGAAATAGCAACACAGCATAACGTTCAATGGCTAAATAATTAATGCAACAAAAGATATGAAATGCATAGTCTTAAAACCTGCGTATGGATGAATCCATTGTAATTCGGTGTGTTCTTCCCAACGAATCAAGAACTATCATCCATCGTTGCTCACAATCAACGATGCGTCGTAGAATTAGTAGTGACCAATGACCCCTACGAGTGACGAATTAAATATCCAAAGACAATGATATTGAAAAGATATAGAAACAATAACATACCCGGTACATAATGGAACAAACACAAACTCTTTGTCGTAGTCAACTTTGTTTTGCCACTCCACAAATTTTGCGTGGAATTCCTCCGATCTGAGGCAAGCATTGAACATCTTAGGCAATATCCAATGACACTGTTGTCTTCGATACGGAGGGAGACAACAGATAGCCCTCCTGTAGTAAAATGCATTAAACATTTATGCACACAAAGATAGCAAAAATGTGTCTTACAAGCGAACTGTTTCGAACTCTGAAGTGTTGAGTTCTCCGTACTTCCATAGTCCGGGGTATTATTATCTTCATCATTGCTGCTCGACAATGGGAGAGGTTCCATGCTCTGGTGATAATTTACGTTGTTGATATTTACCGTGTCACCCTTTATGAATTCATGAATAACATTTGATTGGAAAATAAAATTATTCTTCGTTTCTCTTCCTAACCGACGTGACTTTCTCACCGGCGCATTTGGAATACCAGGGGTCTGCCAAATAACATAATATGGTGAGGTGTGTTAGTAACACAAGAAAATACAATTGAACCTGTCTTTTCAGCCGATTTGAATCAGTTGTTGGAGTGAAATACGAAGTATGACTCTCTTTTCCAGTAGACATTACTCCGGTCGCATCATGATGTTGGGTGACGTCCGCTTTTTTAGTACGTATATCATTATTTTTATCCCACATGATAGAAAAGAAAACAGCTTTGTGTAAACTACACGACGGATCTTCTCTGCGTTACACTACGGATCGACCAAGTCCATGGTTGAGTTGTCAGGTTGCGGTACCTGTTGTGTATTGCCATCAACATTTTCTGTGTCTAAAAATGAATTTTCATCTCCCTTAGAATCTGTGTGATTGAAATCTTGTTTATCCTACACATATGCCCAAGGATAAGCTAAACGTTTTATAATTTAACACATGAAAATAAAAATCACATTTTCATTAGTTTTCATGGGGACTCGTTTACACCCTCTCTTGTTATGGCCACATTCTCCGCATGTCCCACACGTCATTCGCCGTTTGGCGTTATAAAGACGATGGCTGAAGCGATTTTTCGGTTCATGCACACTCTTCTTTCTCTTCGTCGACGGTCTTCCACGCTTTACTTTCCTAAAAATTGGTGGAAGTGGAGGTGTTTCCTGGCTTACAGGCCAATGAACATGGCCGGGAACACCCTCAAGCGGTGAAGAATAAGCTGCAATAAAATTAGAAATGCGGATATATGGACTTATGTAGTTATCTGAACGATGTTTTCTTTTTTGGATAACTGCCATCGCATGTTTTCAGGGAATACCTAACATTGAACAAGTAATAAACTAAGTATTGGATCAATCCAAACAATAATTAAAAATTATTACCCGTCAATTGCCACAAGTTACAAGAGCATGTATGTGTGACCAGATTACAGCAATGTCTGTCATCATGTCCAAGCCAAGTCCATCTGAATGGATCTGCCTTGATCAAAACTCCTGTGGCACCTAACCTTGACGTCTCAACAAGAGAATTTAAAATCTTTTTACAGATGAATCCATCCATCGATGATGCAAGTTTATATCTACGACACCTAACATCAGAAATTACAATATGCATGTCCTCAAATAAATCAATAACATGTTGACGACGAGCTTTTAAGATCATCTTGTTGAAACTTTCCGCTGTGTTGTTCAACAAGATAACATTCTTCGAGATATGGTCAAAAAATGTCCTACACCAATGCTTCGCGGGTATGGCATTCATTTCAGTACATGCTTGTTGACTTGCACCGCGTAGCAATAACATGTGATTTTCGTACTTTGCCTTTGTTGTTGACTTCGCTGCAGCCCAAACTGCACATCTAACAGCTTCCGAGTAACATTTTTTGTTTTTCAGGTTGGCTAGAATATGCCACAAGCAATGACAGACCTATCAAACTAAGAAAATTGAAAGATATTCCTATACAATTGCAAAATTAAAAAGAAATACTAACTTGAATTTCCGGAAAAATGAGTTGGAGCGCTGGAAGCAACCCGGTTCCTCGATCACACATAATTGTATATTTGGTCATGTTAGACGATGTGATCATAGTGTTCTGTTTAATCAATTTAAGAAACCAAGCCCAACTTTCGAGAGTTTCTGACTCCACTAATCCATACGTAAACGGGTACACACCGTTCTTTGAATCTAACCCAACAGCAACCAACACCTGCATAGCCACACCCATGGGTTACCCAGGGTAACTCTTAACACATTAAAACAATTAAAACATTAAAAATGTAACAATTGTACCTGACCAGACAAAGCTTCCTTTGTGTGTGTACCATCAATACAAAGTATTGGGCGACAGGACTGACAACCCTCTCTACAAGCCCGCAGACATACGTACATGCTCTTAAAATACCCTGGACCATCCAGTGTCTTGGTTTCCTCCATTACTATTGTGGAACCAGGGTTGCTCTTTTCAAGTTGGAGTATGTAACTTTTAATTCTATTAAAATCTGCAGTTACTCGTTCTTTTATTTCTTTCAAAGCACACTCTCTTACTCTAAAAAGTTTGTGCCTTGATACTTCAATGTGTAAATCATCTGTCAATCGCATTCCAAATTTTGAAACAGTCAAAATAGGATCCTGGATGAACCAATCGATGTATCTGTTACCCAACCACTTCGCCGTAACATATGAATTTTCTTTGTCCCAAAAACACCTGTTATGCTCGGGATTGTAACCTTTCACTCGCCAACCAATGTCATTCTTCTTTTTTGTAACATTGATGTACCAACCATATTCTTTTATTCTAGCACGCTTGCATCATATTCGTAGACGATCAGCTTCATTCTTCTCAATCCAACATTCTTTGCCCTTCAAGATACAAAATGTTACAATTGCTTCTTTCGCTTATTCTTTATCCCTAAATGTTAGTCCTTTCCTGCATGCATGAAGTGTAACGACCCGTCTTTCCGCTTGTATGATATTGTCCGCTTTGGACTATGCTGACCCTAATGACACCCATCTAGTCCTCACGACTTTACTTTTTCCCTAAACACCCACACTTCCCAATGGGTCACCCATCCCTGAATTGCTCCAGGGTGAGCACGCTTAACTTTCCAGTTCTAACGTTCCGCTTGCCACTTTACTAGGGAAAAGGGTCGTGCAATGGAAGACGAATCACTATACTTAATCTCTGATCGTTTCCCGTCTATAGCCGATGTAGGGATTCGCCTAAGGTGCCCTCTCTCTCGCACCCCCGAGGGGTCCTTACATGAAGTGTATGTGTCAATTTCATTCATTGTACAAAATTACAACGGAAAACAACACATTATTACCTTAGTTTTTGGCCATTCCATTCGACTGTATCGTTAAACATAAAACAAGTTGGATCAATTTCCTCTCCAGATGAGAGGTGCATGTCTTCGTCTTCACAAACATCATCCAACATGCAAATTTCTTTAGACCAGTCTCCATCATCCTTAGCCACCTCAATATCTGAAATACAAACTGTTGGGTGGGAATCCATACATCTGTTGTCCTTATTTTTGTTTAAGAAATTTTTTTCTCTTTTATTCCCGTTATTAGAATGTGTGGTGGGTGCAACTACTGATTCTTCTGTCTTTTTGTTTGATTCCATAGTAATTGCCAAACAATATCACCTATAGTCAACAAGATCATTCCCAAAATAAATGAAACATACATTATAAACAAAAATAAAAACAGAAGTTATCATAACTAAGCCACATAATTGATTGACACACTTACATTAAGTACATGTTCATCCCCAAAATAAACAAAAAAATGACAACATTTAACTCAACACAAATGACAAGATTTGGGTAGCAAAGCAACACAAATGACAAGATTTAACTCTACTATACCCAACACTAGATGAGCAGGGCAGAAGCAACTCACAGTTAAAACCTTAAACAAACTGTGTCATTTCATTCGGTTGTAATGTGACTATAAAATGTAGAAAAACAAGGTTAACCCATCTTTCAACATTAAACCATAACAGTATTGCTCCAACAAGAGAAAAGATCATATCGGCAACACAATCAGCATTTAAAAATATGCACTTTGGTGATGCATATCTTCAAGAAACGAAAATTAGCACTTACCGAAGACAAAATGAAAAAGAGCACCAAATCAAACCTAAAATAAACGAATTACAGAAATTAGCGTTGAAGAGTGTGGAATCTTTCTAACTTTGAGTCTTCCTCTTTTGATTCATTAGTATATACAAAGGTTGAGTGGTCTCTTTTAACGTCAAAACCTAATGTCAAACCAGATTAAGTTAACGGCAAACAACTCACAATATTAAAGGGGCCAAAGTTGAACGGTTTACGTAAGTTGGAGGGTTATACACACAATTTTACAACCACGAGGGCACCGCCAAAGAGCGGATCCTAGCCGTTATCACCTCCTCCACTACTCCAAAAACTCGTAGTGCGGGCCCTTTGCCCATTGAGGGTTGTCCTGAGCAACGCATGGTTATTGTGTCTGCGCTGGTAGTCTGGATCGGGGGGTCCCTCCGGTAGACAACCCCGATGGAACCAACATACCCCCCGTCGCTGACTCAGAGGGCCCTGCGCTATCCGTTGCTCCTTGCTGTCCTCTAGAGGGGCGAGCCGAAGCAGCAGCCATACGCTATAATCTTGAGATTAGCATTATTTCGGTTGAACCTGCAAAATAAATATATTAGGATCAGGGAGTGACAAGATGAAAATTAACTTCATACCCGATCCTTCGGACGGATCTGAACAAGAAAACACCCCCTTCGGGTTGGGGCTCCGGTCCTACCTGCGACCCCTATCTCTATCAATCTTTCTTCCCGAAGCAACTCTACCCGTTTAAGACGTGCTTCAGGACGAGAAGGGTTGAACCTAGTCCGGTCCAACTGACCTATGTGTGGGTGGGTTATAACAGGTCACACCTTTAACATGTCCTCCTTAGGGACCGTTATCCACACATAACAGGACTCCCACTTGTGAAGAGATTCCTCCTTATCAACTATAGCGCACTCATTGGTGCGCAACGCTATATAATATAACCTACGACATCCTAATAACCCATTACCGCTTCGGGACACGACCAAGAATAAATTGAAAAAATGTTTTAGGGTCGGGGCTACTTTTTGTTTGTAGCAGTAAAAGATAAACGCCACTACATACACGTAGCTACCCCAAAACAGAGCAAAGGGTGGGCAGTGGATCTCCCTAAGTACGGCCGCTACGAACGGATGTAGCGGAAACGCAACCCGCACTTCAGGGAGCCATAGCTAACTGGAATAGCGCTAGCCGGAACGTTCATTTCCACCGAAAGGAAACAGGGAACATCTTCTCGTCCCTTCTATATGGAATAATGAACGGGAATTGAAAACCTAGACTTAAGTTTCTCAACGTCCAACTCGGACATAGCTGGGTATCTCATTCTACGAGGAGCCATGCTATTGACGGTAAGAAAGAGTTGAAATGAAGGCAAGAACGAAAACGCAGAGAGTTTGGCGTGGTCGATTTTTCTTCGCGAAATGACGGTGAGGGTGAACAGTCCCCAAAACCCCAATTTAAATAGTAATTTCTCAACCAATTATAAGTTGCTACGTAGGATTACCACAGGCGGTTGCAGTCTGTATGCACTCATCACGCCTATTGAGTAACAGAACATAGAAAGGCATATGTCTCCATATTAATATTTAAATAAAAGTGGCACGAAAAACGAACGTTACGATATTTTGAATTCAAAATACATATCTGAAATCGGCAAAGTATAGGATTGGTCCCTTGGACGCTTATTACGATCGGGCTCGATCCTATGTTCTCCCGAACGTCAACGACATTGTGAGATCGGCCTTGTGTCGCCTCTGCGATGGCAACCAAACCCGAGGGGCTAATGATGAGAACTCTAGGACCGGGTATCCCGTAATGAGTAAGACCATTATATTGGGCCGGCCCAGATAACAAAAGACGAACTTGCGCGGCCCAGAATCCTTAGCTCATCCTATTTGAGATAACCGGCACGATGGTTCAATGGCGTTGTAGGACCAAATCTGGACTTAGACGAATACAGAGCGCATTGGTCCAAACGGTTATAGCCCACGCATTCCACGCTCCGGGCCTCGACACGCTTACCATGCTTCGGGCCAGATCACAGAGACCACGCCACGGTCGCAGCCACGTTTTACATTGTGTGAAAACAATCTTCAACAACCCTATCATAGACGGTTACAGGGCGCGGATTACACGCGGCCGCAACTCTATAAATACAAGGCTTGACGACGGAATTTGCAGGACCAAGTGAGGACGCATAAGAATAGGTTGTTACTCTGCCGGAATTCTTATTGCTTTCTTATACCTTGTCATTTTCATAAGTCTCTCGTACACTTTGTAATGGATCGCTGTTTAATTAGTGGATCGGTTAAGAGTTTTTCCTGCTTTTAGTCAAGTGGTTTTTCCCATTTTTCTAGGGTTTTCCACTCTAAATTGTCTTGCATGTTTCATTGTTTGTCTTACTTAATCGTTTCATCACCATAAATAAATTAAAACCGAGTTCGTTTCTTAAAGAACCGGACGACTGTTGATACCTCCGGTTTCTAAACCACAATAGTTCGGTATTTACCGAATGATCACCATTTATTTTGAACAGTCCATTCTCCTCCTTAATGCTTAGCATTAAAAGAATCCTTCTATAAAATAAATATATAATTTAAATATTCATAAAATCAGTAATTAAACTAATAATTCAAATTCTTGTATTGTTAGTTATTGCATTTTAGTCCTTATATTCTTAAATTATTTTAACTAAGAAGGTTTGAAAAAGAGCCAAAAAATAAATAAAAATCAATTGTTTTCATTTTTTAATTAATAATTTTTCTTGATTTTATATTTTAGTGAACTTCTTATCTTTTATGTTTTATGATAAAATTTTATTATATCTTATATTTAATATCTTGTTAAAAATTAAAGTATATTTTATCCATAAATACAATTATTTTAACTCATAAAAAACTATAAATTATCTAACTATGCTAATTATTATAATAATAAAATTTACTAATCCTTAATGAATCTCTTGGAATTCTCTAGAAAATTATGCACTACGAATCGCGAATCATATTGTGTCACGAATCATGTCATATATCATGGTAGCATAGACTATTAGTCTATTATATATAACTTGATACTTAAAATATTAATGTATGACCTATATGAAATCATGGTACATAAGTTATATTTGATTTACACTATTAGTCTATTATATATAACTTTGAATTCTAAATTTAATTTCTTTATGTTGTTAATGAACTAGTTTATTTTTTTAAAATAAAATTGTAAACCTAAATAAGATTGTATTAAATGCATATTAATAGATCCATTTTTATTATTAAAATAAAATATGGAACTAGTATCATAAAGAAACTTTTTTATTTATAACCCAATAAAAAATATGTGCATTCATTATGTATTTTTTAATCAAAATTTGAATATAATTTGATGTTTGTTCTGTATTTGTTTATTGGCTAAGTGTCGGACATCCTTTTTTTGAATGGGTGCAATCCAAATAAGTTGTTTCAACACACTAAACTATTCATTAAAAGACATATTTATAGGTATTGCTAATATTAGAATCTGAACTTTCCTTACTGTGAGCCATAGAAAATGGAATGATATTAATGATAAATTACTTCTACATTGTGATACAAGTCTATATAATGTTAGATCTAAAAATACATTATGCAATGATCTGATAAAGGTACTATCAAGTAAGAAAGGTCATTCCAGAGGTATCACACGAAGACATTGGAGTGCAGCGATCTAGAAAGTCCAAATTGTATTTTTTAGTGTATCTGGATTTGCACGCGGTTCAGCATCAACGTTGGATATGACTGGTGGGTTCTTGCTTTCAGTCTTGACACTGCAGGTTCCATATAACCGGTATGGAATGCACCGGCTACTGCTAACCGAAACTGCATACTAATTTGAAGTGAATGAATCAAATATGCTATAAGATGTAGAAAAGTTAGTCACCCTCATTCTAGCTTTAAATGATTTTGCCTTTGCTTCAACAGCTTCTATGCCTTTAAGACCCCCAGAAAATGCGTAGATACCCTACAAGATCAACATTTACTGTGTTGGATGAAGGTAATCACTGTCATTCGACTCTCAGACACTACGAGTATAGAACTTACGATACATAAGAAATTTGCAAATTGAACTTTACTTGCTTTATCTACTTCTTCATTGGCAGCATCATAGAGTTGTTGCACCTTATCAAAGTTTAGTCCTATTATACTAACCATGGCACTTTCGGCAGCATCAGAAGCATCCTGAACAGCAGAAAATTGAAACTTCACTTCTGAAAAAGAGCATGCTTATTGCGGATGTTGTTACCTGCATTGCTTCACCCTCAACTTGACTAGCTTCAGCCCGTACTCGAAGCTGAACGGGATATCTCTCTGATTAGCAAAAAGCCATTATACAAATTCAGACATCTGACAGCAATTAACCTTAAAGCTCCAGCGAACGAAAGGGTGGAATACTCTCCTAAACTCAAACCACAAGTTAGATCTACTGAATCAACTATTTGCTGACCTCTATCACGAGCTCGAAGAACTTCCACTGCAGCTAAACTTTTTACATAGAGAACTGGAAAGTTAAAAACATGCTTCAGAAGATGCAAATATATCACAACTTAAATCATAAATTTCAAAGTATACCGGCTGATAACAGTAGAATCAAGTTTCCACTATGTCCCATTAATGCAGATGTTCAGAAGATTGTACCTTAATGCCATAATCAAAATTTTAACGCGCCTATTATGATCATCTCAAGGAATATAATGTTCTCAAAATGTCTCACTAAAATGAAAAACTTGACTTGAGAAAAAGCTAAATCAATCTCCACCTGACCCAGCAAAACTGTTATTACCACCCTGAACCCCAACTCATGTCAAGTTAGCTATTACTGTGACTTCAGTGTTCTTTCTAATCAACTCAGGTAGGTTTAAGGCCTTCATCAATGAACTACTTAACACAAGATACGCAAAAATTTCAAATTCCATTAATCTCAAAGTGTTAAGTTACCACTTTACATGTTCATTACGTTTAGTGGTTATACATTCCCTAAACAACTGTTTCGTACCAAGTTCAATTCCTAAACAACTGGTTATCCCTATACTTTGGAATATCCGAGTAAGAAGAAATTAAATCTATGTAGCAGAGATTTTGAAAAGCAAAACCGTATTAAGTAGAACATACCCCAAGGAATCATCAGCTCTCTTGTACAACTCGGCAGCGTCAGGTACTTTTTGAGCTTCCACTTCCATTCCAATAGCTTGTGCACCGTTCAAAAATGACGTAGAGGCGAAAAATCGTTAGTTATGATTTCAGCTACTGGGGATGAAGCATCGACTCAACTCTTGAATCAAACTCCTACAGTCATAAGAAATTAATTGAATGAAATGAACATCAATTCACCCAAAACGATGTAGCCATATGAATTTAAGTAAGGATAAGTACCTAGCCAAAGCATTCTCAACAGAACAACAGATATTTCCTGATGAAATTAAACAGAATCTAACCTGACAAGGAAAAAAGAATGCCGTGGAAGTAGAATCAAATTGCATCATTAACAACAACGGCCTCCAACGGAGTTGCAACACTCATCATAAACCTAGACTTCTCCAAATTCCGGCGAGAAATCCGACGCACAATCAATGTCAATGATCTCCTCAAAGATTCAGAAGCTGCGACAGCGACTCTACTAAAGGGAATCGTATGAAACGACATTGTATAACTCATTGCCCTAAAATGTTCGGTTACCAGACGAACTGAATCAGGTGCGTCGAGAATACAGAAAAGGCGCATGAACAAAACTCTTTTTTTACCGAGAAAACATGAGAGAATGGGATGGACAAGGACGGAGAAAAAAATATTAACAAAAAAATGATAATGCACCAGCCGGGAATCGAACCCGGGTCTGTACCGTGGCAGGGTACTATTCTACCACTAGACCACTGGTGCTGTATGTATTATTATTGAAATTATAATAATTTACCAAAATACTTCCAGATTTTCTTTTTACCAAACCATAATATTTCATGTATATAAGATTATGGAACTATTTATTTATAAAATTGAAATTTAGCTAAAAATCATTTAGAATATTTGATAATTTGTTCCATGAAAATTCTCCTTATAATTTGTTCCATATTCTATGTATCATGTTATAAAAGAATAGAAAAAGCTCAATATCTAAGCTTCAAATTTTAAGAATTCAACCATTTGGAGGATTTAGAATCCATATAAATAATGGGCTTTATGGACAGCCCAATAAGAGGGCCTCATTTTCGCTTCTATTTATATGGATTCTGGTTCATTCTCTTCCTCATGCTACGCTTCTCTCTGTTGAGACTTGAGACTCGAGTATTCTCATTTCTTTTCATTTCTCGTAGCTTTCTTCTCCTAGATTCCCCTTGAACTACATTCCTTGCTGTAATAGGTATTCATTCGTTACTTAACTCGATTATGTTGGAATCGATTACTGTTCTTGAAATCCAGTTTGTAGATGGCTTCGTTGTTTACGAGGGTGTTTCTTGGATTAGGTTTCTAGTTTTGTTATTTTCTACAGGATTCATTGTTTGAAAACGTCTAATAACGTTCTATTGTTTGCCATTTTCGATTAATTTTTACTATACTGAGTTAGGATTGGTCTGGCTTTATTTACGCTCATCGAAGTGTGTTATGGTATTTCACAGGTTCTGTATCAGGTTTTGTTCTTTATGCTTCCTCAAAAAAGACCAGGGGACGAAAAAGAAGGTGATTCTGACACTGATATCAAGAGCGATCAATTGAAATACTGCACCGGTTACGAGAAATCTCTGAAAACCTGTAGCGGAATTGGTAGCAGCAACGATAATAACAGCAAAAGCGGCACAGACAAGCATCCAATTGTGACATATATGGCGTTTGATAATGAGAATTCTTGTGATATTGATGAAGATTTGCACAGTCGGCAGCTAGCAGTTTATGGCAGGGAAACTATGCGACGGCTTTTTGCTTCAAATGTCCTTGTTTCTGGAATGAATGGACTAGGATCCGAGATTGGTACATAGTTTTCTACCCTTTTACACTGTATTCTCTTATACTATTTACTGTAATAATATTCCTGTAAATATTTTAATTAGGGCTTGCGTTTTGTTCTCTGAATCATTTGTTATTTTGATATTTGGTCTTACCGAGTCATGGATTTGGGGTTCTCTCAGATTTGCTGACTTCTTTGTGACTTAGGAAGTATTTTATGTTCTATATTATATATGTTATTATGTATTTCTCTCCATGTTCGAAGCCTCACGTTTTTTTGGACATACGTATGCTTGAATTGTTTTATCCCAGTAAATATACTAATTTGTGTTTCTTGGTCAGTTCTTCTGATATAGTTTTTCACTCCTAGCTTTAAAAAGAACCTTATCTGGGCTCTGTCTGTTATGAATTGTGCAGCTGTCTGCGCAAATTATAGATTCATCGAATAATATGTTTGGAGTTTTTTGGCTACTTTTTCGTATTGTGTTTATTATTATTTCGTTCCTATGAATAGTTCAATGAAATTTAATTTTGCTCTTTTGTATATGGTTCAGCCAAGAACCTGATTCTTGCTGGTGTAAAGTCGGTGACACTTCATGATGAAGGGAAAGTAGAGTTGTGGGATTTGTCAAGTAACTTTATTTTCACTGAACAGGATTTGGGTAAGAACAAGGCACTTGCATCTGTTCAGAAACTGCAAGAACTTAACAATGCGGTGACTGTATCTACATTGACAGTAAAATTGAGCAAAGAACAGCTTTCTCATTTCCAGGTAAAATCTAGAGAATTCTCATATATAACTTGTGCATCTTACTATATATACTTTGGTTTAAATTGAGGAATTTGTAGTGAATTCTGAGTTAAATATCTCCATTCTTGTTTTTCTGCGACTTTATAAGTTTATTGTGTGCCAATTATGACTTACGAGGATAGCTTCGGTAATGCAGGCTGTTGTTTTCACTGATATTGACTTGAAGAGTGCAATAGAATATGATGACTATTGTCACAGTCATCAGCCGCCAATTGCCTTCATAAAGACAGAAGTTAGAGGTCTTTTTGGCAGCGTGTTTTGTGATTTTGGACCTAATTTTACAGTCTCAGATGTTGATGGGGAGGAACCTCATACTGGTATCATAACATCTATAAGTAATGATAATCCTGCCATTGTTTCATGCGTGGATGACGAAAGATTGGAGTTTGAGGATGGGGATTTGGTTGTATTCTCTGAGATTCATGGGATGACTGAGCTCAATGATGGAAAGCCCCGTAAGATTATAAATGTCCGGGCGTATTCTTTTTCTCTTGATGAAGATACCATTAATTTTGGTGCATATGAGAAAGGTGGTATTGTGACGCAGTTGAAGCAACCCAAGGTTTTGAGCTTTAAGCCTTTGAGGGAAGCAATTAATGATCCTGGTGACTTCCTTCTTTCAGATTTCTCTAAGTTTGATCTGCCTCCTCTCTTGCATCTGGCATTCCAATCACTTGATAAATATGTGTCCGAGTTGGGTCATTACCCACATTCAGGTAGTGAAGAGGACGCTCAAAAATTTATAGCTATTACCAATTCCCTGAATCAGAGTTCAGGTGCAAATCTGGATGATATAAATCCAAAGCTTCTGCATCAGTTTGCCTTTGGTGCTCGAGCTGTGCTTAATCCTATGGCTGCTATGTTTGGGGGTATAGTTGGTCAAGAAGTTGTGAAGGCTTGCTCTGGAAAATTTCATCCCCTCTTTCAGGTTATTTACATTTTCTATTTATTTGACGATGAAGGCTTATTTGTTTTCAAAGTTATTTCCAGCTTCCACGTGAACTTGGCTCTGCTTCTAATTTTGCTTGTTTATATTTTTTGTTCAGTTTTTCTACTTTGACTCAGTAGAATCACTACCTGTGGAGCCTTTGGGTCCTAATGATTGCAAGCCTGTAAATAGTCGTTATGATGCCCAGATATCAGTGTTTGGGTCTAATCTTCAAAAAAAACTTGAGGAAGCTAATGTTTTTGTTGTTGGTTCTGGTGCCCTGGGATGTGAATTTCTTAAGAATTTGGCCTTGATGGGGGTTTCATGTGGTAAGAATGGGAAATTGACCATCACTGATGATGACGTGATTGAGAAGAGTAACCTAAGTAGGCAATTCCTCTTTCGTGATTGGAATATTGGGCAGCCAAAATCCACAGTTGCTGCATCAGCTGCTTCATCAATTAATCCACATCTGTGCATAGAAGCTCTACAGAATCGTGTTAGTCCGGACTCCGAAAATGTTTTTGATGATTGCTTCTGGAAGAATCTGACAATTGTGGTTAATGCTCTTGACAATGTAAATGCAAGGCTTTATGTTGATCAAAAATGTCTTTATTTCCAAAAGCCACTTTTAGAGTCCGGCACTTTGGGTACAAAATGTAATACTCAGATGGTGATTCCTCATCTAACGGAAAATTATGGCTCCTCTCGAGATCCTCCGGAAAAACAAGCTCCAATGTGTACAGTTCACTCCTTCCCACACAACATAGATCACTGCTTGACATGGGCCCGTTCGGAGTTTGAAGGCTTACTTGAAAAAACTCCTGCTGAAGTAATTGCTTACCTTTCAAATCCTACTGAATATACATCAGCAATGAGAACTGCTGGTGATGCCCAGTCTAGAAATAATCTGGAACGTGTAGCCGAGTTCCTTATCAGTGAGTGGTGTGTATCGTTCAATGATTGCATCAAGTGGGCTCGTGAGAAGTAATTCTCTATTTCATTTTCGTTTTCTGCCTTTGTACCTTTATGCTCCCACCTCACATCTAGCTTCATGATTGCCAGGTTCGAGGATTATTTTGCCAACCGAGTGAAGCAACTTGTCTTCACCTTTCCTAAATATGCTATTACCAGTACTGGTGCGCCATTCTGGTCAGCTCCAAAGCGGATGCCTCATCCCTTGGAGTTCTCTACAGCTGATCCAAGCCATCTTCATTTTATTAGGGCTGCCTCTATACTCCGAGCTGAGATATTCGGCATTCCGATCCCTGAATGGGTGAATAACTCTGAGAAGTTAGCTGTGGCTATTAGAAATGTTATTGTTCCTGATTTTCATCCACAAAGTAGTGTGAAGATTGTAACTGATGAGAAAGCAACAAATCTTTCCACTGCTTCTGCAGATGATGCTGTGATCATCAATGAATTGATTTCGAATATCGACGAAGCTCGATTACCATTGCCACCAAACTTCAGGCCAAAACCAATTAATTTCGAGAAGGTACGCCTCCCTCAACAAAATTATAGATCATTGGTTTTTTATTTCGTTTGTCTGAATGCTCACCTCAGTATCAACTAACTTTATCCTTCCAAATCTACACATTGTTTAAGCCCCATCTGATATCGAATTATGGTTCTGGGATAGGAATCGCTTGTTTATATACGTCGATTTACATTTTTATTTTCGGCATGTGTTGATTTAATCCGCACTGTTCTTGAAAGTAGCAAATTCATGTACCAAGTAGTTTTCTAGTCAGTTGATTCTAATGTGTGTTTATGCGCTATGTTCATTCTAGTACGTTTACATTTGCAGGATGATGATACAAACTACCACATGGACCTAATTGCTGGACTTGCCAACATGAGAGCTAGAAATTACAGCATTCCTGAAGTTGACAAACTAAAAGCCAAATTGATAGCAGGAAGAATAATTCCAGCGATCGCAACGACCACAGCCATGGCCACCGGTTTAGTTTGCCTCGAACTTTATAAAGCCATTGGTGGATCACACAAAATAGAAGACTATCGCAACACATTTGCTAACATAGCTTTACCCTTATTCTCCATCGCTGAGCCTGTCCCTCCGAAGGTTATAAAACACGAGGAAATGATGTGGACCGTGTGGGATCGATGGGTTATTCGTAACAATCCTACTTTGAGGGAACTTCGTAAATGGCTTTCGGACAAAGGACTCAATGCTTACAGCATTTCTTTTGGGAGCTGTCTATTGTACAATAGCATGTTCCCTAGGCACAAGGACCGAATCGACAAGAAGATTGTGGATTTAGTAAGGGATGTGGCGAAGGTGGATCTGCCATCGTATCGTGACCATTTGGATGTTGTTGCTTGTGATGATGAAAACGACAATGATGTTGATATTCCTCTTGTATCTGTTTACTTCCGTTGAATTACATACTATGTGATACAGTGTATGACTTGATACTCGTTAAATAATTCAAAGATCGATTTTATTCCAAAGGGTTGTATTCCATCTCCCAATTATTTCCTTTTCACCGCAACTTGGGCCCCGGCTTCTCCCTCGTGGGCTCTAATTTGGCTATTTAATGTTTGAAAAAAATCGTATTATTATTTTGATGTGTTATTTTTTTCCAACATTAAATGACCAAATTAGCGTGTATTAATGTATGTTCATAAGCACAACTTCTAGCAATATGTTGATCTACAATGTAATAATGATTGGGTTAACATGATGTTTTTATATGTCTATAATTCCATTTCAATTCAAACTAGAATGGTCGGTATATCGAAGTATTAAAATTAATCAAATAATATTCTTTATTATGATCAAACCAAAAAAACTACAAATTTGACACTAAAATCTTGTACCAGGCAAAATATTGATTAGCATAGATATTGGAGGAGTCACATCCGATCTAATTTGGTTTGGTTTGGTTCCTATCATATTAATTCGTTTCATAAAACTAGACACATCCAATTTAGACTTGAGGGTCCTCACTCCTCACCTATCTAGGACGTGAATTTTGTTTGGTTTTAATTCGTAAATTGTTTCTAATTATCTATTATTAATATTTTTTATTATAATATAAAATTTAAAATCAATAATATTAAATAATCTAATAAGTAAATTTTCAAATTATATTAGAAATAAAATACTGAAATAAATTTTCAAATAAATAATTTTAATTATATGATGAAGGGTAAATGGAAAATAGTAACGTGATTTGATAATGAATATCGCCTTGCCGACACCTCTGTTCTTACTCAACAACGTACTGTCTTGTTATATGCTACAATTTCAGCTATATTATATTTATGACTCAAAATGGCCTTTATATTTAAATCAGCAATACATTTAAATCTTTAAATAGTGTAAAAATTATCATCAATACTTAATTAGGTCTTCGTCAGTTTGCTAATACCCAGTTTTAATTTTAATTGTCCTTGTACCCTGGTTTTCGATCAAATCATTGTAGTCTCGATAAAATATACATATTGTTGAGTAAGAAGATCAAGATTCGGATCGATCGACATTGATCAGTCTATCAATAATGAAGACCGGAAATAATATAATGAATTAGACTTGCAAACAAACTTGAAATTATGAAATTATAGAGTCTAACATAAATTATGACGGGAGATCGTGAGAGAACGAGATTATGGAGGAAGTGTATGACCCCTCGAGGGTGCGAGACACCTTAGATAAAATCTCATCATCGGCTATAAACGGAGAGTGATCATATGTTAAGTATAAGGATTTGTATCTCTTACAAGATGCATCATCCTTAACAAAGTGACAAGGATTCCAGTGGAACTGGAAAGTTAAGCATGTTCACCATGTAGTACAACCATGTTGGGTGACCTACTCGGAAGCTTAGGGATAGAGAAAAAAGTAAAGTCGTGAGTACTAAATGAGGGTAATTAGTGTTATTCTGATCCAAAGCAGACAATGTCGTGTAAATGGGAATCGAGTCGTTATAAGGAAGTCACACATTCACAATACTTAATTACCTCATTATGTGATGAAATTAATCATCAATACTTTCTAATCAATGTAATATAAAATCAACATCTTCATGTCCAATCATAATATTTGGACTTTCAAATTGAAATGAATTGAAGTAGCTTTGATATCATGTTAAAAATTATAAAGCATGACTAAAATTACAACGGGAGAACATGAACAAATGAAATTAAGGAAATGAATCATATATTTAAAAGATTTGATGTCATTCGTTCACTCTTTCTACCCGTCATTTCAATCATACTCTATTATTTAAACAAAATATAGACTCCGAACATGATGCGCCAACAATTGCACGACCAATGCATATGTATCGACTGGATGTATATTAAAGGTGATCGATCGATAAATGTTCTAAAAGAAGATTTGTAAGTAAATCTTCAAATAATATGTAAGTGGATATAAACAAATAATAAGGAATATCTATTTAGTTTTCTCTTATTCTTAATTCAAAAACTTGAAGTTGTAATTTCTTTAGATAATGAATATCTATTTTACCACTCTACTTGTCATGTGGTTTAATACTCACTTTGGTATTTTATACTTTAAAAGTTGTTCTTTGAGATATTTATGTTGGATTTCTAATTTTAATATAGATTAATTACTATATTTGTAACTAATATAATAAAAAGAATATTTTATAATTTCCAATTAATTTGTGTTCAATGTTGATTGGATATTTTTGAGAAGCCTGTATCCCGGTACCAGTGACGCCGTATTCATGTCTTTGCAACTTTAATTTAATTATGTTATTGTACTATTTGTTCCTTGGATATTAATGAAAACTTTAATTTAGGCACATGCATACAAAATACAATCAAATATTATTTATTTGAACAGAATAAACCCATTTAAATTTTATTAATAATAATGAATCTTGAAGTTTTATATTATGATTTATGAAGCTCATATGCAATTAATTACAAATCAATAACAATCAATTAATGTTAATGCCAAATTGATAAGTATAGAAAAAATTACATTTTTACACTAGTCATGTGTGCTATGTATGTTAAACTATAGTTAATCATTTCGTATTTAGTTATTCAAAATTTTGAAGAAACGATTTTTGCATTCTTTTTCGGTAGTAAATTCCACAATGTAAATAATAAATAATAGTTTAATCTGTGATTTATAATTAATAAGCAGAATAATAATATAAGAACCAAATTTGTAGTTAAGATACATGATTGTAAGATTGTAAGATTGTAAGATTGCTAGATAAATCATGTATACAAATTAATTCGGATACTTATATATAGCATTTTAATATATTAATATTGGTAATTCATATGGATAGCAAAAAACCTAACCCGGTGTATATCTTACCTTACCTTGTCCATGAAGGTTGGATTTTTTGTGCGTATAGGGAGAATAAGAGTTTAAAAATGATAAATTCGCATTAGAGTTGGGTGGATATGAATTTCTACTTAAACCCAAACAAATATATATTCTATCCGACAAATTTAATATAATATTTAAAGCTTTTTATACCTAATATCTGTTAAAAATCTTATATATCATTATGTTTATATTCACTAGATGTAATTATGATTAAATTTATTATATTTATAAATTATCCTACTAAAAATTTATCTTATCAATTTATGAAACTATATTTGTTTGGATGTATGCATTTTGGTATTATCATAATATTTTTGTTTATTTTGTAACCAAATATAATGTAAAATAGATTTTCAAAGTTTATAAATTGTGTATTTTACATATGTTTATGAATGAATATCAAGTTAAAATGACGGTTTTCGTCTATTTTTTGGTAATTGAATTCGGCATATTAAAGTTTTATTTATGTAATTATTGATATATTAACATGTTATTAAACTATTTTAAAATATAAATATATTTTTACATTTTATAAGATTAAGTGATCAAATAAAAATAATATTCATATTTAAAACATTAACGAATATTAAAACATATGTAATTATAAATATTAAAAAATATATTTACAAACTTTTAGAGTTTATAGTTGACTTATATAATAACTTTTGTAATATTTTAAAGTTTAATATGTTATTTACACTATTTTAAAATTTGATATGTTTATAAATATTAATCATAAATAAAAACATTATATTTTTAAATATTTATTACTTTTTATTTTAAATATTTTATAAATTTTAAAAAATATAGTAGATAAAAAGTGACAAAAATCATTTATATTATTTATTATTTGAAATTTTACATGAATTTGATCATTCGTTGTAAGGCGGGTATTTGTAAGAGGTATGTTATAGATTTGAGTATTCAAACCCAATATGAATTTGGAACGAATATAAATTTGAAGTTATAAGTGATGAAACTGACGTGGATTTAGTCAAACTGATATAAATTCTAAGTAATTCAGAAGGAATATATATTTTAAATTTGACCACTTTAAACGTAGTATTATATTTATATAATTCTGAAATTCTAACGTGTTACCCGACGAAATGGTGCATTTATTATTAGTTATTACCCAGTTTTATCTCAAAATCTTTTACTGTATATACCTATTCATTTATTATAAGTAGACTCTGAATTAAGAATACTATAAATTATTTTATTAGATTATGTTACATTCATTTATGACACGCTATATAATAAGCTTCTTAAATAATATGCATTATTTAAGTATTAACATAATAATTAATTAATATACAGGAATTCACCAAATAGAAAGAAGTATAGTTTGGGAAATTAGTAAAAATAAGGCGGTTAGTAAATAAACGAATAGAAAATAAGTTAAAGTAGTAAAATAATGTTTTTCTGTGGAAATTGGTTGTGCCCTATAAATACACTCTTTGACCTCCTCCTTTTCTCCCACTTTTTCCTCTTGTTCTTCTTCTTCCTTGAGCGGCTGAGAAGTGTGAAGGATCCGTAAAGCTCAGGAGGGATAGCGCCCTGCTCCGCCAGTCACCACCGTTGCGGTTGCGGCTGCGGCTGCGGCGCTATCCATCCTGAGTTTCATGGTTCCTTCTTACATAAAACGGAACCGTGTCAGTGTCTGTGGATATGAACAGATTGATTTTTTCATCATTAAGATTGGGAATTGGGAATTGGGTTTTATTTATTGGTTATTTGTAAGGGTGAATTATGAATGAAAACAAGTGTTGAATTGAAATAGAAAATTGTAGATTAGGGTTTTGTTCATTCTGGGTCAGGTTGTTGAAAACTTGAAATACAGGTAGAGATGTGAGTTGATGATTGAAGATGGAAGTTATTGCTACTGATAAAATGCATGTGGGTTTTTTGCTTTTGAAGAAGGGAATTCATTGCTCTGTGCTTCCATGATTGATTTACCCTCTTTCTCATTTAACACGAATTCAGTTATACAAAATCCCTGTTTTCAGGCCGATCTCTCATCTCAACCTATGCCTATGCCTATGCCTATTCCCTTCACGTCGTCAAAAAACACAAAACCCCATTCTATTCCTGCAATCAAATCCCTCAAGAGGCAAGAACAAGATCTTTGTTTCTTTCTAGTCAAAAATTCCCTCCTCAAAAAATATAATGATTCTTGGGTACCCAAAAGCTCTCATTTTTCATTCTTCTAAACACAAACATTCTTCCAGAGTATCTATTCATTTTCCAGCTCCCAAGTTCATAATTCTAATCCACGAACTAACATATTTTTGTATATCAAAGACATAGTTTTTGAAACCAGTTGGAACCGGTCGATCTGAACGATTCGATCATGAATCAAGGCTAATCAAATCTACTTTTAAAAAATCGTCTCATCTTTAAACCGGAATAAAAAAAATGGTTCAATCTCATCTATGTTTGACCAACTAGAATTGAGTATATTGAACCAAAATTTTGACCAAGAGAACCTAAATTTGGGTAGATATTCAATAAAAAATGGGAAAATCAAATTTTTGGCTCATTTATAATTAAATTAACAAAAAAATAGGGTTTTGATTTTATTTTATTATTAAATAATATTATATATATATTAGAACTGGTTTGAAACAATTGACCAATAAAAGAGATATACGATTCATTGATTGAATTGGTTTAAAAAACTGTGATCAAGGAATAAATTGATTTGATCGAGTTTCAAATTTATGGTATCATTTCCTTTTACGAGTTAGTGCATTAGATTAATTGTTTATTGTACCCTAAAAGCTACATTTTTAATACAAATTGATCCAGAAATACTTAGCTCAACATTTTAACTCCATGAAAAATTGAGGTGTTGTGATTTTTGGTGATATAATTATAGTGAAATTATAAATATATTTAGTAAAATTATGGTATCTTAATACTAATATATAATTATATTATAATTAATATATGTTAAGAGTAAAATCTTAAATTATGATATCATGATTGGTTTTAGTAGCACAATGAAATTATAATTTTTAGTGATGAACATAGCAGAATTTTGTTTTGTTTTATGTGCAATAAATAATTACAATTTGAATATCTCATCACTATATTAATCGAAAAATCAAACTAACCTAGTGTTTCTAGGTAAAATTTTTCTAAAGAAACTTTACAACCAAATTTGAATATTTTTTTAGTAAAAAAATATAAATTGGAATATTATTTTACAATAAGGTTGTGATTATAACATTCAACTGCAGGTTTTTAATTGGATGGTGATACCATTACATTAACTGGTCCAAAGCTTATTTCTTTATTTCATTGTTATTGCTTATTAGCCCCCTCAGGCCCACAATAAATCTGTCAAAAGCTACGTGCTTCTCGATGCTATTTAAATCTAACTATCACAATTTAAAAAATGAATAATTACGTTTATATTACATTATAAATTGTTTTTTTTGTAAAATATTTATCAAATTTATCAATATAAAACTGTATAATTATCTATGTATCATCAAATTGTTAAAATCTTCAATATTTCATTTTATCTCTTACCATACATTCTTATCATCTAGTCACATTTCTTGTGTAGCATCTAATTATGATATTCAGTCATAAGTTTATTATCTTATATATATTATTTCACGAGTGGTGTTTGTAATTAACCTCTAATGTTTAAAATAGTATAAAGACGGTGCCCCTAAAGTTTTTAAATTGCATTCAAAACCCCCGAAGTTGATATAATGTACGCGGTTGGCCCTCAAACTTTTAAATATTGTAAACACTGTGCCCTCAAAGTTTGAAAATTGCGTTGTTGACCCCTGAACTTTCGAAACCATTTATATTTGACCCTTATACTCCTTAATATTTTAATCGTCCGATAGTTTATATTTGCTTCATTAACCTTGAAAAAATGTTATGATTATGTCTCCAAACTTTAAAAATTTTAAAAATAACTCATAAATTATCAAAATCACTTATACGAAAAAAGACGAAAACCGTTATTATTCACTCGAGGGTCATTTTTGAACGTTTTGAAACTTCGGGTGCTTCTCACGCAATTTACAAACTTTGGAGGTATCACTTTTACACTATTTTAAACATTAGGGGCCATCTCCGCATTTTTCTCATTATTTCACATATGTTCAAATCGAATCTATTGAGACGCTAAAGACAACGTTTATAATGACACATGTGTGGGTACATCCATACTTCAAAGTTGATATATTCAAAGATCAACTTTTTCTTTAATACATATATCTCATTTCATATACTATTCAATGTAATTGATCTGACTCTATAGAGTTAATCATTTTTGGGTATCATAGAGTTGAGTGCTTGTGAAATCCCACGTTAAGAGATTCACATTGGTTATGGATGAGGAGAGTACATGGAAAATTAGTTCGATATATTTTTCCTAAAAATAATGGTTGAATAACCTAGCTAATTTGGAGAAGCCACATGACTAGTAAAAATTGGCAACACGTAAATTTAGTCTTCATAGTTTCATTGTTTTGGTAATTTTGATCTTCAAAATTTTATAATTTCGTAATTGTGATCCTCCAAGTATTAAGATAATAAAATCGAACCTCATACTTTGTAAGTTTTGGTTAATTTGGTCCTCAACCATTTTAATCTATTTGACATATTGATCCTAACGTTTTTCAATTTTTTCAAATGAGATCATTGGTCAAAATCAAATTTCATACATCAATTTATAACTCTAGGTTTGATTTATCCAAATCTTAAAGTTAAGTGATTAAGTATGATATATAAATTTGAGAATTAAGTAAAAATTAAATAGTTGGAAGAAGAATGTGGGTATGATGAGTTGTAATGAATGCAGTTGGTGGAAGCAAGGGTTATGAGTCATAAAATGATGGGCCAGGCCAGAGAGGGGGGTTTCTTTTTCTGTTTTAATTTTGTAATAAAATTAATTAATTGTATTGTCGCTTGGAAGTATTCTGGCCTGGCTGCAGGCTTTTTAATAATGGCCCATGAATGTCTATAGCTGTGGATGTTGACGACTCCTCCAATTATACTTTCATTAACTCCCCCTCCCCTCCCACCATTTTCTAATTCCACATTTATTATTATTATTATTAATTCAAAATTAAATATGGCTTTCCTAAATTAATCACATCATTATATCAATCTGAAATTTTATGTATATTGGTTCGGTAAATATGAATTTTCATATGTATCGATTAGACTACCTGTAACCTTGTCCGCGCTCAAAACTATTTCTGTCGTTTTATAATTCAATTAGAACATATATAGAAAGAAAATCTTAGTTAAACAATGTTCTTAAAATTGATAAAATCCGTATGAGCTACTCCTTTACCGTGATTGTGGCCAAAAAGCTTCACTCTCTATTAAGTAGAGATGTCAATCTTGTTTATCCGCTCTTTCGGTGAATTTGGATAATTAAACGGATGACGGAATAGGTAGCAGTTTTAAAATCAGTTAACTCTTTTCAATGGAATTGAATTAACAATATATATCCCGATGTTCATCTAGTTATCCATATAGTTATACATCTGGTTACCAACCTTATTATCCGTCACATGCTATTCATTTGGTTATTCGTTAAGAAAAATATTATTTTATTTTCAACATATTATTTTAATTTTCTCGTTGATAATCTTCTTTGTTCATCACAATTTTTTTATTTCTCATATAAAATTTCAATATACTTTAATAATGTTTTTGTTATAATTTTTAATAATAATAATAAAATATTTATATTAAATTATTTTTACAGTATAAAAGTTAGATTTATACTAAACATTTTTAATTTATACGTTTAGAATAATCTTTTGTGGAATTAGTTTAATATTATGTTATAAAAAAATTACATTGTATTTATTTTAATTTAAATAAAAATCAACCATGCGGTGACCCTTGGTTATAACTTAATTCACCATAAAGAAGATTATAATTAGTTATCAAAAAATATAATTATTTAAAAATAGTTATGTAGATTATCAACATTATATTATTAGTTTTTTCAATCATGCTAATATTATTTTATTGATATACTCTATGTGAATTGTATAATGAATTTATTAAAACTGTCAACACGAATGAATAATATTATAACTAACCACTTGCTTTTTTTAAAACAAAAACAAAAATCGAAACAATCATGTGGTATATCCTTGGGTCCAATACCAATACGGCCCATTGGGCCGGTCACTTCTATCTTTCCATATTTGTCTCCACCAATAGGTGACATTTAATTAAAAATGAATTTTTAAAAGTGGGCATGCGCCAATCCAATTTATTGGATCGGCCAACTGTCTACAAATGGGTCAACCCCTGAATAGGCCCCTAAAAAGCAATTGATGATTGAGTCATAAAAATCAACTCTTCATATCATATATACGGCACCAATTTTTCAATTTTTCATATTCTCACATGTCGAGTTGAGTCTGACTCACCGACTCGTTCTGACTCTTGATACAAAACGATATCGTTTTTATTTCTTCCTTAATTTGATTTTTTTATTCATTAGAACTATATCTTATATAATTTCACGGCTTTTTAATGTTGTTTATCTACTTGTGAATTTTTCGTATAAGCGATAATTTACCGAAAAGTAGTTGTTTTTTGGGAGATGGTAGAATTAACGAACGATATTCATTTTTTATAAGTCAAATCTTCTTATAAAATGAATTTATAAATATTTGTAGTTTTAAACATGACTTTATGGAACTTTCTACAAATTTTAACAATTAATTTTTAAATTTTGCTTTTATTTAATAATCCAAGCCGAGTCAAAAATCTGACTCTTATACTCTTGTCGAATCGTAACGAGTCGGTCGGACGAGTCGATGCCGCATAGTTCATATCTAGGTAATTATTTATTTTTATTTTAGAATTAAAATTTATTTTTTTCTAAAAAAATTAAAATTAATATTATATATCATTTCGGTGACGAATTGAATCAAATTTCTAATCCATTGGGTTGATCCGTTAATCGATCAACAAAATTTCCTAACATGTCACATCACCTTGTACGAGTTGACAAGTTGAACATGTAACCTATTGGACCGGACATGTTGTGGAAAGAATGAATTCAAACCACTTGTTTTACAATTTTAAATTCCTAAATTTGCAAATTGATATGAGAATAACTCTAAGTTGTTATCACAAGTCCCAATAAAATACGAATTCTGTTACATAGTAGTGATTTGATTTGGATTAGATATATATTTTGGTTTATAGGTAAATTATTAATTAAACGATCTATTATATGTATTATTTATTCAAAAATTATATTTATATATTAAACTTCAACATACAAATTAATAAATTTCAAACTCTTACTTATTTATATACAAAAATATATTGAAAATTCAATATCCGAAGGTGTAAATTTTGTATCAATACTTATTAAATCAAAATAAGGTAATGATTTGTGTAATTTTCATTTTCTCACATTTCGGGTTCAAATTTTCATTTTTTGCAGCGTGATAATGTAGATTTTGATCACATTTAATAAATATTCATATACATATATTTCCAACTTAAAGTGATATTGTTTTTTCAATATATTTTTGTATAAAATATTTATTATTACAAAGAGAAGTCATTGTGCCATTTCTCATTAATTGAACTTGAACATAGTTTTGTAAATCTCCAATTGAAACTCGAATCATTGATTGCACAGGGTTCGAGGTTTATTAAACCTCGAGCAAACATTGTTTATTTTGAATCGATCTTGAACCTTAAAAAATACTTGAATTTGTTTCGGTTGCACCCCAAAACATTGTTGTGATATTTTTTCCTCAATTTGTATGAAAAAACAATAGATTACATTACAAATAGTAAGTATCCTAATAGGGTAAGATAAAGTTGTTTTTTATTATTTGGTAAAAAATATAAATAATATGGAGAAAGAGAAATATGATATCTTAAAATAAATTGATAAAAACCCATTTTTAATTTATAACAAAATATTAATAAAATCCATTTTTAATTTTAGTATTAAGTATTAACTATTGAAGTCATCGAATTTGGGGGAGTTGGCGATTAGCGCTACATCTGGCTGAGTGCAGGTGAAGCTAACGTATCGCTCTCAGTTCTTAGTTTCGGTGCAATCTGAAGCCGGAGATAGCAGATAATCTATTCACTATGATGGGCTCCGTAAACGACGAGCCATCTGAGGATCGAAATGGTGGAGAATTCCGCCACCCTCTCGCGGCCGATGATCAATTGCAAACCCTAGCGCTTGATGATGATGATGATGCCAACTCCAAATCTTATTCCAGTTACCGCAACGCTATGAGTGCTCTCTCATCATCCGTTGACTTCGATAACCCTCTCGTTCCCGCTGCCTCGGATCCCCTCCTCTTTAACTCTCACAGTCCATCTCTTGATTCTCCTTCCTACGCCGAGCTAATAATCAGCCAATTGACGCCGGAGTCTAACGGGGAAAGCATTGGTGAGGTGCCAGTTTCGCCCCATGGATCGCAGTCGGCTGGCGCTGACTATTTAAGAATCAGCGTTTTGGATCCGCAGAAGGAAGTTGATTCTTCATATTCAATCGTTCCAGGTAGTAGTAGTTACGTCAGCTATTTGATTAAGACGACCACTAATTTTTCGGATTATGGGGGATCGAGTTTTAGTGTGCGGAGAAGATTTAGAGATATTGTCACTCTGTCTGATCGTCTCAATGAAGGGTATAGGGGTTTTTTTATTCCACCTCGACCTGATAAGAGTGTTGTAGAACGACAGGTAATGCAGAATCAGGAGTTTGTGGAGCAGAGGAGAATTGAACTGGAGAAGTTCCTGAGAAGGCTTGCAAGGCATCCTTTGCTCAGGAAGAGTGATGAATTGAGGGTGTTTTTGACAGTAGAGGGGAAAATGCCGCTGCCCACAAGCGTCGATGTAGCATCACGGATGCTTGATGGGGCAGTTAGGCTACCAAAGCAGCTACTTGGGGAGTCCACTAGCGTTGTTGAGCCACAGGATGTCGTTCACCCAGCTAAAAGCGGGCGGAATATGCTTAGATTCTTTAAGGAGTTGAGACAATCAGTTGTCAATGATTGGGGTAGTTCGAAACCTTCTGTAGAGGAGGAGGATGCGGATTTCTTGGAGAAGAAAAAGACGCTTTTTGAGCTTGAACAACAACTCACAAATGCTTCTAAGCAGGTTTTTCAGTACTAACTCTTTAGTGTCTTTCCTACTTTATACTTTTTGGTTACTTAATATTTTGCTCATCAAATGCTAAGAGTTTCAGTAAAATTTTGTGATTGACTGTTTGTGTTTTGTAATTAAGCATGAATTTATTACTATTTAGTTTCTAATTTGGCAGGCTGAATCTCTTGTGAAAGTGCAGCAAGATGTGGGAGATACAATGGGAGAATTGGGTTTGGCTTTTGTTAAATTAACAAAGTTTGAAAATGAACAGGCCGTGATGGCTACCCAAAGAGTAAGGGCAGCTGACATGAAATGTATGGCAACTGCAGCTGTCAAAGCAAGCCGGTTATTCCGAGAATTAAACTCAAAAATTGTGAAACACTTTGTAAGTGCTTCATTCATCATTTGATTGTGCTTTTGCTCACTCATGCATCTAAGGATTTGAACATCTCCCATGATTTTTCGCATATATTTATGGCATTTGATGTTCATTCTTTGTTCCAACCTATCTATGATTTTTCTATGATTTCGAAAATTGATTGCTTTATTCTTACATTGGGTGTACTCTTCTGTCAGGATATATTGCATGAGTATATGGGCCTCATGTTAGCTGTTCATAGCGCATTTTCTGATCGGTCCAGTGCTTTACTGACTGTGCAAACTCTTATCTCCGATTTGGCTTCCTTGCATTCGAGGGTTGAAAAACTTGAGAATGCAGCATCTTCTAAGATTTCTAGTGGTGACAAGACTAGAATCCGCAAACTTGAAGACCTGAAAGATGCCATTAGGATCACCGAGGGCGCTAAAAGTTGTGCAATTAAAGAATATGAAAGAGTTAAGGTAACAACTATGGAATCATGTCTATGATGTTTAACTCACTCATTATTTTTCCCCATTAGAATCCATTAGTTGTTAGCTCCATGGACTTGTAGAAATTCCCCACTTTATTTTTGGCAAATGGCTTCCCGTTTTATACGTTATTGGCCATATTGTTCATGTCAGGAAAACAACAGAAGTGAAATCCTGCGACTAGATGAAGAAAGGCAATCAGACTTCCTTATTATGCTGAAAGGATTTGCTGTTAACCAGGTTTTTTGACTGCATATAAAGCTGCTACCAACCCACTTTGTTATTACTTTGCCATCTGAATAATATTTTTGTTACAGGTTGCATATGGCGAGAGAATAGCCATGGAGTGGACTAAAGTGGTGGAAGAGACCACCAAACATGCAAAAAACAAATGAGTAAGGTGCAGTTTTGAACTTTTGACATCAGTTATGTATGATAGATTTTGATTATGATTGAGATTTTTAACACCCTATTTGTGATTGAACTGACTCACAATTGGATCAATTTAAACTGCAGTTACAACAATTTGAGCTTGTTTTGTTTCGAAATGATATTTTGGTACCATATAATTATAATTTGCATGCAAAAACATGTGTCTTTGGAGGTCTAGAATGTGTAACGAGCATATTAGAACATGTGATGTTTCATTCAAAAGTTCAGACTCATTCTATTTTGTCATTATTAACTTCCATTGTGCATTCTATTGAAATATCGAATTGCCCCATTAGATTTGTAATGAAATTTGGATTCGTTTATAAAAGGGAAGGTGTAGAATAGTAACTGACTTGTTTCAAGTAATTTATGGTGTGGTATTATTCCCATATATGTTATATCTATGGACACTTTAGTCATAATTTCGGCCCGATTCTGTAATTTCACTTGATGTTTGGTTCATGTTAGTGTTTTGGAATGAGAAGTATGTTGTTAAATCGTAGGTTGTTTTTGTTGCTTTGCTGAGGAGCAATTGCACTTGGACTTGCTCTCGAAATAGGCATCTCCCAGTTGAGTGGATTGTGTAGTTTCCATAAAGTCTTTGCTCCAACATCATCCTTTTTGGTACATCATGTAAGCTGCTTTACTCCACACAAATCATTCACTTTACAACTTTCCACTTGTTTTTTTATTTCACTACATTTACGTGTCACAAACCTTAGGGCATTATTAAAGAATTGAGATTTGAGCTTGGGTAATTTAAACTTTAAAGAGCTCTTAAATAGTAAGTTAATGATAGAAGTATATGTGTACGTGTGATATTTTTATTTATTTTTTTAAAATATAAAAATATGATTATAATATACTAATCATTTTGTTAAATAAAGAATTTGAATTTGTATTACTTTTAAAAATGTAATGTTAATGCAATTCAGAGTTAAGATTAATTGATGTAAATTTGTTTATTTTAATTTAAATATTTAATATTATATTTGTTTGCTTTAGTTGTGGGATAAAATATATTTATCATATTTTTTTAAAAAACATATTATTTTCAAATAAAAGTTGCATCATCCAACCTGCGTTTGCTGACGACCCTCCAATTTACATGAGGTGTGATGAGAACTTTAGAACCGGGTACCTTGTGATGGGTAAGACCCAGCAACGATTGGACCAATTCAAATGGCGAAAATGAATCCTTATAGCCCATTCCACACCTCCAATGAAGAGCGGCCCGATGTTTAATTGGAGGACCGAAGCTGACCTTAGCGAAATAAAACGTTTTCTGCCAGTTGGCACCTGAGTTAGGTCCGAGCAGTTACAACTCACGTTTACCACGCTTCGGGCCTTCCCACGTTTACTACGCTTCGGGCCCGATCACGCAGGCGACGCCTCGGTCCCAGCCTCGTTTTACATCCCGCGATAACAACCTCTAACAAACCTGTCAGAGGCGGTTACGGAGCGTGATTTACACTCACTAAGAACTCTATAAATACAAGGCCAGACGACGGAAATAGCAGGACCCTTTGGACACGGAAGAACAGGCTGTTACCCTGCCGGAATTCTTACCGCTTTCTTTACCTCGTCATTTTCATTAGCCTCTCTTGTATTGACCTTGAGTTATTTCATTAGTGAGTAGGCTAAGAGCATAATCAGCTCTTAGTCAAGTGGTTTTCACCCCAATTCTTGGGGTTTCCACTATATATCGCCGTGCACTTACTTTGTTTCTAGCTTTTGATCGTCTTCCACACTTAAAATAAATAAGAATCGAGTTCGGTTGTTGAACGAACCGGACGACTGTTGGTACCCCTTAAAAAGGGACCATAACAGTTTGGCGCCGTCCGTGAGAACGATTCTCTAATCCCATTTGAGTTTTCTACCAGAGATAGGATAATCAAAGGCATGGCGACTAGAACTCCGACGAATGATAGTGACGTGCTTCCCAACAGTCTTCCAGCACCAACATTCACCTTACAGGATTTGGAAACTGTCGTAAGGAAGGTGGTACTGGAAATTACGACGGAAAAAAGTGGAACAGAACCACCGGCTGTATCTAGCCCTGTTCCCAGAAGTCGAGGATACGAGAGTGATCCTGACGAGCGCAGTACTGATGATGAAGAAATCATCAGGCGTGGCGTCACAATGAGGAGGCCTAGATATCGATCCACTCCTCCCTCTCCAACCAGAGCTCTAACTCCCGCTCCTGGAAATGACCAGGTGCAGATGCAGCGACGAATAGATGAGCTCACCAGGGAGTTAGAGAATATGTGTGCATTGAAGGATTGCGAACCGAATCTGGGACGCAATCCTGGTTTATTTAAAAGGGCCATGGAGGCCCCTATCAGGCGGAGTAAGGATGACGATTGGTAGCATAATTTACATGTTGTCCAAGCGTCATCCCAGCAATCTGAAGGCGTATCAGCCGCCTTGGGAGATTTGATGCTCTCCTTTTCTGAGGAAATATGGGCAGCAGTCCCAGATCGACATTATCGCAACCCCGAGGGGTTGCCAACATTTCGTGGCGATGGTGATCCGATCGATCATGTCGCTGATTTCGAGTTACGTATGGGAACGGTTCGGGCCTCGGATTCATTAAAGTGCCGCATCTTCGCGGCAGGATTACAAGGCGATGTCCGAACATGGTTCAAAAATATGCCGGCCCGATCCATACAGTCGTATGGTGGTTTTATTTTGGCTTTCTCAGAGCAATTCGCTCCAAATGTAGGACCGCCTCGAAGCAGACAGGAACTATACCAGCTAAAATATATCCCGGCGAAAATGAGTCTTCGGTCCTTTATGGAGAAATTCAACAGGACCGCCCAGGGCATCAAACTCGAGCTCCGGGATAAAATCGATATTCTACAGCAGGTCTTAGGACCGTGCGGCATTTCGGCCAGTTTGGTGAAGAGCCCACCATCTACCTTGGGAAAACTGCTTCAGAAAATCAACAAGTATATTAAGGTAGATGAAGCGCTGGGGCTTGGTTATNTAACTATCAAAGAAGCTCTTGGACTAAAATCATGACTGTTTTGAAAGCTGATTATAGTTCACTGCCACCGAATGAAGCATCCCGAAACTACAAAGAAAAATTAAAGATGTTCAATTCATACATGGATGAGATATGCAAGAATCAGTGTTATTGGGTAATATTCGATGATCAATCAAGAGAAGAGTTGAGGATGTGGATTATAGGTACAATTTCGCCTGCTTATATGAACTTCATTTCGAGATTTAAGATGAGTTTAGATAATGGGAAGCATGCAGATAGATACATAAGGTATAGCGTTGATGATATTGAAGCTGTTATCAGGGAATTGTTCAAAGGAGGAAGTGGCTTATCATCTATCAGGTAAGACGTGTTAATTTTATTGGCTTCTGTTTTGTTGTGTAATGAAGGGCTAGTAATAAATAGATGAATAAATGTTTGCTATGTGATCATAAATTTGTGAGGTGGCCTGGTATTGTCTATGTTTATGACCATTTCAATGTTTATCCTCTTGCTGAGTTGCTTTGTGATCCAAATAGACTTGTGGTATCTATGAAACCGTCATCCTCGTGATATATTATATAATTGATTATATATTTTGAGTCTATATAAGTATCCACAAATTTTAATATTTATAATTCGACTTTACCATCTTATCTAACAAATAGGTTTTAATTTACAAAATTGTTTTTTACCATTTACAAACCATAATTTTTCCTATATATGAATTGGATCAGAGATTTTTCAGATTAAATAATTCAAATAATAATATTTATACCAACCTGGGTCCATACCGGTCGGCCCGGCGCTATTCCAATCTGTTACAAAAACATTGGTCCCGATACAGTATAAAAACATTGAAAAAGTCATGTTGAAATAGAGTAATGTGTTAAGTTGATACACAAGAAATAATCTCTCGAAAAAGCAATGAGTGAAGGAAGAGATCATTTTTTTGCATACGTAATAGCCATTGGGTTCTGGGCAGTAATTTTAAAGCCCTGAAGGTCTTGCATAGCGACTGAAGACTGTGAATCATCTTCAAATTCAACAAAAGCAATTCCTGGCTTTGCTTCAACCATTCGAACTTCTCTAAATCCAGGATACTGCTTGAACAGCAACTCAAGCATCATGCTATTCGTTTCATACGGCAGATTCTGAATGAAAAGTATGTTATTCGGTTCTGCTGTCGCTCCCGAGTTCTGTGTACTTCCCATTCCTTGTTGTTGGCTTGATGCCTGCAACAACAACAAATCCCCACCAACAACGTAAGATTCGAAACACGAAATTCTAGAGATTCAATTGAGTTTTAGAATTAATTGCAAAGGTACTTACAACAGAGCCTCCATTGCTATCAGCTCTTTGGGTATTAGCTGCTGCTGCAGGTTGCTGACTTTCATCAACACGTTTCTTTCTTTCAGCTGGAACAATAACATTTGGTTACAAACAGATGAGGAGAATTAATTGAAGCAAAGGAAACCGGAAAGCCGATAACTCGTAATCTGGGGAAAACAATATAGTTGTTCCCATTTGATAAAATGGAGAGCTTTACGAACATTGTTTAATGAATTCGTAAATAATAGTGTATGAGGTTTACTCCAAGTTCAATTGACATGCATTTAAAGAAAAGCATGACATAAAGAAGGTATAGAGAAGTTTTACCCTTGTCTTCTTGCTTCTTTTTCTTATCGTAGGTACCTTCTGCTTTAGCAATACAATCTGATTTACTTTTTGCATATTGTATCCTCTGTATATTGAAATTGAATCATCAATATGCAAAATATGCTTGGTACTTCAAATCATGCACATTTCAACCTCTATACGTCTTTCGAAAAAGTAGTAGGGCAGAAATGGATGCTTTCATATTTCTCAAAACCAGAACTCAAAACATATTTTTTTAAGTAGTAGGGCAGAAAGGGATGCTGCAAATTTATTTAGAATTACAGAAACTCATTCTAAAGACATCGAAAAAACAGCTCAAGAAGCAAAGATTATGCGACAGGCTTGCGGCTATGCAATCATAATATTGCGGCTATGCAATATTAACAAAAGACAGACAAAATCAAGAGTAAAGGAAAAAACTATTACAAAACTCAAATTGCATGCTCATCATCAAAATGATATAAGCAAGCAGATTGAATGATAAAGAAACTCACAATAGGTTTGTCATAAAAGGGAAAGTTCTGCATCTGACGAACAGCATTGCTTGCAGCTGGGACATCGCTGAAGACAATCCATGCTTGTCCTCTAAGCTTGGGGGTTTTCAGTGCAACAATATCAACTATTCTCCCAAACTGCGAGAATAACGCATAAAGAGACCTCTTCAAATCTGTCAATATCACGAAAACCAAAAAATGATACGCATCAGAGTGCAAATCCAAATTCTAAACACATTATAATACCCAAAATGAAAAATAGAATCAGAATAATCACGACGGTATTTTTCCCTTAGCTGAAAATTCTTACGGCAAACTCCTGCCATAATCTAAAACGGAAAAAAATAGAAGACACGCACCATCCTTCTTGAGCTTCTCGTTTACATTCTTGATATATATGGTCTGGTTAGGTGGTATGTCAGTTGTGAGCATCTTCGCCGTCGTCGAACACCACAAATCGAAGCTCTTCGGCCCCTATGCACGTACTTGGGATCGTGCCCTAAATCGAAGTGAACAATTTTGACGGAGCGACGTCGTAATGGGCTTCAAGTTAGTAACCTGAAGGTGCTAACATACCAAGCTGCCAATGTTTTACTCTTGGGCCCAAATACTACCTAAAGGCTAAAGTACACCCTAAAACACAAATAAAGCTAGATTTAAGAAGCGTATTTTTGTAATTACTAAAGAAAATAATATTAAAATATTGAATTTTGTCAATTTGGTTCGATGGTAGAAAGGTATATACAATGTATTGGCCCAGTTTTGCCAATATACTATTAAATTGATATAATTGAGTATTTAGTAAAAACTTCACTATCTATTGATTTTTATCCATTACACATTTAATCATTCAATATTTATAATATTAAAATCAATATTGTTATAAATAATTTTTCCTACTATTTCTACAACAATATATAAGTTTTACTTTTATTTTTTTGTATATCATTATTTTTTATATAAATACTAATACTAATTATTTATAATGGTATTCTTATTGCATAAATGACCTTTATATCTTTACATGTGTGAAACATTGTAGAATTTTGGTTAATTTGTTATTATATTTTATAAACAAAAAATGTAATCGAATGTTAAAAATTGAATAATAGATCAACTAAAACCACTAACTCGCTAATCCCGAATAAAATCAACAATTAGATGGTTCGGTTTTGGTTAAGTAAAATTACAATTATAAATCAGTAAATCGATCTGTTAAAATTGATAAATCGGTGAACATACATTTTTCGCACCTAATACAGAACAACCACAATATTATCGATAAAATAAATATATCAATCAATTATAAATCTATATATATTTTATAATTATTTTAAAATTAGAATAATTTTATTTTTTAGAATTTTTTTAAAAAAATAAGAAAATAGAATGAGACACTCACTTTATTCAATGATGCACCAGAAACATGTGGTGTAAAATAAAATGAAAATAAGACCCCAAATCAAACTGGGTCCAACCTTGGAGAAAGCACTCTTATAGATCAATATAATCCATATACTAGTAGCAAATGGAGTTCGCATTTACTATTGTATAATTTCATACTTTAGTGATATTGAACTTCAATATCACTAAATAAGCTCACACATTTTATAATAAATTGACAAGTAATAACATTGGGTTGCATGATTTTATTAACACAACTTATCAGATATTTTTTTAAACAAATAAAACTTGGTTCAAATTATACAATCTAACCTACCGTGGTGTACATGGGTCGGATATCTGATTCGATCCAATGGATACAGATAATCAAAATGTTGATCCAAAATAATGGATCGATTCTCGGATTGGAGATTTAATTCATTTACACACACCCTAATATCTTTTACTTTGTTTGATATTTATAATAATAATAAAGAATATAATTAATCCTATTTACTAAAAATTGATTTCAAAATTAAATCTTCCTTATGTTAAACATTTCATTTAAATGAGTTAATCAAATATAAATAAAAATATACATATAATAATATTCAAATGCAAAAGTATTAATCTAAATAATATTATATCAATTTTAAAATTCCTTAATTTTTCACAATATTCTATAATTCATTTATCAAAGGGTTAACTTAACGATTACGCATTGACATTGACGGGGTGGATAATAGACATGGTATGAAGGAGATATGATGGAACGAGCACTAACTGATATGTTAAATGGAGCCGGTAGCAATGTAATTGTCTCATATCCACCATATTGTCATCCATATATTTTATTGTAGTAAAAATACTAAACAATAAAATGTAACTATATGTTTTATTAAATCAACATTTTTAAACACTAGTAATAAATTTGGCACCAACGAAAATAAAGATTAAATAACAAAGAGGAGAAGTAATCAAACTGAAATCGTGAGAAGAGGAAAGCGAAGCAACGAGGTGATGCCTCTGCACTCCCCCTTCATTATTTTCACAAAAGAAACACATACCTGCGGGATCCCCATTTTTAGTTATATCTTTGACAAGGCAAAATCCATAACATCCACTACAAAATCTGCAATCCCAAATCATTCTTTCATTCATTACACTCCTTCACATTAACCTAAAATACTTGTAATAAACAAACCTGAATCCTCTTTTGTGAAGCAGAGTGGAGGAGTTATACGGAATACATTTCCGAAAAGACCGCCTTTTCCGATTAAGACACCCATTTCTTCAATGCAAAACATCATTCGTTTTGTATGATTAACAATTTAATCAAAAGTATCATAAAACAATAGTATTTGTTACCTTTCATGTGTTCCATTACTTGTATTGTTTCAACTTTGGCAGGAGTTTTTAATTCGCGGTCAGAAACGAGCTCGAGTCCTAGCATAAGTCCTCGTCCTCTAACATCTCCAATGACTGACAAGTAGTAAAAGGAGAATGAATAAATCTTAGTGCTGATTAATCGAAGAATGAGCATTTGAAATACATACTTTCGTGTTTATCCATAAGAGAAATGAGACGTTGCTTCAAGTATGATCCGATATTTAACGCATTTTGCTGAAGATTCTCTTTTTCGATTACTTTGAGAACAGCAAGGCCAGCAGCTGTACACACAGGATTGCCACCAAATGTATTGAAATAGTTTCTTGCAGAGAGTACTTTAGCAATCTCTGGAGTTGTAATCACAGCACCAAGTGGTATTCCATTTCCAATACCCTTTTGAATAGCAAAAAGCACCAAATATATATCCAAAATGTACACAAAATCGATGAAAGGAATGTAAAATTGCTACCTTGGCCATTGTTACAATATCCGGGATGACATTGTGAGCTTCAAAGCCCCAAAAATGGCTTCCGGTACGAGCAAAGCCTGACTGGACCTCATCTGCTATGTATAAACCACCTGCTTTCTTAATCGTGCTATAGACAGCAGGCAAGTATCCTGGTGCCAACTCCTTAATCCCACCCACACCCTATGTACATCGTGTTTTAGATCTAAAGGAGTTGAAGCAATCAAGAAGCTAAAAATATGTATGCTTTCTCCGTAAAAAACCTGAATTGCTTCAGCAATGAAGGCAGCAACAGAACCAGAGGTTCCATAGGTGATTATCTCTTCCACATCTTTAGCATACTTTGATCCATTAGAACCGTATTCACCCCGGTACTGATCTGGATTTAGGGCATGGTGAACTCCAGTCTTGCAAATAATGTACCCAAAATTAGCATACTTTGAATTAGAGAAAACAAAGAGAATAACTGGATATGGAGAATATAGTTGTGGTGAACCTGAACAGTGTTGAATTTGTAGCAATTCTGAGCAGTAACTCCCATTGTTCCAGCTGCATTACCATGATAACCATTCCTGATCGAAATAACATCTTGACAACCCGTGTACAAGCGTGCCATCATCAGGGCTAGCTCGTTCGCCTCTGTACCGGAATTCGTGAAGAAAACAACCTGAACCATATCCAATGAATTAGGGCAAAAAAATAGCAAATGTAACTCATCTTCATCACGCATTTCTATTAAAAAACCTTGAGATCACCAGGGAATTTGGAAGCAAGAGCCTCAGCAAAATCTGCTATAGCAGGATTCAAGTACAGAATGGTGGAATGTTGCAAACGCTTCGTTTGATTAACAATTGCCTCCACCACATCCGGGTGACAATGCCCACAGGAAACCGTCGCGATCCCGGCGAAGGCGTCCAAGTACCGGCGCCCATTTTCATCAAATAAGTACTGCATCTTGCCATCCACAATAGCAAGCTGCAGTAAAAATAAAAGAAACAAGAATCTCCACATCATCGCATAAAAAAGATCTGAACTTTAAAAAATGAAATCAGACTGTGTCAACATATTACTGGATTCTCGTAAAAGTGAAATACGGCAGGGCTAAGGAAATTCCATCGCTTTTCAATAATTTCTCGGGCAGATGGACCGGTGTAGGGCGGCGGCGTGTAGTCGAAGGGCGGCAAATCGTATCGATGTGGCGGCACATTATTCTGATCCAGAGCGTAACCAGCGAGAGTTGATTGAAAGGCAATGGAGGTACGACGTAGGAGAGAGGCTTCGCCGGGAACCGCCGTCGGGAGAATTCTCCGGAAAAGCATCTTGGCCATGAACAAACAAGGAAATAATCAAGCCGAGACGTAGTGGCAGCCAGCTGGGTTGGCAAATGGCAACACGTGATATTTATTGGGAAAATATATTAAAAATCATATTTATTTAATCTTAAAATCGTTTTCATCGTATATTTTTAAACTTCAAATTGATCATATATATTTAATATCATTTGACATTTATATTATTTATCGTTAAATTACTACACTAAATAACGACATTAATTTTAATGTTAAGGAAAATGTTATTATTCATCACATTTACTTTCAATAAAAGCTATTTTGATCATATTTTAATCAAATGACTAAATTCATTGTTATAAACTTGAAGTTCAAATTGGAAAATATGTGCTCTTTAGGTAATAAAACTTGAAGTTCAAACATAATCGTTTCATTATTGTAATTTTCTAATTATTCCAAAGCCTTATAAGTTGAATTAATCAAATTAATTTTTTCTCGTTAATATCTTCACTTAAAAGTTGAAACTCATTTTCTATTATATACATTTATAATAAATCACTTAATAAATGTAGATTATCTATTAGTTAATCTGAAAATTTCCTTAATCCCTTCCCGAACCAAACGTGAATCTTTCGATTCATTTGGCTCTCACGCTCAATTACTTAAGTTAAATTCGATTTTAGTAACTTTTGTGTCTGGCTATTTAAAGAACCCAACTTTCACGCACGTAAAACAACAATAGAGAAAATATGTTTTCATTTCCATTTTTGGATGTTTTCCGTCAATATTTAATGTTATATGACCTATTTTCAACACATACAAAAATAAATATGACTTTTTCAACAATATGAAAGAACAATGACTAAAACAATTTTATGTGGAAATATATATAATGAATAGTAAACATCTCCTGATATTTATTCATAAAATGACTTTCGTTCTATCCTAATAATTTTTAATCAAAGATTTAATCTTTAATTTTAAATTTTAGCAAATTTTGTAATATTTGTTAAATTAAATTCTCAAAGTAAGAAAATGTGTGTAAAATTTTATATTTCATAAAATGGATAAATGAGTCTGAAATATCATAATTTGATATTTATTCATAAAATGGTATTTCCTTCTATTATCATAATTTGTAAAGAAAGATTTACTTATACACTTTAAAATTTTGATAAATTTGCTACTTTGATAATCACAAATGATACAATAATAAAACGTTGGTAATTAATTAGCAATATATTAAACTATGAATACCAAATTTGAATGTGGTAGGTATTTATTATATTATAAATATTTGTATATTATAAATAAATAACTGTAGAAGTCAAAATTGAAAATAAACTACCAGTAAACAAATTGATGATATCGTCTACATTGAAAACGAGCATAACTAATGTTGTTTCTGTTTGTCATTATTGTGCTCATCAAGAATTAATTCTAGAACGTGCAAATATTCAATAGATTTGTGAGCACACAAGAAAAGGTTGAACTCGCTAGTGGATTCCCTAGTTACACTTATACGTAGTGTTGTTATTCGATCCGAACGAACCGAACTCGTTGTGTTCATGTTCGTTCATATTTTTCTTCGAACGTGTTCATGTTCGTTCATATTTTATTCAAACGTAAAAATATATTCGAACATTGTTCAAATTATTAAATAAATTTTCATGTTCGTTCGAATGACTTGTTCGAACTATGATTTGTTCAAACATGTTTTTACCATTTGTGCGAACTTTACCAAAAAAAATCAAATTTTGATGTTTTACAAACGAAATCACAAAAAATCAATGTATTGAATAAATAATCAAACAATTATCTTTCACAAAATAAAAATATAACAAAGTTTTGTAAAAGTTTTTAAGCTTAAATAATATAATAATCCATTAATAAATTAATTTAAATAATATATTCACATTTGTTAAAATGTTCTTGTTCGTTCAAATTATAAACGGACAAAAATAATGTTCAAACAATGTTTATATTTTTATTCGAACGAACGAATAAGATCACATATGAGCCGAACACATATTATTCACGAACTGTTCGGATAGTGTAACCGCCCTACATGCACGTTAGCATTAACAAACAAAGTTTGAACCTGATCAATCTGAACTATGCAAATTAGCTTGCCTTGGCGAAATGATAAGCATGACCAGCTCAGAGATAAGAAACCTTATCCTCCAGCTAACACTCAAAAAATCTAGTATTTCCTGCCCGTAACCAATGTGATCGAATATAACTGATCACCTTCACGAATATAAGTCATCGTCATCGTAATCGGAGTCTACGTAAATATCGTTTTCGTCACTGAGGCCTAAAGAGTGACTGTATATATCCTCATCATCCAGTGTGGCATGTGCATGCGCATTGTCCCATTCTGTTGATGATGTTTCATCATCAAGATCCAGCTCTTTCTCTTCGTCTTCGGAAGTTAAGATATCGGCATCTGATTGAGAATTGCTGGACAATTCATCATCATCTTCTGATGTCTCTTCATCGGGATACTCATTCCTCGGGTGGTTTTCCACTGAAATATAGAGCATAAAAATGACTCAATGCACATGATAAAGAAGGCACAAATTCATAAGAAAAAATTCATTGGCTACAAGAGGATAGTTTCATGCTAGAATATCGTCAGGGTAGCAAACGTACCATTAGAATCATCGCTCTCATATTCTGAATCAGTATTGCCATCCCAGTAGTCATCATCATGCTCAACCTGGACCCTGTAAGGGCGGTGAACAATGTAAAGAACCAATTTTAGAAACAAACTGAATGAAGAGTAGAAGGGTAACATCAAAACTTACAAGGGAAATGGGCCTTCAGAATCTTCTAATGTATACTCAGCGCCCTTCCTCACAGTATAGTAGTCGTAGACATAACCATCATCTGAAGATTAAATGCAAAATATAAAAAGAACGGAGCATTAGATTAACGAAGATGATAGTATGCAATTGTAAAATTTTGAGGAAAATTAGCAAGAAGTACAATTAAATGTAATGCCAAAGAAAGATATGATATTACAAGGTAACCGTATAATCATTGCCAGATCAAACGGAATGTATCAAAAATAAAAACGAATGATCCATCAATGTAACTTAAAAGTGCGATGAAGGAAAACATGTGGGGCTATAAGCAGAAACACTAGAACAAAACATTCAATTTTTCTTCCTACAGCATGGGGTTTGGCTCTATAAGGTGAAAAAGCTGATGTAAAAAAGTTCATGTACACAAGAAAACACACCATTCTTGGATTCTGGATGAGAGATATCGTGTTCAATTTCCAAAGCAACATTTGGGATAACTTCTCGCAGAAGAGGCAAGTATTCAGCCAACATCTTAGAGTCTTCCAAATCTTTTTTGCTGGATCATAGATAAAAAACAACGTTTAGCACACATTACAACAAATACAAATGCAATATAGAGCTTATTGGAGATCCTTACTTGTCCTTCTGAACCTCGACATTACAACCCTCATCATCAACCCGAACAATATCATAGAATTGACACATCTCATTAATAGCTTCACCTTCTGATTGCTCATTTTTAGCCTTCCTACATTTCCATATTTGGTTGAAACGTGCATTTCTTGAGAATGCCTGATTGAAAGAAAATCAATGATGGATCTTAAGATAATTAGTAACAAAGCCTTAATGAAAATTCATTAAAGGAATGCACATATCACTTTATAAAAGTTTATCCTGCCACGTAAAGAACAGAGTAGGCGATTTATAACTAAATAGAACCATCCAACAAATGTTTGCATATTAATGGTTGAATAGCATGAAACTCCTAGTGCATGTCAGGAGTATAACTATACCTCTTGGCTTTGTTTTGCTTTAGCCAAAATTTGATCATGTATCTGCAGACATACAACAAAATCAACAAGTTAAAAGCACTTAAACTAAAAAAATGCATCTCTACACAACAATTAGGAGATTACAAGTATAAAAAAAATTACGAGACATTTGAAAAATAACAATAATGTCCAAACGCAATTAAGAAAATGAAAACTACACTGCATCGTTTCAATATCAAATTGCACTATTTGTCACAGATAAAGGTGGAGCGAATCAGAAATGAAGCAAACCTACATTCTTAGATATAAGATTGTGCCTTCCTTTTTGAACTTCTTCTTTAGATCTGAGCTTATCAGATGATTTAGCCTGTTCAGTAAAGAAAAAATATATCAAAATATCATAAAACATCATGATTACGAGTATTACTCATATCAATTAATTTTACAAACCAGAAATGACTGGAGGACATGAAATGTTTCCTCGGTACTATTTATTGTCTCCATATGCTCAACAAGAATCTTCTTGGTCTTCACTTCTTCGACTGCATAAACATTACACATGGCCAAACTCGTGAATTAATAAATAATCAATTCCTGGATGCTTAAAAACTCAGATGACAACGAAACCCTAACCATAAATACCTCTACTTGAAGAAGCCTCAGATATCGATAGCTTCCCAAAGTCGAGAAGCTGCCGCTTCAATGGTCTCTCATGAATCTCTATCCCTGGAGATAAAAATCAAATAAAATAGAATCAACATAAAGGAGCATTCAAGAACTTCCAAAATAACGCTATACAAGAAACGTAGTGGATAGAAAAACTCTTACACAAAGCATCGATTGCACACTGAAACGATTTTCTTTTGACCCTAACAACCAGGGGCTTGTCATCGTCCGACGGCCTTCTGTCCATCGGCCTAAGGAATTGAATTCTGGTGGCGAGACTGCGGGCTTAAGGGCGACAAAAATCCGCAATAGGCTTCCCACTCAACCTACTTGAACAAGGAATTCAACTTTTCTTCTACAATTTTAAATAATTATACTCGTTTAAGAATCATAAAAGCGAAAAAATGTTATCTTCACTAACAAAACGAAAAAAACAGCAAATTGTTTTTTTGCAGGAGAGAAACCCTAACGGAAACGAATACTTTATCAGGACGACATTGATAACAGATTCAAAAACTATGAAAAACCCCCAAAATTGATAAAGAAAGGACTTAGATCCCAAAAGAGATGTAAGGATTTCAAAGAAGAATTTTACCTTCAAAGAGAGAATCAACACTTGGGAGTTGGGAGTCGAAGGCTAGGGGCTACTCGGAATAAGAAAACATCAATATTTATGTATAATAATGTTAAAGTATTAAAATAAATCATATTATATTAATTCTATAATTTTTATAATTTATTTTAGTTTAATGAAAAAATACAAAAGTTAAAGTATAATAGAAGGTGAATATATTTGTTATTAATATTTAAAATGATAAAATGAAATATATAATATATATTATGCTATTATATATTAATAAATGTTGGATGTCACCAAATTGGTTCGGATCATACATGATAAAAGTCATATCGATCAAAAAATCAAAGGTGATCCGATCAAGTCGAATATGCACTGTTCCAATATTGGAAAAAGACGATTTGAATGCAATTCAGATATACAACATATATGGATTATTTTATTTTCATGCAAACTCCCTACCAACATATTTATGGTTTTTGACTTCAAATATGGGTCATAAAAATACCAACGTTTTTGTCCAACACAAAGAGTGATTGCCTCAGGAAGAGTTATCTTTTCTGTTTAACAGCATGCCCACCCTGGAATCGGCTCAATCGGAGGTAGGGTTCAGCGGCTGGAAGAGCACCACATGTCGCGTGGTGTCCGGTAACTTGAATTGATGTTGTTAAAACATGAATATATGTTGTTAGAACCAAGAATAATTTGATTATATCATAATTTATGTGATTAAACTAGAGAACGAATAAAAAATATTTTGTTTTTATGAAAACAATTATACATTAATTTTATCCTCATTTTACCCAAAAGCAAAAGATTTAAATGGATGATATATTGCTCAAAATTCCTATTTTTGCTCATTCAAAGATAATTTTATCCTCTAAAGTGCAGTCACACTTTTCATATTTTCTCATAAACAACATGTGAAANTCGTCCGACGGCCTTCTGTCCATCGGCCTAAGGAATTGAATTCTGGTGGCGAGACTGCAGGCTTAAGGGCGACAAAAATCCGCAATAGGCTTCCCACTCAACCTACTTGAACAAGGAATTCAACTTTTCTTCTACAATTTTAAATAATTATACTCGTTTAAGAATCATAAAAGCGAAAAAATGTTATCTTCATTAACAAAACGAAAAAAACAGCAAATTGTTTTTGTGCAGGAGAGAAACCCTAACGGAAACGAATACTTTATCAGGACGACATTGATAATAGATTCAAAAACTATGAAAAACCCCCAAAATTGATAAAGAAAGGACTTAGATCCCAAAAGAGATGTAAGGATTTCAAAGAATAATTTTACCTTCAAAGAGAGAATCAACACTTGGGAGTTGGGAGTCGAAGGCTTGGGGCTACTCGGAAGTCGGAATAAGAAAACATCAAATAAATAAAAAAATATAAATATATATTGGATGACTTACAAATTTGATCCTCGTGGTTTCCTATTTTGATAATTTTGGTCCTCCTATTTTGATAATTGTGGCAGATTAAGTCCCTTAACTTTATTTGTAGCAAAATTAGTCATCCTACTTTACCACATTTGACAAATTAGGTCCTCCAAGTTTTATATTTATGGCAAATTTGGTCCCTAAAGTTGTAATTTGTAATTTTTCATTTTTATATAATACAGAGACTAATTTTGCCACTATGATCAAACTACATGGACTGATTTTGTTAGATTTTATTTGGAGAACTAAATGTGAAATTTAAGGAACCGATTTTGCCAAATTTTCAAAATTCGATGACTGAAAATACCAAAATAAACTTGGAGGACTAAATTTACCAAAATGATCAAACTACGAATACCAAAAACGTCATTTTCTCAATATATATTACATATGGCGCAAAGGTGGGTGAATGTATATCTGAACACATTTTGTATCCGATCATACATATCATCAAAATGTTGATTCAAAATCAATTTGAAATAATTTATTGGTTTCGGATTAATTTACGAATATTGTTGGAATTTACAAATTCCAACAAATACCTTAATATATTTTATTTTAATAATTTATAATCATAAAAAATATAATTAACCATAAATATTTTAAAAATATTTTAAAATTAAATATTGGATATATTAAAAAATTATTTCCCAATTAAATATATATGTATAATAATGTTAAAATATTAAAATAAATCATATTATATTAATTCTATAATTTTTATAATTTATTTTAGTTTAATGAAAAAAATACAAAAGTTAAAGTATAATAGAAGGTGAATATATTTGTTATTAATATTTAAAATGATAAAATGAAATATATAATATATATTATGCTATTATATATTAATAAATGTTGGATGTCATCAAATTGGTTCGGATCATACATGATAAAAGTCATATCGATCAAAAAATCAAAGGTGATCCGATCAGGTCAAATATGCACTGTTCCAATATTGGAAAAATACTATTTGAATACAATTCAGATATACAACATATATGGATTATTTGATTTTCATGCAAACTCCCTACCAACATATTTATGGTTTTTGACTTCATATATGGGTCATAAAAATACCAACGTTTTTGTCCAACACAAAGAGTGATTGCGTCAGGAAGAGTTATCTTTTCTGTTTAACAGCATGCCCACCCTGGAATCGGCTCAATCGGAGGTAGGGTTCAGCGGCTGGAAGAGCACCACATGTCGCGTGGTGTCCGGTAACTTGAATTGATGTTGTTAAAACATGAATATATGTTGTTAGAACCAAGAATAATTTGATTATATCATAATTTATGTGATTAAACTAGAGAACGAATAAAAAATATTTTGTTTTTATGAAAACAATTATACATTAATTTTATCCTCGTTTTACCCAAAAGCAAAAGATTTAATTGGATGATATATTGCTCAAAATTCCTATTTTTGCTCATTCAAAGATAATTTTATCCTCTAAAGTGCAGTCACACTTTTCATATTTTCTCATAAACAACATGTGAAAAATGTTTGTATCACTTTAGTCTTAATCATTAATCCAGCCAAATAATTTATAGGTTGAACTTAATATGTGCCATAGGTTTACAGCCGTCCGATCTAAAGCAAATAATTGGACAAATCATTATGATTGGTGCCCACTACCAAATGAAAACTGTGGCTTTCAGGACATTCCATTTTTGATCGAATATGCTTTAGACGACACAATCCGTTTTCATTTCACCGTTTCACACCTCCTGCCGATATGAGCAAGGCATTATTTAGAATAACGAAGAACCCATTTATTCATATATAATATATAAGAAGAAAGAGATATCACTACTGTACAAAATTTGTAGAAATAATTAAGTATGATATGTATTTTTCACTATATATCAATTCAATTCACATCTAATTTTTCAATGTAGGTAATGTCTTTATTATTTCAACACACTCTTTCAAGTTTAATTAATTGACAATGTTCAAGTCTTTTAAATATGTGACTTCATTCCTTTAATCTCATTTGTTCATGCTCCACAATCATAATTTCAACTACATTCTATAATTCCAACATAATATCGAAACTGATTCGATTCATTTCAATTTTATAAGTGCAAACTTATGATTAAGCTTGAGTGTTGAATTTTGTCTCACATTATTTATAGAAATGAGATTGATTAGACTTATAAGGGTAAATAATGCTATCATAACTCATGAGTCTTTAAATGTATTTTTCATTCACTTAATCTATCTCATAATTTCGGTTAAAATGTATAATTCCAAAACACCCTAAAACCTCTATTTTTATTCACAATAGTAGACAGAAGTAGGGTTGTTATTCGATCCGAACGAACCGAATGCACTGTGTTCATATTCGTTCATATTTTTATTCGAACGTGAAAATATGTTAGAACATTGTTCAAATTATTAAGTGAATGTTCATGTTCGTTCGAATAGCTTGTTCGAACATGTTTGTACTATTTGTGCGAAATTCATCCAAATGGTTCTTTATGTTCTAACTCATCCTCATTTTCTATAGAAATTGGTTCATTATAAAAAACAATAACTTCATTCAAATGATTCACTGGCGATGAATATTCGTCTTATTCCATATTTGACATTTTGAGAGTTTTGTAAAATATTAAATGTATTATCTTTTCAGTATTTTGAATCTAATGACGAATTGAAAAGTAATTCACAACAGCCATTATAGTTAATGAATGAAAATTATGGTTTTGTAAAGTTTTTTAAACTTAAATACTATAATATAATATAATAAAAATTAATTTAAATAATATATTTATTCACGAACGTTCACATTTGTTCACGAAAATGTTCATATTTGTTCAAATTATAAACGAACAAAAAAAATTATTCGAACAATGTTCATATTTTTATTCGAACGAGCGAACACAATCACATACGAACCGAACACATATTGTTCACGAACTGTTGGGATCGTGTAAGAGCCATAGACAGAAGGCATGCTTCGCCGTCCCCAAATGCATAGATTACAACAAACAACCAAAAATACATTCCGCCGATCAGATCACCGTCTGTTCCGGTTGCTGTTGAAGGATCACGGGTTTAATTTTACCCTTCCAAATCTCGGAGAAAGTCATGGCGTCACCCACCAATCGCTTCATTTCTACGACAACCAACTTCTCCGTTAGCCGGTAAACGTCTACGGTAAACATGAAATTACGGTTTTTGCCCTCGAGTAATACGCCGCTATTCTTCATCTTCTTTAACTGAATTCCGTACTTCTCTGCCTTAACTGCCTCCTCAACTTTCGCCATGATATTCTCCGGTGAATCGTCAGCCGTGAGGCGGTGTACGGTATCTGAATCGTCGTACTTGTCTTCGAAGAGAGAGGAGAGATTCAGACCTCTTGAGAATGAGATTATATCGAAAGCGTTTAAATCCTTGAGTTTCTTGCTTTCGCAATCGTCATCCACTCTGAAAACTTCTTTTGCTCTGGAATTTTCCTCCTTGTATCCCTTTCTGAACCATGGATCTCGCTTGATTTCCGCAATTGTTATTCTTGATTCAGGGTTTGTATCAAGGAGACGGAGGAGAAAACGCTTCAAATCCGATGACATCCACTTAGGGCACCGGAATTCCCCTTTGTAGATCTTCCTATACATGTTCATCAAATTCACATCGTTGAATGGCAAATATCCTGCTACAAGAACAAACAAAACGATTCCACAAGACCAGACATCTACTTTTGCACCTTCATAGCCTTTCTTCGCGAGAATCTCCGGCGCTACATACGCCGGAGTTCCGCAAAGCGTGTGCAATAATCCATCAGCGCGAACATTATTTGTCAATGCGCTGAGTCCAAAATCAGAGACCTTCAAATCTCCATTCTCATCAAGTAATAGATTCTCCGGCTTCAAATCGCGGTGAAAAATCCCTCTAAAATGGCAGTGACTAACCGCAGAGATCAACTGATGGAAATACTTCCTGCCTAAATCCTCGCTAAGCCGTCCTTTTGCAACCTTTGAGAACAACTCACCGCCCTTGACAAACTCCAGAACAAAATAAATCTTAGCCCTAGTCGCCAAAACTTCGAACAATCGCACAATATGACGGTGACGAAGCCTGCTCATAATCGAGATCTCACGCTTAATGTTCATCATGAGATTGGGATTACTCTCTAACTTGCTCTTGCTAATCACCTTAATCGCCACACTCTGGCCGGTCAAAATGTTCCTCGCGTGGTACACCTTCGCAAAGCCGCCACAACCGAGAAGCTTTCCAAACTCATATTTATCGAACAATCGAGTTCCACGCTCGTCCACCATGTCTTCCTCTCCGGTGAACTCAAACTCCGGCATTGCTGATATCTGAATAAAACTCGATAATCAGAAAAATCAGCAATACATCTATCTAAGAATTGTGCCAGTTTTGGATTTTATGCGATTCCAGCAGTTTCGGAGTAGTTTCCGTGGAAATAATCTAAGGGGCAGACTTGCAAGAGTATTTAAAGGGTGAAGTTGCAGGTCCGTCGAGTCCAACGCGTGTGAACGCGTGCAGGTTAGAAACGACGGGGAATTTTATTTAATTTATTTTTACATTTTTTAATTACGTCACGCAAGCTTTTTTGTTAGGCGTAGATTTATCAATCTTTTTAAGTGTACAGTAATAAAATATGTGTATATTTACGGATTCAATATATATTTTTATTTTGTATAAAATATAATATGTATTTAATTTTATTTTTTAATTATATACATCTAGATTAATTATCAATGTTTGAAATGTTACGAAACTTACGGAATCATACGTTAATATAAAAACATCAAAACCCATAAATTATATGAATATTTTATGTATTCCAAATATTTTGTTGAAATAAACATATTGTATAATTGTAACCAATTTGGAATGTTTTTGAATGTATTATTTTATTGTTCATATAATAAACAAAATATTTGAATAAACGTGGATGGTTTTTATGATCCAAAAAACATTTGTGGTGCCTAGTTGGGTCGGATCTCAGGTACGTATTTGTTTACTTATTTTCAAATACCAATAATTACTCAAATAACAATTTTTTAATTAAGTTTTATAAAACCATGGTCAATCATTATTTTGTATGTGTGAGTATGACTAGGAAATTATGGATTCTTTTTATTATTTGTGCAAACATAATTTAATCAATGAAGTCTATCATAGGTCAATCAATGAATTATTTATAATATTATATAATTTGAAAAATATATTATTTATCAATTTTCTAATAATCAATATGAGTTTTCGAGTATAAATAAACAAAAAATGTAACATATTGGCCGGTACGTTGCTGGTGTAACCGCGACGACCACTGCAAACCATACTGAAATGAGCTGAAGTTAAGTGTTTTATTAAAATTCAAGTTCCGAAATAGACAACATGTGGAGGTTTGGTTCAAGTACAAAATTTTAAAAGATACAAATTTAGGTTTTAAATTAAAATAATATGGAAAATACACAAATTTGATTATCATATTTTTATTATTTTATCAATTTTGATCTCTAAAGTGTTATGATTGAAACAATTTTAAACTCCAAAATATGAGGATCGCTAAATGAGTCTCTTATGCTCTCTCAATTTTGACATATAAATCTCTAAAGTTGAATATGTATATCATATTTTATTCTCAAAGTTTTCAATTTTGTAATATGAAATTATTATGTTATCAACCTAAATAAAATTTTGCAGATTATTTTTGTCAATTTGGATATTTGATTTTTAAAATTCAACAAATTTGAAAGATTAAATCTATCAAAACTTTAAATTCGAAGATTAAATATTGCTATGGATGAATTTTTACCAAAAGAGAATGAAAATGATATTTTCTCAAATAATATGAATATATGAAATAAGGAAATACACTTTGATAGGTTGATATGTGATACGTACGTATACTATTAATTAGATTGGGAATTTAGACATTTCGAGAGTACATATGTCAATGTCGAGTGGACATTGTTCAGTGGTGGCAGTAGACTCTCGTGACACGTGTTAAAGGATTGTTCTGTTTATTTTGTCTTTACGATTCGTTTGCAGTAGTGGCAGAAACTCATTGGGACATGTGTTGTCTGTTTGATTAGGACAATTGGGGACAATTACTGAAACTGGTTTATTCCCTCGCCACGGCACGCTTCGTATTGTACAGGTGGCGGAAGTCTCACAAGACACTTACTTTGAGATGTTTATATATAATTTTAAATTAATTATGTTTGAAGATTTTTAATTTTTATAGAAATATATAATTATATTCTTTAGGATTGGTGATTATCTTCGTATTCTCTTAACTAAAAAGTTAAAATTGAAAAAAAATTAAAAAATAAACATAAAAAACTAAAAATCAATTAATTGCGTTCATACATTAATTATTTTTTAAATTTGCTAAGTTATATAATTTTTATCGATTTTTAATTATTTTTCTTAATTTCATATTTTAGTGAAATTTTAATCTTTTAGGTTTTATGAATTTTTTTTTATATATTGGTTTTGTTGAAAGTATTTATCAATAATAAAGTTTATAAAAAAACTATAAATTTTATAATTATGGTTATAATAATAATAAAATTTATGAATCTCTATTAGGATTCTCTAAAAGTTTCACATTAAGAATCATAAATTGTGTTGTGGTAACATAGATTTTAATGAGACATCAATTTAAAAATTTCTGCTTCACTAATTTTTTATAAAGATATTTATATATACTTAAATATAATTCAATACAGTAGTAAATAAATAATATATATTAAATTTTGTGACTATTGATTTTAAATTTATTTTGATTCCAAAATTAACATATTGTGTAGCAGTGACCAAACGAACACATTTTTTTACAATTCTCAAACTAAAACAGTTATCTTCTCCTCAACATGTTAGGTTACACAATCTAATTATTTGTTAAATTTAATCAATTTATTCAGTTTGAAAATAATGATTTTAGCGGAGTTAAAATCATATTCATCGACAATAAAAAAATAAGGTTGTCTAAGCGAACACAAAATTCTTACTTTTTTGCAAAGAAATGAGAAAATACTTGGTCCAAAAGTTCAACATTTTCAAATAAAGCCACGATCTTTTCAAAATCTCACATGGAGTTTTGTAGTTTCCGGTTTAGAAACCTTGATTCGAGGATAAGTACGAAAATGTTGACTATATATGGTTCTTGACCCATATTCAAAATAAGAATAATAAGACCAATATTTGATGTCATTCAATAACATAAAAAAAAACATATATATGATTTGGATGGTCTCGTAGTCAAGTTCTAAGACCATCTACGAACTTGAAAACGGAGAAGATGAACTAGAAAACAAAAGTAGCTTCCTGAAAAATTCTTTAAAAGAAAACCATAATTACATTCATTCAATTACTATAACATATTTAAAAATCTCACCGCTATTTTGATCGAGGAGCAATGAAACCTATATCTGAGTACACATTAACACATCTCAATTTCAAAAGGTTGAAACAAAAAACCCAATAACAATAACAAATCCTTTCTTTGTTCGGTTTAGGAGTACTATGAATATAAAATACATCCATCCCCAAGATACTAGTACTATGCATCCTCATCCTCATCCTCATCCTCATCCTCATCCTCATCCTCATCCTCATCCAAATGAATGAAAACTAAAAGGGGAGTCGTGGCTTTCTGCACAATACAAAGCTTAGTTTTAGCTAAGAGCTTAACACCAACTTAACAAAATTGCAACTCACCATGTGACATTATGAATTCAGGCAAGCTCACGTATCCAGGACATGAGTTTCCAGAACCCGCTTCACAGTCCCGAGGCTACAAAAATAACAAATACATTAGATGACCAAGTACCCCTTAAAACTATAAAGAAGAGTGTGGGTGTTGTTAAATTTTTAGAATCGGGTCAATTTACGTGGGGAGTGTGTTAGAATATAGCGTATAAGAGGGAGGAAACCACATCATAAATGACTTGAACTATGGTCCACACCAAATTCAATATTCGACATGGGATAATTTCATTATTTCAATAGGTGTAGTTCAGTCCATAAGAGAAGTGAATCACATTAAAAAGACTAGGCCAAACCGATTAATCATTGTATCACTCCCTCATAAGCTAGAATATTTGTATGGATATATTTCAACAAACTATGGGGTACAATACAAGACCTTAAAATCCTTGTAGAAGCAAAGGTGCAGTTCTTGGATAGCATCTTTGGAGCATTGTACTTCTGGAGTAACATGGAAGGCATTTTGAATAGCCTCCACGATACCTCCCAATGGATATTTTTCAGAATTAGATGCTATATATCCAGCTCCTTCTAGAACTTCCTGCAAAAACTCATTTTCTTGTATATAAATTCACAGGTAAATGACATTCTCTTAGGATTTAGAACAAGATAGTCTAAATCCTTACAGTGATGTTATATTTGAGATACAAATTAATAGCTGTTAAGAAGTAGTTGTATTCATCCCCTGTTACTGAAGAAGCACAGTTTCCATGTTTTTCTACATAAAATGGAAGTAAAATATTACATAATATGCGCTTCAGCATGTTATTTCAAGGAAGTGATTTACCCCACTATTTCAAGACGTAACGCAGGCAAACCATGAAAAAAATTGAGTAGAAATTGTTAGCTTCATGTAAAATCGACATGAGTTGCAAATAAACTTGACTAAACATAGTAACCTCATGTTCCCAGAATAATCCTTTGCCACCATGACAATTTGAAGAGGAGCTGCAGCTCAAAGATGGCCAATACTTATTCAGTGCTTCACGCAATGGTGAAATCTGTAGATTTAAATTGTAAAGATAGGAACCTCAAATAAATTACAAAGGGAACTTAGACTGAACAACTGTCAAATATTGGTCCCATGATTATTGGAATTATAGAGTGTGGCCGAAATAACGACGGGAGAGCGTGAACGAACGGGATTAAGGGAAGGAACCCATACATTTAATAGATTTGAACAAGTCATTATGTGATGGAATTCTCACCCTTATAAACCTAATCAATCCCACTTCTTTTAACAATGTGGGACAAATTCAACAATGATCTTGCTCTATTTTCAAAGCAATTCACGACAATACTGTGCAGAAGCAACAGATTCTATAGTTTCAATGTAACAGGGTGTTTCATACTCTTTTTAGGTATTAAGAAAACACACAAATACTTCACTGCATAAAAGGTTGTGCTCTCATAAAATAACCAATAAGCTGCAGTTAGCAGCATTTTTTTTAAAAAAAGTCTATTTAAGTGTGGACAAATTTATAGTTTTCTGCAAGAGCTAAGTCTTAATCCATGCAGCATCGATATTTTGATTCCTCACAATAAAAAGGATGTTAAAGAATATGTTCTATATCGGATATAGAATGTGGAAACATATGATCTACAATGGAATGAGATAAGACTACTAATTCATGAAATGTGTCACTAATGCAATATTCTGGCCAATTTGATTATAAATATGTACACAATTTACATGATGTGCATTGTAGAAGCAATTAGACTGCAGGAAAACATACAGATTTATGAACTTATGCAGTAAGGAAATGATAAGTTGAGCATAAGTACCTCCTTCACATCAAATCTTTTACCAGTGCAACATGAAGGCCAAGTTCCGTCATTATAATCTGGCCATAGTCCATCTGAAGAAAATAAATGTAAAACACAGCTGAACAAATCACATTTCATGAATAAAAAGAAAGCATATTGGAAAATTGAAATTTCAAATCATAACAGAAGTTTTCATATGGGATGTAAGAGGACAAGCTTACGAATTGTGAATCCCATCAGATCAGTTGAGCTGGAAAAGTGAGAACATTTATTAGGGATTTCAATGGCATTCATTTGCTGAATTGAGAGAACTTATAGACAATTAGAAAGAGTAGGATTTAATTCTCACTAAACGCCCTGAAAAGAAGAGTATAAAAATCTAGAAGCTAAAGAAAAGCCATAACCCAATTCTCCATACAAAGTAAGAAATAACAACTGATTGCAAAAAATACCCATGACAACAGCCGTTTGAGGAACAGCAACGCCGTGTATTTTGACAATAAGTTCCTGGCCATTGTAGTGCGAGCTTGAAGAGATCAAATTCTCTCTTTTTAAGAAATATTTTTCCCAACAGGTCTCCCTCAATCCCACCAGCACTGACCTCCGGAACGCAGAGATAGGAGACAAATAGGCTTATAGATATAATCAAGCATCCCAAAGCTTTAGGCAGTGAAATATGGAAGGAAGCCATGGTTCACCTCTGAATAGGCGATGAGTGAGACACCACCATATGATTTTTTATAGAGCGTGTGTTCCACATCTGGCCGTTGGATGAAGGAATGGAATGAATATTCAGGGAATATTTTTTATGAGTTTTTTAACAAACGTTTTAGTATTTCGTAACTGATATATACAAAAGCAATTTATTATATATGAAATTACCATTAGCACAATTAAAATTCAGGTTGAAAGAGTCCCTAGCATGCAATTTAGATATGATTATTTAGATATTTTTGAGTTTATAATTTTTGATTTACTAAAGTATAGTTTGAAATACAATGTTTATTACTTAAGTTTTGTTGCACTAATTATCTATATTTCTGAAAATTGTTTGAAAAAGTATGATTTGTATCTTTATGATTTATGATTTAGGCTATACTAAAATTTTCGTTCGGAATTAGGGGTGAGCATTCAGTATCAAATACCAAACCAAACTAAATATTTAAATACATAATACCAAACCAAACTAAATATTGAATACCGATCCCGATCCAATAATTTTTTGGTATCGATACCAAAATAATTTCGGTATTTTGGTATTGGTACCAAAATACCAAAATTAAAAACAAATAAAAAAATTGTCTCAATCAATTATATATAAAAATATTTTAAAAAGACAAACATTAAGTAATTAATCAAATTTCTCTATTTATATAATAATACAATCTTCAATTCATCTAGTTTCTACTATAATATAAGTGTAGAATGTTCCGAAACTTCTGAAAGCAAATACAAAAAATAATTATTAGAAAATAAATGAGAAGTTGATATTTTACTTATGTGAAAGTAAATTACTATTCTCAAAGTTATCTTGCTTTTATTGATTTTCTTCAATATCATCAGAATATAGTCTATGGAGACAATATTGAGTGCATACAAGTGTCTCCATACTTTTCAAACTCAAAGAACTTCTATAAGAATCAATGATTAGTCAATCTATTATACTAATAATAGGTGTAAATTAGAATGATGCCCTAAAATCATACATTAAATCCAATATTAATAAATAATGATTTATGTCTCATTTAAATTTTTTTTAAAAAATATATTTTTAAAAATTAATTTGATATTCGGTATTTAACGAATTTTCATTCTGATTACCGAATACCAAATCAAATACCATAATTTCATAAAATCAATTACCAAATCGAATATCAAATATCAAATATCGAAATAACAAAATTTTGGTATGATATTTGATATTCCAAAATTTTTGTTCACCTCAATCGGTAATCTCATAGTAGAGTAATAAATGAAATTATGATTTTTATATATTAATGTGTTAGGACTTAGGATTTATCATTATATATACATGATAAATTCCCAAATAAACATTTATAGTTTTCGGGTCCTTCGTCCAGATTTTTGCTTGCTTCCCCCCACGCTCCACACCGCAACAGGGATCGCGATTCTTGAATATTGTTGTGTTTTTTGGAGGCCAACCGGAGATTGGTGAAACCTGTTGCGGATTCTCGAAATCGTTAATGTAATGAGCTGTTCCTTTGTTTCACTTTGATGTGGAATTTATTTTGTAGTCGAAATTCGAGAATAAGCGTTTAGTTTTGCGTTTTTCTTATTGCATTTGAAAATTCGCTATTGCTATGAATCTGTATTTCTCCCTTCATCCAATTTTCAATTAGGGTTGAATAGTTTCAATTTTGGATCGAACATCTTGTTTTCTTGAAATTATGTATTTTTTCATTGGTATTTTAGGGTTATATTATTTTACATAATCTATGGACATTCTTCTGTTTTGCAGTACATTAATTGCAATTAATGAACAATTTTCGAATCAGGCACTGATCGATGGATCACGAATGTAAGAAGTTTGGAAGAGGTAGCATTGTAAATACAGTGAGCCTGTTCCAGGATTTGCTTTTTTGTGATATTGCCTTTGTTTTGAATCTTCCTTGAAATTTGTGTATTCCTTTGTTAAATTGAAGATGTTACTCTGTAATGGCATGTTTGTAAATATTGCGCATGGCAGCTGTATGCTATCTTTATTCCAAATTCATTTTTTGTAGTGCTGTTGTTTAAGTTTGCTTTTTAAGCAGCTGTATAGATTTATGCAGCATTTCCAATTAAATGTGCAAGGTAAATTTATTTTTTTGGATGGACATGCCCTCAAGTGAGGTGAATGCTTACTTTATAGCAAGGCAAACTTGGTGTACCATTTTGGAGAGATGCATAATGTCATCTATATGGGATATGCTTCTTATCAAGCCTTATTTTAAGAACTCTCGTTAAAGCCTGAATTTGCATGATTAATTGGTGTTTCAGCTCTGCCTAAACATTTTAAAACTTTGAACTGTTCTTGTATCTAGGCCCCAAGGAACTTACTGGTTCTGTAGATCTTATCAGTCACCACAAGTTGTTGCCTCATCATAATTTCTTCTGCAAGAGGTCACTCCCATTATCGATATCAGACTCACATTATCATCACAATGTAGTCGGAGATATAGAAATCAGAAAAGGAGAGGGGATGCAACTGACCCAGCTCATTCAAGATAAATCATTAAGTAGAGATATAAAATCACATATACAGCCCTTTGACCTTGATATTCTCAAGGTGGCCTTTCATCTGAGGGAAGCTGGTCCGATTGACCTTCCTCTTGTGAGTACAAATTTTTGCCTTATGATTTTTATTTGGATTATTTTAAGACTTCCTTCAGATTTGTTCAGAAACGTGAGTTTCAATTCTCTGGATCCCTTTATTAATGATGGTTACACCATTGTGAGAAGTATAAGGTCTTTGATGTTTTTGCAGTCTGATAAGGGCACTCCTACAGTATTACGAAAATCCAAAAGTGGTCTAAATATAAGGAAAGGAAACATAAAAAGCATAAAGACCGGGATAAAACAAAGATAAAGAGCACAGGAAGCACAAACATTGGCATAAAGATCGAACTAAAGAGAATGAGAAGGAGAAAAGAAAAGATGAAACTAATAATGGTCATTCCAAAAGGCATAATGAGAAGGTAGATAAAGTCCATACCAAGGTTTCAGAAAAAGTAAATCTTGATGTGCTAAAATACATAGATTCATCTTTATGATTCGTGCACCTTCGATTTGTACCATTATTTTATTGGCATTAAACCTTCGATCTTTGGAGTTTGTGGTAGCAGGATCTAGGTGCATAAAAATTTGATAGATTGCCTGAGGCAGCACACTTTTAACCCACCTATCTCAATATATTTACTAATAAATATTTTGGTAATGCACCTGCCTTATGTAATTATCATGATTTCAGAAGAGGAAGCACGATGGACATGGTGATGGCATTGACAATCAGAAGCACAAGAAAAGTAAGGTAAATGGTGAACCCTAACAGTTTATTTGAATTCTTTTGCTAGTTGACATGTGCTGTAGTGAAGACAGATGATACTTTATTTGATGCCTAATGATATTTTATGTAACAACTTTGAATCAAAAGTGTTGACACCTGAAATGGCACAGCACAAAAGCTCAAAGTCTGAAGAGATTGGAAGAGTAGCAGGAGTAAAATAGTGGTGATTTTTTTGTTTATCATCGAAGATATTGTCATCCAGAACTGAAGCTTTGATTAAACATTACGCATTGCATCAGGTACACGGTTTTCTGGATGTTAAGGTGTTTTCAGTGATGATTTTTTGTGTTTGTCACCGTGCTTTACATACCTTGATTGAATAATCTATCCCATCCCTTGCTGTTTTGCTTTCTTGATGTTGTCTACATTTATTTCCCTGTTATGCTATTTTACATTGAACATAATCACACGATACCCTCTGGGTCATTACATCTTTTTATAAGACCATCACAACTTGTTGTCATACAGAATTTCTGGTGGTCCTGTATGGCTGAGAATGCCTGCTTTTAGAATCGATGGAACAAAATAATCTGTTGAAAATTCATGGTTTTGTGTAGACATCACACTGATTCTCTTGATCACTTTCTTTAATACACAGAGCAATGAGAATCTTCTTTAACATTTTGAGATAATTATTTTTACAGCAGCATCTATTTTTCTTTTATGTAGTTTGTATTGTTGAATGCAATCAAGTTTGAAACAGGTAAACTCCCAAGTATTGATTCTCTGTTTTTGTCACAGGATCCCTCAAACTTGCTGTTACTGGATGGATATCTCTTAGTTTTAGACTCAATGTGGGCATGAGCACCTTGTCCACATAAAGGTTAGTTTAATTGATCGATCATAAATGACTTTTTCTATGCATTAATTCATAGCTTTGGTTTGATGGGAATGTGGTAAAAAAAGAGCTAGTGTTAGTTAATGTTGTTGTATTGTAGTGACTGAGTCCCCACTCACCCACTGGCACTAGTGAGGGCTGATGTGAAGGCGCGCCCAGGCCCAGCTGCGTCAATCATAAATAGCCACCCCCCCTCCTCTCACTATTACCAAAAAAGCTACTTTTTTGTGGCCCCTCCGCAAATTACTATGAAAATAGTCATTCTTAAACATCCAAATAGTCTTAAAACTGCAAAATTATCTACTAAAATGATCCACTTTTTTATTTTTATTAAAAAATTAGTTGAAGATGCTAATCTGCTAGATCTCTAGATAGTGTCCAGTGTTGGAGATGTCGATCAGCTAAGTTGATAAACGATCGAAAATGGAACTAGTACTTAAGCATTTGTGTACAAATTTGATATTGTGAGATTATTGTCAAACGTGTTGAAATACTCTCTATCATGGTATATGGAAATATAATTGTTATAGTTTATATGATGAGTGATATTGTGAGCAATTAGCTATTTTAAACGGACATCATCACGGGGATTCAGATTCGAGAACTTGAATTTGTTAAAGAGTTTGATTTGTTAATATTATCAATTATTTTTTAATTAAAATATAAAATTCATATAATTATATTATACAAAATAATAAATTAAAACTACAAAAATATATGATAATTAATGTTTAAAACATATAAAATACTGAAATAGTTGATATATATTATATTATATCTCAAGAATATTGATATATCGTTAATTTTTTAAACATTAACAAAATTATATTAATATATATAAATAAATTTAAATCGTGATTATTTCAAAATAAATAATAATAAATTTAAATATAAAAAACGGACTCGTGTCTAATAAGTGTCCGATGAGAATCGGTATCCGAAAAGAGTCTGATCGGATTCGATATCTCCATAGAATAGTCCGTTTGACATAGATAATTAGTTTGGTTTAACATTTTTCAATATGATTAACTTATCTTATAAACTAAACTATATGGATATTCTCTTCACCTATTAAATCTTGAATTTTTACAAAATTGGACATGTTGACTGTCAACGATCCTTGCATATGTGTTGATTGAGCGACCATTATTGAATGACCGCACGAAAGAAATATTTTAAATATATATATTATAAATGATGTTAATTCACGCAACTCACATTATGGATAAATATTTGAAATTTAATTTAATTATTATTCTATGTCTATTGGGGTAATTTTAATTTTATATGTTTTTTCTAATTAACTACTCAATGTAGATATATTTAATTTAGTTTTGTAGTTTTTGAACTATTAAAAAATACATCACGTAATGTGGAAAGGAAGAATAAACCAACATCCTATTTGAGTTTAGTTTGGAAAGGAACATTTTCATTAGATAAAAAATGAAGATGGCCCCCTACCGTACCAGGCAATATGTTTATTTATTACTTATTTATTTTTTAAATATGTATATATATAATTAGAGAAAATAACGTCCTTGTTTTTCGTAGTTTTATCATTTTGCAAATTTAGTTCTTCAAGTTTATTTTGGCATTTTCAGTCCTCGAAATTTGGATATTTGACAAAATCGATCCTCCTATTTTGGAACATTTGGTAAAATCGATTCTCAAATTTCATATTTAGTTCTTCTAATGAAATCAAACAAAACTGGTCCATGTAATTTGATCGTAGTGGTAAAATTAGTCTCCGTATTATATAAAAATGAAAAAATTACAAATTACAAACTTCGGGGACCAAATTTGCCATATACATAAAATTTAGAGAACCTAATTTATCAAATGTGGTAAAATATGAAGACTAATTTTACCACAAATAAAGTTAAGAGACATAATTTGCCACAATTGTCAAAATATGAGGACAAAAATTGTCAAAATATGAAACTACGAGAACCAAATTTGCGCATCGCCTTATATAATTACTATAAGTTGTGCGTGTGCTCATAATTTAGTATTTTCATTCTCAATCTCTTTTAAGTTGAGTTTTTTATTTGTTAATTATATATATAATTACTATAAGTCATCATTCATCCTATTTATTCTACTCAATGAGCATCTTTAATTAATATCACGTCATCTAAGTTTTGTAATTAAATATTTGAGTTACTAAGATTCAAAATCATTTAATTTGACCCTAATATCCATTTATATTCGAGCGGTGTTTCGTATTTCACATATTAAAATTTAAAGTGTGTAAATTATAGGTCTCAATTGTTTACAATTACAAAAATAATATTTTAAATTATCAAATTAATCACTAAAAAATAGACAGAAACACTACTGTTCACTTGTGGATTATTCTCGAGTACATTTGAAAATTTGAGTATTAAATATACTATTAAAATTAAGATTATTTTTAATCTTGGGATACTATTAAGATACACGTATAATGAAGAAATAATTGTTGAATTGTTTCAAGTGTGGGCATCTATGTTAAATGGACACCGCCATTGCGCCACGGGGATTCGCGGACTCGGACTCGGGGACTCAGATTTGTTAAAGAGTTCGACTCGTTAATATCAATTATTTTTTTAATTAAAATATAAAATTTTAAAAAGACATTTATTGTTAACATGGTTCATAATTAATAATAAATAAAATTATGTTTATCTAATTATATTATACAAAATAATAAATTACTACCACAAATATATATGATAATTAATGTTTAAAACCTGTAAAATATCGAAATAATTGGTATAAACTATATTATATTCTAATAATACTGATATACAACTAATTTTTTAAACATTAACGAATTATATTAATATATATAAATAAAAACAAATTTAAATAATAACTATTTCAAAATAAATAATAATAAATTTAAATATAAAAAACGAACTCGTGTCTAACAAATGTTCGAAAAGAGTCGTCTAGAAGAGTTCAACCAGGATTCTGTTTACCAAGAGAATAATTCGTTTAGCATAGGTGGGCATTTCCATGCGCTAGTGGGCCTATTGAGAAGAACGACGAGTACGGGCGTCTTGGTAATGATATTTATTCAATTAAAGTTCATATTTATTTGTTTTTAAAATAAATAATAAAGTATTATCATATATATCTTATATGTAATTGTATTTTTAATGAACTATAGTTTTATAATGATGATAATTGTTGTTCTCAAAATATCAAGATAACAAAAATGGATCATATATTTGTATATTGTAAAAAAGTCAGTTATCATCCGTTTGTGTAATATCGGCCAAAATCAAATTTAATGGTTCGATTTTGTCACTTTTTAGATCTGATTTGTCAATTATTGGAGGGTGAAATTTGTCTAAATCTTAAAATTTGAGGTCAAAAATTATAAAAGTTTTGGAATTGAAATCACCATTTTCCCATTTTTAATTATATTTTTTAAAGATCAAAATAAAAGTAGAATTCACATTTTTTTACATTATAAAACTCAATTATGAGGAGGGAATTCCACATATCACTTAATTATAAGTAGATTAAAATAAACAGTTCATTTAATAAATGAATTTTAAGTAATCTTTTAAAAACTATACATTCAATCGAAATATTCTAATCAGAGATTGGTTTTTTAGATATTAGATCATTTAAAATTACTGATAAAACGTTTAATATTATAATATTTTTTAAAAAACATTATTAAAAGAATCAATTTTTTAAAAAGAATAATGTTTTTATACCGTACCAATAGTTTTTATAACCTTGGTTTTAAATAGTGTAGGATAAATTATGAATAAGAATAAATTAAATTAGAAAATGATATGAGAAAGATTTGATTGGGATTGGTGCCCAATTACTGCTTTTCTGCAGCGGGAATCTCTCACATTTAACTTCAATTTTCCAAAGTGGATTGTCCATTCTTATTTTCCAGCTGTTTTATTATAATTATTATTAATATACAATAAAATTCATTAATATTAGAAATTTAGAGTAAGTACCATTGAACATTTAATAAGCTTTTAAATAATTGAATTTGCTTGCTAGCGATCTGTAATATATTTATTTGGTTGGACAATAATATAATAGCCACTATTTTACCACTTGATTATAAAAATAAGAAAATANCTGGATGGATATCTCTTAGTTTTAGACTCAATGTGGGCATGAGCACCTTGTCCACATAAAGGTTAGTTTAATTGATCGATCATAAATGACTTTTTCTATGCATTAATTCATAGCTTTGGTTTGATGGGAATGTGGTAAAAAAAGAGCTAGTGTTAGTTAATGTAGTTGTATTGTAGTGACTGAGTCCCCACTCACCCACTGGCACTAGTGAGGGCTGATGTGAAGGCGCGCCCAGGCCCAGCTGCGTCAATCATAAATAGCCACCCCCCCTCCTCTCACTATTACCAAAAAAGCTACTTTTTTGTGGCCCCTCCGCAAATTACTATGAAAATAGTCATTCTTAAACATCCAAATAGTCTTAATAACACACATAATCCCAAATAAAACTGCAAAATTATCTACTAAAATGATCCACTTTTTTATTTTTATTAAAAAATTAGTTGAAGATGCTAATCTGCTACATCTCTAGATAGTGTCCAGTGTTGGAGATGTCGATCAGCTAAGTTGATAAACGATCGAAAATGGAACTAGTACTTAAGCATTTGTGTACAAATTTGATATTGTGAGATTATTGTCAAACGTGTTGAAATACTCTCTATCATGGTGTATGGAAATATAATTGTTATAGTTTATATGAGGAGTGATATTGTGAGCAATTAGCTATTTTAAACGGACATCACCACGGGGATTCGGATTCGAGAACTCGAATTTGTTAAAGAGTTCGATTTGCTAATATTATCAATTATTTTTTAATTAAAATTTAAAATTTAAAAAGATGTGTTTGTTTAACCTGATTTATAATTAATAATAAATAAAGTTATAATTCATCTAATTATATTATACAAAATAATAAATTAAAACTACAAATATATATGATAATTAATGTTTAAAATATATAAAATACTGAAATAGTTGATATATACTATATTATATTCTAATAATATTGATATACCGTTAATTTTTTAAACATTAACAAAATTATATTAATATATATAAATAAATTTAAATCATGATTATTTCAAAATAAATAATAATAAATTTAAATATAAAAAAACGGACTCGTGTCTAATAAGTGTCCGAAAAGAGTCTGATTAGATTCGATATCTCCATAGAAGAGTCCGTTTAACATAGATAATTAGTTTGGTTTAACATTTTTCAATATGATTAACTTGTTTTATAAAGTAAACTAGATTGATATTCTCTTCACCTATTAAATCTTGAATTTCTACAAAATTGGACATACTGATTGTCAACGATCCTTGCATATGTGTTGATTGAGCGACCATTATTGAATGACCGCACGAAAGAAATATTTTAAATATATATATTATAAGTGATGTTAATTCACGCAACTCACATTATGGATAAATATTTGAAATTTAATTTAATTTAATTATTATTCTATGTCTATTGGGGTAATTTTAATTTTATATGTTTTTTCTAATTAACTACTCAATGTAGATATATTTAATTTAGTTTTGTAGTTTTTTATCTATTAAAAAAATACATCACGTAATGTGGAAAGGAAGAATAAACCAACATGCTATTTGAGTTTAGTTTGGAAAGGAACATTTTCATTAGATAAAAAATGAAGATGGCCCCCTACCGTACCAGGCAATATGTTTATTTATTACTTATTTAATTTTTAAATATGTATAAATATAATTAGAGAAAATGATGTCTTTGGTTCTCATAGTTTGATCATTTTGACAAATTTAGTCCTTCAAGTTTATTTTTGCATTTTCAGTCCTCGAATTTTGGACATTTGACAAAATCGGTCCTCTTATTTTGGAACATTTGGTAAAATCGATCGTCAAATTTCACATTTAGTTCTCCTAATGAAATCAAACAAAACTGGTCCATGTAATTTGATCGTAGTGGTAAAATTAGTCTCCGTTTTATATTAAAATGAAAAATTACAAATTACAAACTTCGGGGACCAAATTTGCCATATACATAAAACTTAGATAACCTAATTTGTCAAATGTGGTAAAATATGAGGACTAATTTTACCACAAATAAAGTTAAGGGACATAATTTGCCACAATTGTCAAAATATGAGAACCAAAATTATCAAAATAGAAAACTACGAAGACCAAATTTGCGCGTCGCCCTATATAATTACTATAAGTTGTGCGTGTGCTCATAATTTTGTATTTTCATTCTCAATCTCTTTTAAGTTGAGTTTTTTATTTGTTAATTATTTATATAATTACTATAAGTCATCATTCATGCTATATATTCTACTCAATGAGCATCTTTAATTAATATCACGTCATCTGAGTTTTGTAATTAAATATTTGACTTACTAAGATTCAAAATCATTTAATTTGACCCTAATATCCATTTATATTCGAGCGGTGTTTTGTATTTCACATATTAAAATTTAAAGTGTGTAAATTATATGTCTCAATTGTTTACAATTACAAAAATAATATTTTAAGTTATCAAATTAATCACGAAAAAATAGACAGAAGCACTAGTGTTCACTTGTGGATTATTCTAGAGTACATTTTAAAATTTGAGTATTAAATATACTATTAAAATTAAGATTATTTTTAATCTTGGGATACTATTAAGATACACGTATAATGAAGAAATAATTGTTGAATTGTTTCAAGTGTGGGCACAATTTCCATGCGCTAGTGGGCCTATTGAGAAGAACGACGAGTACGGGTGTCTTGGTTATGATATTTATTCAATTAAAGTTCATATTTTTTTGTATTTAAAATAAATAATAAAAATATTTATCATATATATCTTATATGTAATTGTATTTTTAATGAACTATAGTTTTATAATAATGACAATTGTTGTTCTCAAAATATCAAGATAACAAAAACGGATCATATATTTGTATATTTTAAAAAAGTCACTTATCGTCCGTTTGTGTAATATCGGCCAAAATCAAATTTAATAGTTCGATTTTGTCACTTTGTGAATCTGATTTGTCAATTATTGGAGGGTGAAATTTGCCTAAATCTTAAAATTTGAGGTCTAAAATTATAAAAGTTTTGGAATTGAAATCACCATTTTCCCATTTTTAATTATATTTTTTAAAGATCAAAATAAAAGTAGAATTCACATTTTTTTACATTATAAAACTCAATTATAGAAGGGAATTCCACATATCACTTAATTATAAGTAGATTAGAATAAACAATTCATTTAATACATGAATTTTAAGTAATCTTTTAAAAACTATACATTCAATCGAAATATTCTAATTAGAGATTTGTTTTTTAGATATTAGATTATTTAAATTTACTGATAAAACGTTTAATATTATAATATTTTTTAAAAAACATTATTAAAAGAATCAATTTTTTAAAAAGAATAATGTTTTTATACCGTACCAATAGTTTTTATAACCTTGGTTTTAAATACTGTAGGATAAATTATGAATAAGAATAAATTAAATTATAAAATGATATGAGAAAGATTTGATTGGGATTGGTGCCCAATTACTGCTTTTCTGCAGCGGGAATCTCTCACATTTAACTTCAATTTTCCAAAGTGGATTGTCCATTCTTATTTTCCAGCTGTTTTATTATAATTATTATTAATATACAATAAAATTCATTAATATTAGAAATTTAGAGTAAGTACCATTGAACATTTAATAAGCTTTTAAATAATTGAATTTGCTTGCTAGCGATCTGTAATATATTTATTTGGTTGGACAATAATATATAATAGCCACTATTTTACCACTTGATTATAAAAATAAGAAAATAAAATAGTATAAATAATCTCGGCAAAAGATATGTTTCAAATTACAACATTGCAAATATAATATACTATTTGAACATAAACTATCTAATATGTATTTGAGCACCTTAGTTATGTATTTGAGCAAAGATATATATTTATAACTCTCTGACTTCAATAAAATACACGTAAGACATATTAAGTTACCATTATGTCGTTAATGTTTTATTTTACTACAATTCTCAAACTTCAAGAGTCAATTTGAATAATTTTTCAAACTATAGAGTCTTATTTGCGTAATTTGTGAAATTTTATGGTCAGTTGTACCAAGGAAGTCGGTACCGTTCGTACCGGTCTTGACCGATATGAACGATTTTTTTGATATATCGTTCGTATACTAGTGATGTATGTATCGGTCATAATCGATATTTACCAGTATAACCGGTATACCATCGGAATAACTACCATGAATTGTAATAACAGAAAAATATTTGTCATCTCAAATGAAAACTAAGTGATATTATTACAATTTTGTAAGTTTAGGATATGATTTTTACATAACTCGTAACTTGAGTTATTTAACTCTAAAAATATAGACAACTTAAAGCATTACTAAGACAAGATTTTGGAGATACTTTTTAGTAATACGGATTCTAATAATTAATTCTAATTTTATTTTTATTTTTTAAAAAATATATTATGAACATTAAAATGACATAATAGTTATTTTTGTTATAGAGACAATCGGGTTGACTGGCTTCTACTTCTTGTTTCTTACACCTCTGGTTTCCGTTTCTTAGCTGAAGCCCGAAAAGGTTAAATCATATTCACACGTTATCGCCGTTTCTGATGAGCTTCCATTTCCACCGTCGCTGAATTCCGTACCGATGCCGGTGTCCGCCGTTATCATCCCTTTATACCTCCTCTTCTTCTCCACCACCTCAGCTATCTACCACCGCCGCATTCTTCATCAACCCTTTATACCAGACGATGATTTCTCAGTATCATCACAGCCGCCGGGAACTTCTCCGACCAAGTACCCTTTTCCTGTTTCTACTCCCAATAGCCATAATTTTCCCTTCTTCCCCACGAACCCATCGCCTCCACCGCCCGTTGCTCCCTCTTCATTCGCCTCAAATATTTCCTATAACTCAGTTTCCGATCAATCGAGTCAAGACTCAACATCTCCGAAGCTCATTTCGGCTGCTGTCGCCGCCGTTGTTGCAGCTCTCATTGTTGTCTCTCTTGCCCTCTTCATCCATCTTCGTAAACCCTCAAGGAATCGTACGGAGTTATCTCTGTCCCAATCCAAAAGCCAGAGATCGAATGAAATTTGTAGCAGTTCAGTCGAGAATACTCCACAGAGTCAACATTTTTCCAAGATTCGAAGTTCCACTCCTACCAGTGCAGAGTTCTTGTATTTGGGCACTTTAGCAAATTCGTGTACCGTTAGATGTAGCCCTGGACCCAGTAATTATTCTCCTACACCCGATTCTCGAACAACAGGCTCACCGGAGCTTCGGCCGTTGCCGCCGTTGAAAGCCCAGCATAATTTCTTGCAAAATTATGCTGATACTGTTTCTAGAATAGATAATGGCAGTAAGGAATTCTTCTTCTCTCCCAAGAGCTCCGATGATGAAAGAAGTGACGCTGGATCACCTCCGTTAAGGGATTTCGCTATCGAGATCCGAGAAACAGAGCAAAGGCGGGCGACGTTGACCAGCGATTTTCACGAATCGGCATCGTTATCGTCCCCGAGTTCTTCACTAGAGGGATCGTGTAGAAGAAGCCAAGAATCATCTCCATGGATTTTGAACTTCCCGGAACAGAATGTCGATGAATCTTCGCCGGGAGTTAGCGACCCGTTACACATCGTTTATTCAGCGATGGAAAACATTGAACTCCAGGTATCCGGATCCGGTTTACCACCAGTGTCTCTCTCATTGGAAGAATGTTCTAATTACGACGGCTTGCTTAGCAACCGTACAGAATCAAGGTCGCCGGAAATAAATACAGGAGAAGAATCTTCCTCAATAACTAGCAGTAGCAGCCTCCCTATTCAAATTCCATCTCGATCACCACCACCTGTTCCTCCGCCGCCGCCGCCACCACCGCCCCCTATGAATAAATTACGCGAAACTCCGAATTCCCCTTCCAAAAACTTAATCCCAACAGAGATTACAACACCCCTGAAACCAATTTCTATGGAAGTTGAACCTTCAGTGATGTGGCCTTCAAATAACGCAGTGAATCAAGAATCTCAAGGGGAAGAAGAAGAAGAAGAAATCCCCCCCAAACCAAAGCTGAAGCAATTGCACTGGGACAAAGTACCAGCAAGTTCTGATAGAAAAATGGTGTGGGATCAACTTAGAAGCAGTTCATTCAAGTAAAGTAAACTTGTATTCTTTATCCATCATCCCTTTAAACAAAACCTAACGATTCATTTGCAGATTAGACGAAGAGAAGATACAGACTTTATTTGTTGTTAACACCCCAAAACCAAAAGAAGCAACAAGATGGCAGATTCTTCCTTCACCAAACAGAGACAATCATGCTGACAAAGTTCTTGATCCAAAAAAATCTCAAAATATCGCTATTCTCTTAAAGGCTCTTCATGTTACTGTTGATGAAGTTTGCGAGGGCCTTATTGAAGGTTTTTACTTTTTAGCTTCAGACTTTTGCATAGTTTTTCTTGAAATATTCTATTATAGAGTAAGTGATATCATGAGTAATTGACTTAACCCAACTTTTTTTAATATGATTAACTTTTTTTATGAATTGGGTTAAACCGATTCTATTCCTGTCAATTGAATCTTGAATTTCTATATAGTATCGGAGCTGTAGGATGAGTTTCGGACTGATCCATATCGGTTTAGACAAAAAAACTATGGTAGAAAAACGCATCGAACTTAGGAGACAAAAATGATCGATCTATGATTCGAGCACTACCGAGTATATTGAAGCAAGTCTAAACTGGACGAATGTTAATTCGACTTGAGGGAAAATACTATCCCACATCGCATGTGTAAAGAGAAATATTCTAAGTTTATAAGAGAAGTGATATAATGATGAATTGAATTTGACCACTTTTAAATGTGATCCAGTTCTCTGATGTACTTAGCAACATCGACATTATCTTGAATTTCTACAGTTTTGATGTGATTCATTTCAGCTTTCAAAATACAGGCAACACAGAGATTCTTGGTGCAGAGCTTCTAGAGAGTTTACTAAAGATGGCTCCAACAAACGAAGAGGAACAAAAGCTAAAAGAATACGAAGACGATTCGATTTTCAAACTTGGTTCTGCTGAGGCATTTCTCAAGGCAGTTGTTAGTATTCCATTTGCATTCAAAAGAATAGAGATCCTTTTATACATATCGAACTTCGATTCGGAGATCGAGTACCTCAAAAAATCATTTGCAGCTCTAGAGGTACACAATTATTTCAGTTAATCATGATTATGTTGTTAATCTCAGCTTGTTAATTAAATTACAGGCAGCTTGTGAAGAACTTAAGAGCAGTAGAATGTTCCTTAAGCTACTCGATGCCGTGTTAAAAACGGGTAATCGAATGAATGTAGGAACGGATCGAGGAGATGCGCAAGCTTTCAAACTCGATACTCTCCTTAAACTTGTTGATGTCAAAGGAGCTGATGGAAAAACAACGTTATTACACTTTGTTGTACAAGAGATTATACGAAGCGAAGGAGGCACAACAATCTCCGTAGCAAATTTCGATGCAGCAAAATGTCGAAAACTACGACTTCAAGTAGTTTCTACACTAAGCTTAGAACTCTCAAGTGTTAAAAAAGCTGCTGTTATGGATGCGGATTGCTTAAGTCGCGATGTTCGTAAGCTTTCGAAAGGACTTAAAACTATAAGGGAATTTGAAGAAAGTACAAGTCATAAGTTTAATAAGTCGATTCGGAGTTTTACGGGACGAGGAGAAGAAGAAATAGTAAAGATTGAAGAACAAGAGAGATGTGTTATGTGTATGGTTAAGGAGATTACTGAATATTTTCATGGTAACTCATCGAAAGAAGAAGCTCATCCTTTGAGAATTTTCATGGTTGTTAGAGATTTCTTAAGCATTTTGGATCGAGTTTGCGAAGAAGTCGGCTCGATTAACGATCGAACCATGGTTAGTTCTCTATATAAGTTTCCGGTACCTGTTAATCCAATGTTGCGTCAAGTTGATTCATAAACCATTTATGGTTCGTTTGTACGGATATGAATTAAAATTATTCTTTATAGTATAACATAATGTAAAAGTCAACATCAAAACTAATGTTATGTGATATGTGTTTAACTTAGTTAAAATATATATGTAATATTGTTAATTATTAGATATTTATAATTTTTTATGTTAACCATTTTATTGAAGGAAATATAAGACTTAATTATTATCATGGAATTTGACATAAAAAAATCTTCTATCAATAATTTAGTGTATATTCTCATTGTATTGTAATAATACGTTGTCATTTTTAAAATGTATTTTAGATTTGTTTAAAGAATATCCCAACGTTTTTATTCTCATTCTGATAATAAATTTTCAAAACGCGTTATGAGTTTCATTCTTCAATATAAAATTATCTGAATCCATCATTTTGAATTCATGGAATGCATTTTTAAAAAATTCTGACCAAACTACCCTTCTGATTGAATTGCTTATTTCTAGGGGTGTTCACTATTCGGTAAAATGTGAATACCGAACTGTTTACTGATTTTTTTTACTGAACCGATACCGATTTATAAAATCGGTTTGGTATTCGGTTTAAAAATTTAGGTCATTTCGGTATTTGGTTTCGGTTCGATAAAAAAAACGGTATTACCGAATACCGAGTTTAACCTTTTCTTTAATTTTAAACTAATATTTGATTAAATTTCGAAAAATTCGGTATTTTGGTAAATATCGAAACCGAATCGAAACAATTCGGTATTTACCGAACCGACAAAATTCGGTTCGGTAGCAAATTTTTTGACTTATTCGGTATTCGATAATTGAAATTCGATTCGGTTCGGTATTTACTAAATGAACACCTCTATTTATTTCTAATTAAATAAATCTTGTTTTCTAAAATTATAATGACAAAATAGTACTTTAGTATTTAGAATACATTCTCATAACTATTTTTTACAGAACATCATTCTTATTTCATTATTCATTATTTACCATGTAAAACATATTTATATTCTCATAATACATACAGAACACACCCTTAAGGTTCAATAGAATGTCAATCAATAAATATGTGTGGAGATCAACACGAATATCCATATTTCTAAATAGTAATTTAGACATTAATCAGTTAACATGATAGGTCTTAAAAAATGTTTCCAGATTATAACTAGTCTAGATGCTATTGTTCTTTAATTTATTTATTCTTATTGTTTAATTACATAACCATTACTATATTGATTAAATGTGAATTATTACATTCTCTATTCTCTGTACCAAATGTAGGATTTGGATTCAATAACTTGGAGTTGCAGCATTTGACTTTGATCTTTAGAAGGATATAAAGGTTTTATACGGACAGACATTCCTATTGAAATCTGATTACAAAAGAAACCATTGAAAAATTATGTAAGAAAAAGCATAAAATTCTTAGTTATTATCTTACATTATAAATTACCTAAGAATACATTATTCAAAGTGAAAAGATTGCATAAATAGCCCACAACTTACGAGTTGTATAAAAATCATACCCCAAACTTACATAATTACAAGAATACCACATAAAGTTATCAATATTGTTTGTTTTTTATCTCTTACATTTTGACACTCGGTTTTCTGTTAAGTTGAAAAATGTTTTCGGTTAGTATGAGTACGCAAATAAGATCCGTTTGAAAAATTATACAAAATTGACTTATAATATTCTCGAGAATTGTCCGTAAAATATAAAATATTAACGAGTTTGTTAGTGTGTCAATAATAAACAATATTAGAAACTTGAAATGTCTTATATGTATTTAATTCAAGTAGTAGTGCTGCAAATGTATAGTTTTGTTAAAAAAATATATCATATTTACAATTTCGTAACCTATTAACTATACCATTTATAAAACCCATAAGTTAGGGGAAGCTTACCCATATACTAAACTTACAAGTCAAAATAAAGAAAAGATAGATAAAGTTGGTATTTTACAAAAAAATATTTAAAAATAGAAAATAGAAATGCAAAAATTGTGGGACGGATAAGAGATAAGGGTACGTTTACACAGCCAATGAAAATCAAGTATTCAGAAAACATGTAAAGCAGTAACCACAAATTGAACACCACGAGATAAGAGATGAGACTCATTTGGTGTCTAAACACTCAAGTGCGTTGAGATCCCAACAATGGCGTCATCTGCTTCCACAATGGCAACCCAATTGAAGAGTAGTTTCGCTTCTTCACTCACAACAACTCTGTTTACTCCCAAAGGAATCTCATCTTCCCCATTCAAAATTCTCCCTTCTCGAAGAACCACATCTTCTTTCACCATCAAAGCAATCCAATCTGAAAAGGTTCTCTCTGTATTTTGTATGCTTAAAATCCCTTCCATTTGATTCTTGTGATTCACTCTCTTTTGCTCTGTTTTGCAGCCAACATATCAAGTGATTCAGCCCATCAACGGCGATCCCTTCATCGGAAGTTTAGAAACTCCGGTGACATCAAGTCCACTCATAGCATGGTATCTCTCTAATCTTCCTGCATACAGAACAGCAGTTAACCCCCTTCTACGGGGAGTTGAGATTGGTTTGGCACACGGCTACCTCCTTGTCGGTCCATTTGTAAAGACAGGGCCGCTTCGTGACACACCTTATCATGGAGCAGCAGGATCATTGGCAGCAGGAGGGCTGGTTGTGATCCTCAGCATTGTGTTGACAATTTATGGGATTTCTTCGTTTAAAGAAGGGGAACCGTCGACTGCACCAGCGCTCACATTGACGGGCCGGAAGAAGGTGGCTGATGAACTGCAAACAGCAGATGGATGGGCTAAGTTCACTGGAGGATTCTTCTTTGGTGGCATTTCTGGTGTCATATGGGCTTATTTCCTTCTCTATGTTCTTGATCTTCCTTATTACTTCAAGTAAATATCATCCAAAATGTACCTGTTTCAATCTTTGCTGCTCCTTGTTATAAAAACTGCAATATTTAAAGCGAAATTTAATAATCAGAAACAGGGTATTTTTACAAAAGTGTGATGAGTTCAGTTCACAGGGAATTCTTACCCAATTGCTATGATGAAGGAACATCAAGGACAATCTCTGCTAAATGAATGTTGCCTTTCAAGTTTGATGCTTTGTGAGAAGGCATCACTGAAAATCCATCTAAAAGCTTGGTGCATTTCAAATGCCATTTCTCCATTAAGAACTCAATCAGATGATGACCACTGCATACTGTGAAAGTTAGACTTTTGAATGTAGAGAAGGGCGNAGTGTTAAAAAAGCTGCTGTTATGGATGCGGATTGCTTAAGTCGCGATGTTCGTAAACTTTCGAAAGGACTTAAAACTATAAGGGAATTTGAAGAAAGTACAAGTCATAAGTTTAATAAGTCGATTCTGAGTTTTACGGGACGAGGAGAAGAAGAAATAGTAAAGATTGAAGAACAAGAGAGATATGTTATGTGTATGGTTAAGGAGATAACTGAATATTTTCATGGTAACTCATCGAAAGAAGAAGCTCATCCTTTGAGAATTTTCATGGTTGTTAGAGATTTCTTAAGCATTTTGGATCGAGTTTGCGAAGAAGTCGGCTCGATTAACGATCGAACCATGGTTAGTTCTCTATATAAGTTTCCAGTGCCTGTTAATCCAATGTTGCGCCAAGTTGATTCATAAGCCATTTTATGGTTCGTTTGTACGGATATGAATTACAATTATTTTTTATTGTATAGCAATTGAGAAGATAGTACAATGTAAAACTCCAGCATCATAACTAATGTTATGTGATATGTGTTTAACTTGCTCAAAATATATATTTATATCTGTACTTTTGTTAATTATTATATATTTATAATTTTTTATGTTTAGCTATTTTATTGAAGGAAATACAAGAATTAATGTATTATCATCGAATTTGACATAACTGATAACAGAGTTTTTTGTGTTACATAACATTGTAACTTGTTAAAATGTTAAAAAGTAGCATGAATTTTCGATTGATTTTGTTTTTGTCATTGATTAAATTTGTTTTACAAACATAGCACTGATTAAATTATAGAAACCAAGCTACGAAAAAAGCTGTCTGTGTCAAACTGCAAATCAGTGCTATATTTGTAAAACAAATTTAATCAATGACAAAAACAAAAGCAATCGAAAATTAATGCTACTTTTTACATTTTAACAAGTTACAATGCTATATAAAACACTCACCCAGTGATAACCCACAACTCAAACGGCTAGAGAATAAATATAATTGTACTAATGCTTATGGGTATTGTTAGAACTACGTCTTAAAATATGAGAAAAATGTCTATATTAAATAAAATTATTAACATGCGCAATCTTGGCGTGTTTGATTTCGGTTCGCAATAAACATCATAAGGGAAATAAGATAGGTCTTACTAAACGTCTTTAAGATTATAACTAGTCTAGATAATAAAAGAAATTATACTTTTAGTTTATGAACAAGATGTTACATTTATATAACTTGTCCAATACCATTGACTATTTTTTTCCATCAATTGTTTGTCAAACATTATTTTGTTCGTTAATTGATCAAAACCTTCGAAATTGTGTAAAAACATTTAGTGCTTTTCTTATTATGCCACCATCATCTTGCTATAAAGATACGACAATCCTACTTTGAAATTATAAAATCGAGAGGAGTCAAAACTAGATTCAAAGAGCACGACGCCATATAACGAGACATCATTAAACATAGTCAAGATAATGGAGCGACGTATTCTCAAGTAGAAGATCAATGCTAATTACACCACTCAACAATTTCGCATCATAGTAGCTGAACTGAAAAAACAATGTGGAATTAAAATCGTATCTATTTGAGGCTTTATCAAATTTGTTTGATAAACTTAACTCTACTTATTGCAATAACTAAAATTGTAAATGAAGGAACATAACACAAAAAGAAGAACATAAGCAGCATAACTAAGTATATGTCTAAGGGTGTTTAGGTGTTGGAGCAAAAATGTTTTTAGGTGAAAAAACCTAGGGAATTGGTAAAAATCCCATGGGGAAACCAAACTCATTAAGAGAGTTTAGATGAATACATCGAATGAGCCTTTATTATTGAAATACCCACTGCAAAAGTGAATATTTGTCAAAATACTTATATGTAGTGTATTTTGACAGATGGATTTGTATTGCAAATGGATATTTTGGCAAATACATACTTTTAGAGTAGGTATTTTGCCAAAACAGCCCATCAAATGGTGCCAGATAATCTCTAGCATGTAATCATAGGGAGAATGAAAACCTCCGAGAGAACTACGATTGAAACAGTCTGGAGATCATAATCGAATAATAAAACTCTATTTTTAACTCTTTAAAACAACATTATTTTCTAAAACATTGTTTTCTTAAGAATGTATCTATCACTGAAGCTCGTTTGAAATATCATCATAAAATATAGTAAAAACATACTTGAAAACTTCATTATTTTTCTATGTGTTTATTACTTTATTTTGTCGGATTTACATGTCCTGTGACATTTCTCACCCAAACAGATCTCTTGGCTTTTGGTCAGTTCTCGAAAAACCATTGGTGCATACCCGACTCAGAATGAACTGAATGCTACATTACCCATCCCCAGTTAGTTCCCCTTACTTTAGTAGCATTATCTTCTTAAACTTAACTCGAGGCATGTCTTGCTTCTTGGACAAACATGTACAAGCACGGTTCCTGATTGGCGGATCACGTTGGATAAAATCTATATATATTATTCATAAAAGGTTTATTGGTAATTATTGTATAATTATGTCAAATATAATTATCATTATATTTGTGTATAAAGACTCATTCTTACAGGAAATTATCAATATAACTATTATAATGAGAATAATATAGGGTGATATTCTTCTCATTATTACTTCTCATCTTTTCTATAAATAAAGATTGCGTTGTGAAACTGAATATATCGAGAAATAGAGAATACTTGTATTCTCTTCTTTTATCTTCTTCTTACGTGTGTTGATTCTTAGTTCATCGACAATAACCATCGTTTCTGAGCAAGGGAACTTGCTACTTGTGTAACATAGAGAACACCGGTTTTTTCGAAATTGTTATTAAGTTCAGCGTCAGTATAGCGTACCACAAGCGATACTCAACTAGATTTGATAACTGAGATCAAATCACATTTCTGATATTATTTTCTATTTACTGTATTAATACTAATATTGTTTATTTGTTTGAAAGTTTGATCCAGATTTCCAATAGATCAATCTCTATTGAGTCTTAACTTTATCTTTAGTACATCAAGGCATGGAGATAATTTGCTTTTGAATATGAATTTTATATCATTTGACCGATCATTGATCACAACATTCCAACTTGTGTTCAATTCTTTACTACTTTTATTTATTTTTATGCATGAAAACTTATTTGTTAATTTGTAGTTTTAAAATTATACGCGAATTAAATGTTTCGACTTTAAAATGCTACTATTGTTTTAAATGATTTATTATTGTTGTTTAATCACATAACCACTGCCATAAATTCGGTAACGCATGAATTATATATTGATTAAATTCTCTATAGCAAATGTAGGATTTGGATTCAATAACTTGGAGTTGCAGCATTTGCCTTTGATGTTTATTGTTTAGAAGGATATGGAGATTTTATCCTGAAGAAGATGCCTATTAAAACCAGATTACAAATGAAACCATCGAAAAATTAAGTAAAGAAAATCCATAAAATTCTTAGTCATTCGAAATATATACTTAACTTACAAGTCAAAATAAAGAAAAGATTGATAGAGTTGGTATTTTATTTTTAAAAAATTGAAAATATAAATGCAAAAAATTGTGGGTCTCTCTCTCTCTCTCACGGATAAGAGATAAGGGTATGGTTACATAGCCAATGAAAAGCAAGTATTCAGAAACATGTAAAGCAGTAACCACAAACTGAACGCCAAGAGATATTGTGACCAAGAAGATGTGATTTATTTGGTGTGTAAACACTAAACAGCTCAAGTGCGTTGAGATCCCAACAATGGCGACATCTGCTTCTACAATGGCAACCCAGTTGAAGAGTAGTTTCGCTTCTTCACTCACAACAACTCTCCTAACTCCCAAAGGAATCTCAGCTTCCCCATTCAAAATTATCCCTTCTCGAAGAACCACATCTTCTTTCACCATCAAAGCAATCCAATCTGAAAAGGTTCTCTCTGTATTTTGTATGCTCAAAATCCCTTCCATTTGATTCTTGTGATTCACTCTCTTTTGCTCTGTTTTGCAGCCAACATATCAAGTGATTCAGCCCATCAACGGCGATCCCTTCATCGGAAGTTTAGAAACTCCGGTGACATCAAGTCCACTCATAGCATGGTATCTCTCTAATCTTCCTGCATACAGAACAGCAGTTAACCCCCTTCTACGGGGAGTTGAGATTGGTTTGGCACACGGCTACCTCCTTGTCGGTCCATTTGTAAAGACAGGGCCGCTTCGTGACACACCTTATCATGGAGCAGCAGGATCATTGGCAGCAGGAGGGCTGGTTGTGATCCTCAGCATTGTGTTGACAATTTATGGGATTTCTTCGTTTAAAGAAGGGGAACCGTCGACTGCACCAGCGCTCACATTGACGGGCCGGAAGAAGGTGGCTGATGAACTGCAAACAGCAGATGGATGGGCTAAGTTCACTGGAGGATTCTTCTTTGGTGGCATTTCTGGTGTCATATGGGCTTATTTCCTTCTCTATGTTCTTGATCTTCCTTATTACTTCAAGTAAATATCATCCAAAATGTACCTGTTTCAATCTTTGCTGCTCCTTGTTATAAAAACTGCAATATTTAAAGCGAAATTTAATAATCAGAAACAGGGTATTTTTACAAAAGTGTGATGAGTTCAGTTCACAGGGAATTCTTACCCAATTGCTATGATGAAGGAACATCAAGGACAATCTCTGCTAAATGAATGTTGCCTTTCAAGTTTGATGCTTTGTGAGAAGGCATCACTGAAAATCCATCTAAAAGCTTGGTGCATTTCAAATGCCATTTCTCCATTAAGAACTCAATCAGATGATGACCACTGCATACTGTGAAAGTTAAACTTTTGAATGTAGAGAAGGGCGATGAACGAGATCATATATAACAGGCACCTTCTGTTGTGATAAGCAGTAATGAAGACAGAATCAGGGCGGCGTTGGAGTAGAAATGTTACCGTAGCAAAGAGATCATCAAAGGCTTACAATTACAACAAGGGAAAAATTCAGATTGGGATATCAAATAGCTGAACAAGACAAAGCGAACAAATAAGGGATGTATAAATCTGACCATTGGTTTCATAGAGTACATCAGCTCCAAGAATGATGTCGGGGCGCAAATTGAAAACAGCAGGATCCCACAAGCCCCAATTCAGTCCCATTACCTAGATTCATGAAAAACTAATGCCATAAAAGAACAGAGCCGCCCGCAGATAACCTCAAGGTTCAGTAAATAGATGAAGAGAATTACATTGCATTTAAGGCCATTGATGTCACAAACTTTTTTCATGTTATCCAAGACCTGTAAGACCAACATAACTTAGACTGCAAAATGCTCTTAAAAAATATCATGCTTAAACATAAAAATCAAGAGTTGCGATTTGAACATTTAAGTATACAGAAAGCATTTAAAACGGAATTATACACCAAGTCCAGGAAGTAGACTTTTTTTCTAATCTACATATTTACAGGAATGATCACAAACCTGAAACTAATTAAATCCTGAAAAAACTAAAATTATACAGTGTAGGATAGCTGTACCTCCAATTTTGTAGAATCATCAGTGAGGGTAACTTCAGCACCGACTTTTGCAGCAACAAGTCCTGGCAATGAAGTTCCTGCTCCAAGCTATTACGGATGTAGAAGGAAGATATCAAAATATCAAAAGATGAAGGCCAAAACACATATATCTTTTTCAATTGGCAAGAGGCAAATGCAAATTTAAAAACATTTTTTTCGCTTATTGAGATTCAAATCCAACATTGGAAGAATATAGCTTCCTTGAGAGTTAAGAATTTTCTATGATTATCCCAAATAATGGTGCATCGCTGTAGAATGGGGTTCAGAAAATACCAAAATTGCTGCTAGGAATTTCAATAAATTTAAAATTACGTTATTGAGATCCAAGTCGCACATAGGATAAAAATTAGCTTTATACCGATGGAACCACATGCAATTAGCTGGCTTGTTCTTGTCTTTTCAAATATACGCTATCCTTGTATTCTATGGTTCATGTAAACTTCCACCTACTAAGTTCGACATGTCTTATTCAATTTAGCAGACCAGAGTTACCTCAACAATATTGGCACCAGTGAATCGTGATTTAGACTGCCAGACATATTCAGCGAGAATTATACTGCAGGGCCATACAAAAAGTCCGTATTCTTCTTTCATATTCTGAAAGAAAAAATCAAATCTACATCAGTGAGCGGCTAAGACATACAGGATTTTGTTGCAGATCGCTTGCTGTACAGTTTCAAAATACTTTAAATAGGGGAATAAAATAAAACCTCAATGATACTGATACTGAAGCCATCATCAACTGTGCCGAAGAAATGCTGAGAAATTGTGACCATGTCGTTGGTTTGCGCTGATACAGAAGGAATATCATTATCTTTTTTCATAGATGGTCCCTGGAATTAAGAATATCGTAATTAAAATACATAGGAAAAATTTATACAGAAAAACTGAATAAGCAAAAAAACCTCATCTTGCTCCAGTGGATTTGCTGGTTGAATTTGAAACCTGCGTTCCTTTGTCTTCATCTTCGGCACCATAAAAAATTTCCTAATTAATGGTGGTTCTGCACTTAATTTAGAAGCCCGAGTGATGGAAAGAAGCAGCTTGTTCGATATTTTGATTTGGGAAGGAAATAGAGAGATTTGGAGGGAGGAAGCAAGAAGTTGAACAATGGTTGGGGCTTACCCAGCCCAGCCTAAGCTCAGATTGAATCCGCCTGAATTTCAAGCCCAGTTTACAATTTGGGTCAAGCCCAAATCATAAATGCACAGCACCGAAACATTGTTGGCCATAGAGAGATTCAGTTACAAGAAAGCGATTTGTGCCTGGGAAGGGCAGCGATTCTCGATCTTCGTTTGCAATTAGGGTTTCTTTCTGTCAATGGACTCTCTGCTAGCAAATTACGCTTCCTCAGATGAAGATGAAGCACATCATCGACACTTCCCGCCCTTGCAAATCCGCACATATGAGAATTCAACGCAGTCGGAATCTATGGCGAAGGAAGTGAAAATAGACGGTGATATCCATTCAAAATCTTCGTCAAAACGTGGGGATATACTCAGTTCGCCCCCGCGGAGTACTCATCTATTCAATTCTTCTCCTAGGCTTGAATCCCGATCTTTTGCCTTCGGTAATACCCATACGGAACCCAAAGAACGTGAAGAAGCTGTAGAAATTTCCGTTTCGAAACCCGCGTCTTCATCTTTGTTTTCGGTACTTCCTCGACCCATATCGTCTTCTTCTCATTTTACTACCTCTAAAAAGGTGGTCCAGTTTAGGCCTCCAACGATTAAATACTCAGCTGCCTCAGATGACGACGATGATGAGGATGCTGGTGAAGCTGAAAAAGAAAAACAGAAAAATAAACAGTCCCTGTGCACTGTTTCCGCAGGGACATTCTTATCTACTATGCCAGCACCGAAGCACTCAGCTAATCTTGGAACTATATCTTCCGCCATGGGTTCCAGCAGGAGATATGTGCTTGAAACTGATAGTAAAGCCAATGTTGGTACAGAAAACGCAAATCGCTTGGATGATCTTTCCAATTCGGCAAGTTATGATTCTTCTACTTGGAATTCAGGGAACGCAAGTCTCCCAGATTGTACTTATTCAGGTATTCAGCCTCATAGTGGTTATTCTATGGGAGATACTGGTGATATCCACGGTAACACTTATAGTTCAAATCATCCTGCAAATTATGATGGTTATGATGTTGAATCTCTGGATTTGGATGGAAATGCTAATAATTCTGGAAGCAATACTCAAACCGAATCAAACGTAGGATCATATGGGGTTGCTGATTATTCGTATGAAAATACAGAAACTTCTGAAGGTTATACAAATTATGGTGATGGCTATGCTGACCTTGGTAGCTCATATGTTACTAGTTTAACTGATAGCTCGGCTGCACTGCCTGAATCGAATGATTTTGCTGAAAATGCAGTGCAAGTTTTAGGTAAACGGGGTAGGAAAGATATTCCTGCAGATATAATTGAAGTGAAGCAGGATGAACTGATGAAAAACAGACCTAGAGAAGATCAGGTCAAGTTGACTGGTATTGCATTAGGCCCTGCATATCAGGTAAACCTTTATGAGTTCTGCCTTTTGTTTAATTGTAGCTTGTGCCTGAGTGTTTATTGTTCTTTCAGCCTGCTTCATCCAATGGAAAGCCCTCAAAGCTCCATAAGAGGAAACACCAAATAGGATCATTGTTCTTCGACATGAAACAGAAAGAATCGGAGCTCGCCGAAAGAAGATCTAGAGGTTTGATGACAAAAGCTCAAACGCAGGGAAAATATGGTTGGTAAAAAACATGGTATTTTGTAATTTTATTATGTCTTGGTAAAAACGTCTTTCCTAGCAAGAGCAGGAATAATGTCATCAAATAAAACATAGTCCTAGCAAGAGAAGAAATGCAGGGAAAATATAATGTGATTCAAAGTCAGAGTGCCTTTTTCTGATTTGAAACATTGAGAAATGCAGCAGAAATCTTATTCCAGCCTCGGACAAGGATGATTGTAGGAATTATAACCCACCATATATTTGCAACTATGTAATAAGCATAGTAATAGAATGCACTCACAGCAAAGTTATCTCCTTGTAATAAAGCAGTGATGAAGTACACTGCCGTTCCATATAGCTGCCCTAGAGAAATAGCTATCTCCAGAATGTACCTATAAGGCTTGTTGCTTGCAATTGCATACCTGCACAAAAAACCAGTCAAAATGCGTCACTTCAACAGAATTGGCTTAAACATACACTGCAAGTAGAGATGCAGGGCCCTCGAGCACAGCAGTGATGCCTTCGACAGCAACAATACCAGGATCACGACCTACATACCTCGAATCCCCTTTGCTGTACTCTTTCCCTGAGTTTACAAGTAACAAATATATGAATATGCACACTTAACCCTGCAAATGAAGAGTATAAAACATGGAAAAATGACTCACAAACTTCAGCAAGATAATGTGGAGTTTTTTGCTTGTAGAACTGTGGAGAGAAAACAAAGTAGCCCTCTAAAATGATGTGAGTTAAGCCAGTGAATATCCACCAGCACATTAGCAATCTATCCACTTTCGATATGCGGCGAAAATTCCCTGGTAAACGAACGAATATAACACTAATTTGTGTATCAGAAGGGTTATTAAACTAAACAAGCAAAATTGAGATGATGTATTTAAAGTATAACCTGATAAGATCCACATGAATGATACAACAAGCACTGAGGAAATGCCGTAAACAGCAATAATTGTTGATTGAGAAAGAAATCCAGGTACATAACCAGCCAAATCGAGATCTCTTGGAATGTAAGGGTGGTTGAATACTCTTCCTTCACTACCCATATTCTAGTTTCTGCAGAAAGTAAAGAAATAATTTTTCAGAGTGTCACCATCCTATTCCCAACCCTAATATGGGTCGATTATAATTTTGGGCTTCTAATTATTCATTTTGTATGTAGACGGCCCAATAGAACTAGGGTATAAATATGAACTTATTGTAGCTTTAAACTTATTGAATGTTATCAATCTTCTATCAACTTTCCCTCCCTATCTCTTCTCCTTCGATTCTGGGCTCTCTGTTTCCTCCTCAAGTTCTTCTGCTACTCTCCCATTTCATCTAAATCTCCCACTTATTTCGTCTATTCCCCATTACGATCTAAAAACGTAACAAATGATATTAGAGCGGTCGTTTCCTACGGATAATACCAAATCTGGTTTTTCTCCATCTATGGCAACTAACATACCTTCCTTACCGCTGCCTAAGACCTCCTACAATAAGAAAAATCGAGGTCAGTGTGAACTTAAATCTAACATCGGATTACGGACAGAGAAAATTCATCTACAATATCATGCCCCAAAAATATTTTTCCCTACATTTGATGGTAGAAATCCCCGCCGATGGCTTCAACTTCTAGCACCTTATTTTCCTATCATTAATCGAAAATCCTCGTGGGAGTGGTTGGAGTTTGCTACGTTATCGTTCATTGGAAAGGCTGAAAGGTGGTTTCGAGTCTACAAATCCAAGGTTGTTTCTTCGTTATGGATGGATTTCGTGGATGCTTTAATTAACCGTTTTGATTATACGAATCAACGACAGGTATTTCGGAACTTTTGCTCTCTAAAACAAGATTATGATATAGGAGAGTATTTAGATAGATTTGAAGATTTACGAGCTCCAATGATCAGTTTTTATCCCTCGACATCCGCTTAAAATTTTTTCTATGCATTGATTAGTGGATTTAAAGATGAATTTCGTTATGCCATTTATGATGCCAACCTTGAAACAGAGGAAGAGGTTATACAATTTATGAGAGCAAAAGACATTGAATTACATGAAAACATTAGAGAGCCATCGAATGGAATCCATGATTATGTGGGAAATACCCTATATAATTTGAATACAAAAGAAATGAGATTGGTTCATATGAAGCTAGCTGATGTTATTTGTCATAGTGATCAACATTCTGCTAAAGTTATTGATGTCCTTTGCAAGAGAGATCATAAAAGACCTTTAGATAGAATTACTGATATTAACTATTCGGGGAAAAATATAAACCCAAGATTGAGTGTGGCAAGAAAAAGAAAACAGGTTTGCAAAAGGTTAATTGAGAAATCGAAGAAATGGGATAAAAGAATTATGAACGATGAGAAATTGGCTATGCTTTCTAAGAATTCAGTCGATATTTGGGATATTTTGCATCATGTTTTCAGTAATGTGCAAACTGAAAAATACTTGAGCAAGATTATTGATGGTTTATTCTATGGATCGAAAGGAAATAAATCAAGGAGGAGTGTGAGAATGAAGAAAATGAAAAAGCAACGTGTGAAAATGAGAAAAATGAAGAAGAGACAAAGGATGAGAATTTTTCAACAATCTTTTCATCAGGAATGTATGCAATCAAAAGGAAATTGGGGCCTTGAAGCACATTCTAAAGACAATTCACCCGGTTCTCAATTCAAGATGGATGATAAATCCCATGAGATGATGTTACCTCCAACTAAACATCCTACTGTGTCACCTAATGTCATTGAAAACATGAGAGCTTTTCCATTATTGAAAACTTATAACTCGATAAAAGCCTCAAGTGTTGCTAGAAGTGATCAAGTTGTAGATCATGTTGGTATTTTTCTTTGAAAATCTTTGGAAGATACCACTGCAGAAACTTCTAATGTCACATGCAATGGTGAAATTAATCAACATGAGTGGCTACTTGTAATTACGAAAATGAAGTCTCGAATAGATTGGATGATTCTGAAACGAAGAAAGTTAGCACTGAAGTTGACAAGAAAGATTATGCATCTGCTCAACATCCACATCAGCAAGATAGTCAATCCTTGTGATATTCAGCGGAACTTCTTTGGTAAAATTTTTCTGCAAAAAAATCAATAAGCTATTACCCACATTGGAATTTAGAATGAATTTTTGTGCTTTTGATGCCTCCTTAATAATTGCGAAATCTCCTTATTTGTGGTCGCTATTATTCCTTTCAAGACTTACATTTTTATGATGAAGTTTACCGGAAAATCTGATAATATAGATTTGATGAAAGTTTATGATTTTTATATTATTATGAGACTTTGCATTGGAAACCCTCTTTTAGAACTCGAGGACACACTAGACAAGATAAATTCAGCATCTATTTTATGTTATCAAGAGTATGATCCACATAAAGAGCTTGTTATTTATTATGCCTTTACTCGGTTGTTGATTCATGTGACTCTTACGTGGTACTTGTATTTTATGTATTGTCTTGGTGGTTCACTGGTTTTTAGGCATTCCTATATGGAATTAGCTTATTCAGAATTCGATCATTGGGGTCAAGGATCGTCTCACGGCGAGGGAATGATGGTAGATGAGATTGATAATGAGCAGTGGAATGAATATGAAGAAAGAAAGCATATCATTGTGATTAATGAGGAAGTAAGGAAATGTAACTATATTTGTTACTTTGAAGTTGAAATTCAGTTATTTGGCAAGGTTATTCCTTATCGACATAGTGGAGCTTTGATGTTTGAGAACAATATAAATTATGTTGTAGATGGGATTATGTTCAAGTTTCCAAAGAAGAAAAATAATGATAAGCTGATATCAGTGGCCATACACCTTATGGCTATGATGTATAATTATTGGGAATGGCTACGAATTACCTATCATCAGACACCAAGTAACAAGCATATTGTATCTCCAGGAACTCTTATTGTATTCATCACAAAAAGGGCTATTATTCTGAATTGCAGATGGAATTATGTTCTGTTTAATCACGAAGGTGGGATTGTTGAAGTTGAACCAAACGGGAACTGCAATTTTTCATCTTATTATTTACCAAGGATGAGTTGGCTAGAGCCCATATTGCTCGCATATGCTCTGCTGCATTGGTATGGGGCTGACAATTTCACCAATTATTCCGTAAGATTGACCACCGAAGCACATGGTATATTATGAAGATGATCGTTGGGATGAACGATCGTTTTTGAGTATGGAGTAATGTCACGATCCTACGGCCCAACCCTAATATGGGTCGATTTTAACTTTGGGCTTCTAATTATTCATTTGTATGTAGACGGCCCAATAGAACTAGGGTATAAATATGAACTTATTGTAGCTTTAGACTTGTAGAATGTTATCAATCTTCTATCAACTTTCCCTCCCTATCTCTTCTCCCTCGCCTCTGGGCTCTCTGTTTCCTCCTCAAGTTCTTCTGCCACTCTCCCATTTCATCTAAATCTCCCACTTATTTCGTCTATTCCCCATTATGATCTAAAAGCGTAACACGGAACCAGATAAAAGAACAATTTTATGTCACCAATAACAGCAAAATGCAGAATAAAAACAACGAAGGAGGATTCATCTGCCCAGAAAATTACAAATACGAATGGAATAGAATAGATTAATGGAACCCAGAAACATATAACAGCGAGCAATTCAGAAGGTGATTTATGCCGTGGATAAAACCCTTCTATGAAAATTGAAGACTTGCATTTTCGCTTTGGTGAGGAGCGCCGGCCGATTCACAAGAAATTGGGTTAATTCGGCAAGTAACGCATTTTATATTTTATATAAAATCATAGTTGGGGTAGTCTTCAGTTGTTTATTTTCTTTACAGTCTTGAAGGATATGGATTATAAGGTTTTCATATTATGTTTGACACTTTTGAGTATGCTAACTATATTGAATAATGTTTTGGTCTTTTTTCAAGGATTATTCCTCTTGGAATAATTAAGATTTCGTAAAATCGAGCTTTTGATCTCAAGATTGTTTGTAGATAACGATGTTCAAATATTTTTTATCTCGAATCCTGTTGCATTCAGGACAAGTTGAGTAAATGTGTTATCGCAAAATGCTACATGAGCAATGGTTTGTTAGTGTTGCAAACATAAAGGGGGTAGGATATTTTGAATTTTTCTTGTTATGATGTTATGAAAAATGTATTTCAGACGGATATTCTTGTGGATTGTGTGAACGATGAGAATAAATGACATTTTCTCCTTAGACATCCATCTAAAACTGTCTTAGAACATATACCAGTATCATCACTTGCATCTAAATATATATGTCACTCTTGTTTGTTATTTAAGCAACAGCGTAGGACATTTCCAACAATTGAGTCGAGGGCTTATAACGCATTTGACTTGATATATATTGATGTTTGGGACCCTTATCCTACACCAACAAGCACATGCGCAAGATATTTCCTTACTATCGTGGATGATTATAGTCGATCAACTTGGACTTATCTCTTAAATGCAAAAGGAATGGTTGCCTGAGTCTTAAGTTCATTTTATACAATGGTCAAAACACAATTTTGAGCCATTGTGAAACGTGTTAGATCAGATAACGGAGGAGAATTTACAGCTCTTACATGTCAAAGTTTATTAGAAAATTATGGATCAATATACGAGAAGACATGTCCTTTTTCTTCGAAATCTAATAGTGTTGTAGAGTGCAAACACCAACATCTACTAAATGTGGCTAGAGTGCTTATGTTTCAATCTAAAGTACTTATTACTTTATAGGGAGAGGCAATTCTCACGGTTATTTATTTGATTAACAAGATTACCACATCCATTTTAGACCAGAAATCTCCCTTTCAGCTTTTGTCTGGCCGAAAGCCAACTTATGGCCATCTACCAACATTTGGTTGCTTAGCATATACTGCTTTCAGTGCACATCATGGAGATAAATTTGCTCATAGGGGAAATCCTTGTGTCTTCTTAAGATACACTCTTAGCAAAGAGATTTTCAAACTATACGATCTCCAAAATCACAAGATTTTTTTGTCTCGAGACATCACTTTTGTGGAAAGTATTTTTCCATACCACCTTTGAAGGTACCTGAGAACAACTTGATTTCACTACCGTGCCCACAGACAGATACATCAAACGAAATTGAATAAAATATGGATGTTGTTATTGAAATCGTTCATTCAAAAAAACCAAGTCATCATCTAGAACATGACTCACTGAATGGTGATCAACACACAGATAATGGGGATCCTACTCATGCCCCATTGACTGCACTTCGGAGGTCAACTCGCACTACAAATCCTCCTCAATGGTTGTCTGATTATGCTCATGCTGCATTCATTGCAAATATTGATCTTATTAAAGAGTTATCTACAGTCGAAGAGGCATTAGCAACTCCGCACTGGACAGCAACCATGGATGTTGAAATCGTTGCCCTTGATGCCAACGGAACATGGATTCTATGTGATTTGCCTCCCACGAAGAAAGCAGTAAGATGCCGTTGGATTTTTAAAACAAAGCTTAATTCTGATGGAACAATCAACAAATATAAATCATGACTTGTCGCAAAAGGATTTAAGCAAGTTTAGGGTGTGGATTACCTTGAAGTGTTTCTCCGATTTCTAAAATCACATCTGTTCGACTATTATTTGCAGTTGGTGCGAGTAAGTGTTGGGAAATCTTCCAACTGGACGTGAACAATGTCTTTCTTCATGATTTCCTCGACACTGAAGTATATATGCACCAACCACCAAGATCTATTTGTGATACCAAGAATAAAGTTTGCAAACTTGTTATATCTCTATATGAACTTACACAGGCTTCGAGAAAGTAGAATTTGGAACTCACATCAACCCTTAATGATCAAGGTTTTGTGCAGTCTCCTCATGACCCCGGTTGTTTCACCAGATTAACTCTGGGTGGCATTAGCATCTTACTGGTTTATGTGGATGACATTCTCCTAACTAGGAGTGATTTAACTGGCATTGCCTCGATCAAAAAATTTTTAGACTCCGAGTTGACTATTAAGGATCTTGGGCATGAGCAATATTTCCTTGGTCTGAAAATTTTCTGTGACACTAATGACATTTTTATAAGTCAGCACAAATATATCCGATGCATAATTGATTCAGCTGCAGATTCACACAGCAAGCCAACCTTGATACCCTTGCCTCATGGTATCAACTTATCCTCATATGATGCACCACTCATTAAAGATCCCACTGATATTACCCGGGTATATTCTCTTGTATTTGTCCTTACCCGGGGGCTCGTCCGACATGATTACGTAGTATTTTCGGTATTTTCATATGTCTATCGCGAGGCATTCTCAAGGGGTATTCTCTTAATTCAGGCTCTCTGGGCCTCGTATACAGTTTTTGTAGGCATTTTGAGATGTTTTGAGTTATCCCGGCCCCGGACGAGGCCAGAGGTATTTTCGTAATTTGACACCCGGGAGCACATCGGTCGGGTGCAACGATGTTATGTGGCTGCGTATTCACTGCTTGGAGGCAAAGAACTAATTTGCGAGGTTTTCCGGTATTTTCTCATCGTATTTCCGACTAATATCTCGACCGGGATAGGTTCCCGAAACTTCGGGATCAGCATGACATTTATTATATTATAATTGGAGGTTATGTAAGTGTTTTGGGCTAAGTGAAGTAAACTGGGCTTATGGGCTCAAGTAAGTGAAGTTGGGCTGGATTTCTCTATAAATACAAGCCTTAGTGCATTTGGACGGGTTCAGACTCTTATCACACTTTCCAAGGCAAAGTACTATTCTGCATACTGTAGAGTCTCGACTTTTCGTCCGTAGCCGCGACTTGTTGCCTGCCTCCTAGCCTGAGTCGCGACTTATTGATCTTCATCCCGCATCCGCGACTTGTTACTGGAACAGTATATTTCGCGAGTTATTGCTCTGCTGCATGCAGTCGCAACTTGTTGCTACCCAGCCTGTCTCGCAAGTTGTTGCTGATACAGTGTATTTCGCAAGTTGTTGCTGATACAGTGTTTTTCGCGAGTTATTGACCACAACTCGCGACTACGAGCCTTTCGAGCCCGACTGAGTGTTTTCGATCGTTTTTTGAGCCGTTTTCATCTGGATTGTTGTTATCACATCATTGTACTTGTAACCTTTGATCATTATAGTGAAAACCAAGGTAGAGCTTTGCTCTCCCGAGGACGTAAACCCACACATTGTGGGTCCAACCTCGTATATCGCTCATGTCCTCATAACAAAATAATTTCGAGTAATTAAAAATTGACTGATCTAAAAATAAACACTCTTAAACATTTTTAGACGAGATCACCCACTGTTTACCGAAGACTCATTAGCCGGTTGTTATACATGTCCTATACTCAACCTGATGTGACATATGCCACACAATAGTTGAGTCAATATCTTCAGCATCCTATAGAATTTCATATGCATGCATCTTTACATGTTGTCCGATACTTAGAAGGAACAAGTCATTTGGGATTATTTTATGCAGTGGGAACCAGCTTAGAACTTCATACCTTTTGTGATGTTGATTGAGCTACTTGTGAGGACACTCGTTGGTCTATAACTGGATATTGTATATTTCTAGGCACCTCTCTTATATCTTGGAAAGTAAAGAAGCAACATACATTGGCCCGATCATCTGTCGAGGTAGAATACAAAAGTATGTCATCTACGGTTTGTGAACTTCGGTGGTTGTCGTTTCTTCTACTTGATTTTCAAATGGAGGTATTCTTGCCATTTGCTTTGGGTACAGACAACAAAGCTGGACTTTCGATTGCTCAAAATGTTGTTTTTCACGAACGCACCTAGCATCTCGATATTGATTGCCACTTTGTTCGTGATCATCGTCGCATCAGTTTTATTGCTCCATTTTATGTGCATACTCAGGAGCAACCAATAGACTTTCTCACTAAATCACTTTCTTGTCCTCGGTTTAGCAAACTATTGAATCAATTATCGCTCTTTGGGCGTACTCTTGTGATTTCTTCAACGTGTCATGATTCTTGTCTTGAGGGGGGCATGTCAAGTTAATAAGACTGATCAAATCTTGTGCAACACGTGGCAGAAGATTATGCATCAGACAGTTAGATTTTACACTTTAAATAAGCCTGTAATTGTGAACTTTATTTATCGCATTTTATACAATTGAAAACTTCCTTTTTATCTTCACAATGGAATACTCTGGAACATTACAGAATTGACAATTGACTACTTTACATGGTATCAGAGTGGGTTCGGAAAAATCTTGAGTGACTTTGCCGGGGGCTAGTCCGGTTTAATGAAATTGATCAGTTGGTAATCCACCAATTTGAATTGTCAAGTCCAACTTGTCAGGTGGTTGAGATTGATGGGGTGTGTTGAAATAGTGGAATTTGTCCCAAATGGAAAATGAAAAAGTGTGATGGATTAATTTATAAGAGGGAATGTGGAGTATAGTAAATGACTTACTCAAGTCTTTTACATTGTCGTCTCATATCTCTTATACGTTGTATCTGGACACACTCCCCACATAATTGATCCGACTCTAAAAATTTAACATGAATAACTTTGCCGGAATGAAGGACAAAGAATAATAGAAAAGATAGGAAAAATCAAGATGTTAAGAGAAGAAACTATCAACGAATGCACTATCGTATTGTGATTCTACAACTACAAACCTTGATAATTATGCGTTAACGAGATTGTAGCAGAGTGAGTGCAAACTAATAAAATTCCAAGCAAATAAAGCTTTGCTTCAAACGATCTCCCTTGTGATCATTTTAAAATACTTAACCAATATACAACTGTTACATACACACCACATGTTTATCAACCCAAATCATTCATAAGTAGGAGAATGACTCGTGGGATAGTAGAAGTGGATAATACAAGTTGTCATATCTAATTTTACCTTAAAAACTTTGAGGGTATATTTACCACAATTAGAAAACATGAATCAAAATTTATCAAATAATATAAATATTAATGGTAGTATATAATTTGTAAATTTTGTAAATAATTTATGAAATATTATTCCCATAATTTATTTGGGTGTCTTATCCTCGATGTATTCTTATGTGACAACCTAGCAACTGGATAACACAAATGATTTATAATAATAACTCAACTTGACATAGCCGACCTAGGAGACGTATTATTTTAAATTTTTAAATACATTATTATATAAATACCGTAGTTTTATCAAATAATTTAAAAGAATTACTAAAATCTCATTTCTTATTCAACCACAATATTTAGTATACCTCGATTTAATAGTTTATACATGAAACTAATTTTATCTTACATTTAAAAATGACGTCCGCAATGTTTGCAATTATCTTGGTTGATTGGATGCCACGTGCCCTGAACAATTGCCACTATTTGTAATAATCTTTTACGATATTGTTCATCATTCAATCTTATATTCATAAATGATTACAGATTATATTCATAAATAATAAAATTTGTTTTGATACCATGAATATTTCAATTATTAGAAAAGGAAAAAGCCTAAACCTTCGTTATGTTATATATATATATATTTAATTTTATTAACTAATTAAAAATCTCCTAAGAATCAGTATTTTAAGTTTCTGGTATACCGGGTCTATGTATTTGAAATTTCGATCATACCGACTTCGGCTGGTATTTTGTTTTTAGCAGGTCGGGTCGTATTTTATTTAGGAAAAATTAAAATATGAATATTTTATAATTTAATTTATTTTAATATTCCGATATATATTCAATATACCAAATACATATCCGATATACCGATCCAATGAACTTGTCGAGTGATATAGATTTTTAAAACATTACTAAGAATGATATTCATATGACCATACTAGTTACAGAGTCACAGACATAGAGAGAGTGGGAAATATTGCAAAATAGCCATCTACCAAAAATTTTGTTTTGATAAAGATTTTGCAAAATATCATATTTTCATAAAGTATTTGCTAAATAGCCTACGTTTATATATTTTAATAAAATTAAATCAAATAATTTATATTATATATATTGTTATGGTCCCTTTTTAGGGGGTACCAACAGTCGTCCGGTTCGTTCAATCAACGAACTCGGTTCTAATTTATAAAAGATGTGGAGAACGATTAAAAGTTAAAATCAAAGTAAGAACACAACATATATAGTGGAAACCCCGTAAAATGGGGTGAAAACCACTCGACCAAGAGCCGATTGTGCTCTTGATCTGCTCACTAACGAAAATAAAAGAAGTTTATACACAACAGACTAATGAAAATGACTAAGTATAGAAAGCAGTAAGAATATGGGCAGCGTAACAGCCTGTTCTTCTGCATCCAAAGGGTCCTCTCTTTTCCTTCGTCTTGCCCTGTATTTNAAAATTGTCTATTTTTAAGTTCTCAATGTTGGGGATTGAACACGTGTGCGAACAATCTCGATAGATTAAGTAGAACCCGAGAATTAAAGCAAAGAGAAAACAACGACACAAGAAATTAACGTGGAAACCCGGAAAGGGAAAAAACCACGTGACCGGCGAAAACGGTCAAATTCACTATCGCATGAGAAGATTACAACACACACACACAAAGAGGAAAACTCGAAATACAAGAGTATTGAAGTTGTTGTGCTAATGACAATGAACGCTATGACCCCTTTATATAGATGAGGTGGTTGAGATATTAAGGCAATAAACAAATATTCCCAATATTTGATCATATCTCCATATATGATTATCCATAATCAAATCATACATATGCGTCCATATATACTTATTTGATATGATCTTATTTCCTTCAATATCTCCTTCCATAACTGCCGATATCTTAGACCAGTGGGCCCCACCATATCTCAGTTCGGTCCCCGACCGATTGCCTCCATCTCATATCTTCAGTCCTCGATCCTCGACGTGATTCGGTCCTCGACCCCGATCACTTCGGTCCCGTTGTCATCTTCGGTATTGTGCACTTCGGTCTTCACCAGTTCGGTACCAATACCGACCATCCTGTCTTCCATGTGTGCCCCGATCGACCACATTGCAGATCATCATCCAAGTGTGCCGATCGATACCAATATCGATCTCCACACTTAACAATCTCCACTTGGAGATCGATAATGCATCTTCTCTTGATTGTCCCCGCTCACCAACTCACTTGGTGAGACCAACTAGAGCTACGCACATCTCTAGTTTCGCTAGTGACTACCCTCGTCACTAGATCGATCCCTTGACCAATCTCCACCAGAAAATTCTGGAGCCACACCATCTCCTTTCCTGCTTCGAAACAGCACACGCTTGCAATTTCGGCTTCCAACAGCTGTACCATGGACTGTCTTCAGATCTTACCGATCGGTACCCATGACTGATCGGTACACATACCGACCATCATCCAATCTCTCTGATCGACACCCATGTCGATCATCTCCTAAGTATAGCCGATCGTCAATCGATCCCCATACTTAGCAATCTCCTTCAGTCGTCATCTACGTACCCTGTTAGGACGATCGGTCCTCTGCAACACAGCTCCCGCATAGATGTCTCGTAGCAATCGGAGCACTGCATCCCAATGCTCCTTTCCAGTTCAACATGAACCTGCTCACGACTCCCACTCCAAGGGAAATGTCTGGTCTCGCACAGACCACGTCATACATCTTTGTCGACCGCTGAAGAGTAGGACACATTCTTCATCTTTTCAGCATCCTGGTCGACCATCGGCTCCGTTCCTTCGAGAGTTTCTGGTGTGCTCCCAAAGGTGTCACAGTTGCTTTCAAGTCTCCAACTTGAACTCGATCGATCGCTTGTAGTATCCTGGGACAAGGGAAGTGTACCCTTCTCTCGCGAACCTCATTCCGATAGTCTTGATCGGTCCCAGATCCTTCTCCAATGCATCGACAACTCCCACTCGACTTGTTTTATCTCCTCCATGTCACCCCCCGCGATCAACATGTCCTCGACATACATTAGAAGTATTATGTATGTACCTTTGCCCATTCGAAGATAACAACAGTTGTCCGACTCATTTCTCTTGAGTCCCCGTTCGGTCCCTAGGGAGTCAAGGCCACTGCCGATAAGATTGTTGCAATATACAAGCTCTTTTCAGTTACCGCAAGATTTCCATTTCAATGCACCTTAAAACCACTCGGATGTGCATTTCTTCCTCTAAATCCCATAGAAAAACAGTCTCACATCCATCCGCCAAGGATGGAGATTCTTCGCAACCTTTTACTCAATCACCCAAATGGTCGACCGGTGAGAGTACCTTGGAATAGTCAGTTCCCTTCTGCAAGAATCCTTCGACTACAAATCTTGCCTCGTAACTCTTGGACCCATCGACCTGTGAAGACCCATTTAAGGAAGGCCCGATGTCCCTTCGGCAGTCAACAAAACCCAAGTCTTGTTCTTCGACAAGGACGCCATTTCGTCCTCCATGTCAAGCTCGCACTTTTCCTGCTCACGAGGCTCAACAGCCTCTCTGAAATTCTGTAGCTCGCCATCTTCAGTCAGCAATGTATGAAACATAGCAGGAGTATACCGATCAGGTGATCTCCTCTCCCTGGTTGATCGCCACAACACAGTAGTGACTTCTTCGACATTGTCATCTGTCGCATGGTCTTCATTCTGCCTCGGCTTCTTAGGAACCGATCTCTCCAGCATAATACTATTAGCCAAATAGTAACCTCTGAACTCCTCCATGTTATACTCACCCCAATTGTCTGATTTCAGACACTTCAACTTGGTTCCAGCCTCGAGCTCCACCTCTACTTTCCACCTTTTGAATGTCTGGAATACATCAGATTTTCCTCTTTAGAAAATAGACTCATACCTTACGGGTACAGTCATCAATGAAGGTGACGTAGTACTTCGAGCCTCAAAAGGACTCGACTGGTGTCATACCCCACACATCGGTATGCACGAGTTCCAGCTTGATGGTTTTCCGATCCCGTTTCACCTTCGTAAAGGTTACTCTCCTCTGCTTGCCAAGCACACAATCCTCAAAGAACCCAACCTCTTTGTCCTCAAAGGTCGGCAATAAGTCTTTTCGGGCCATGATCTTCATGCCCTTCTCACTCATGTGGCCAAGGCGATCGTGCCACATCTTCAGCAACCTCCTTCGGTCCTCCGTGGATCGGTCCCCATGGGACCGATCGGTCTCCAGTGTAGTGAGAGTGGATCGGTCCCCATCTGGCCCGATCGGTTTCTCCACGTACAGAGTTCCCGACTTGATTCCTTTAGCAATGACCAAAGCCCCTTTGGTCACTCTCCACCGACCGCTCCCGAAAGACGTTCGGTACCCATTGGAATCCAACTGTCCGACCGATATCAGGTTCTTACTCAGTCCGGGTATATACGTCACATCCTCCAAGGTCCAACAGTAACCATTTGAGGATCGAATTGGTATATCACCCTGACCTGTGATCTCCATGAACTTCCCATCGGCAAGATAAACCTTCCCGAAATTCCCTGCTTTGAAAGACTTAAACAACTTCTTATTAAAACAGGAGTGAAAGGATGCACCTGAGTCAACCACCCATGACTCCACCGGACTCTCGAGACAGAGTACAAGTGCATCGTCAGATTCAGCTGCTACCGATGCTGAATTCTCCTCCTTCTTCGGCTCCTTGCATTCCCTGCGGAAGTGTCCCTTCTTCCCGCAGTTCCAGCAATCGGGCTCACCCCGATTCTTTGACTTTCCCGGATTCCTCGATCGGGCCCTGCTCTCGCCATTCTGCCCTCGGTTATTCTTCCGACCGCGGGAACAATCTGCAACCAATGCATTACTTTTGGTATCACCCTTATGCTTTCGTCTCAATTCTTCACTGATGAGTCGAGCCCGCACATCATCGGAATTGAGTTTCCCAGGTTGACTACTGATAATATCAACCTTCGTTGACTAGCTTTCGGGCATGGTACCAAGAACGGCAACGGCCTGCGTGTCATCATCCATGACATGTCCAGCCAGCAACAACTGGCTTGTAAGATTGCAGAAATCATTCAGATGTTCTGCAACCGAGGCACCCTCTCTCATCGTCATGGTATACAACTGCCGTGTCAAGAGCACACGATTTGTCAATGATGGCCGCTCGTACATATCGGACAACACCTTCATCATACCGTGCGTCGTCGTATGTTTGTTGTAGTTAAATTCCACCTTCTTCGACAACGATAGTTGAACGATCGCCAACGCCTTGCGATCCAATTTCTGCCAATCCGCATCCTCCATCTTTGCCGGCTTCTTTTCTTCCAATGCATCCCCTAGATCATTCCTATAAAGGGTATTGCGGATTTGCGTTTTCCAATAGGCAAAATCAGATCCGTCAAACATCCTTAGGCTTCCCTTATCGTCACCCATCGCCAATTGCACCACTACTACCCCACAGCCACCACCAATTGTTGGGGATTGAACACGTGTGCGAACAATCTCGATAGATTAAGTAGAACCCAAGAATTAAAGCAAAAAGAAAACAACGACACAAGAAATTAACGTGGAAACCCGGAAAGGGAAAAAACCACGTGACCGGCGGAAACGGCCAAATTCACTATCGCATGAGAAGATTGCAACACACACACACAAAGAGAAAAACTCGGAATACAAGAGTATTGAAGTTGTTGTGCTAATGACAATGAACCCTAGGATCCCTTTATATAAATGAGGTGGTTGAGATATTAAGGCAATAAACAAATATTCCCAATATTTGATCATATCTCCATATATGATTATCCATAATCAAATCATATATATGCGTCCATATATACTTATTTGATATGATCTTATTTCCTTCAATATCTCATTCCATAACTGCCGATATCTTAGACCGGTGGGCCCCACCATATCTCAGTTCGGTCCCCGACCGATTGCCTCCATCTCATATCTTCAGTCCTCGGTCCTCGACGTGATTCGGTCATTGACCCCGATCACTTCGGTCCCGTTATCATCTTCGGTATTGTGCACTTCGGTCTTCACCAGTTCGGTACCAATACCGACCATCCTGTCTTCCATGTGTGTCCCGATCAACCGCATTGCCGATCATCATCCAAGTGTGATCGATCGATACCAATATCGATCTCCACACCTAACACTCAAAACGTTCACATTCTGTATTTCCAAATGGATGTTTACCGTCAATCATGCAAAAATATATAATACATAAAATGGCGAAACTATCTATCCTTTTGATAATGTCATCTGTCACACTTTGTTCAATAGGACAACATTCATATTTTTTTGATTCGGTCAAAATATGCTTTATAAATAAATAATTAAAGGATTAAATTAAATTAACGAATAATGTACCTCTATTATCAAAACCACTTTTCTCTATTCCATTTAANTCCGCGGACGGCGTCCGCTATTCGCCCTAAAACAATATTTGATTTTTCTAATTGCATTAATTAACCAAAATAGCCGAAACATGCCTAGACCTTCATCTAATGCAAATATACACGTTCACCACCATTTCCAAAATAAAATGTTCTTTTGATATTGGGATTAACATCAAGTAATTAGTAACATAATCTCTTCAAGTAGTGTATCTTTATCATTTTTTAAAATACTTTCAATTTCAACTTCAAGTTCATATATAGACACTCTAGACATTGTGTCATAGGAAATTTGTTCTTCTTCATTGGAGATTAACAATTGTCCAATAACTCTAGCATTTGGGCCGAGGTACTGATTAGTAGTATTCTTACACGATTCTTATTTCCTAAAAGAATATTTTACTCCATAAATATACCACAAATTGGGCATATACACGAAAACATAAAATATAATTGAAAAATGTTGAATCATTCAAGTGTCCGGTTGTAGGATTTAGTATATCATGAAGCCCTAAACTAATCAAAAAGAATCTATGGAGTAAAATGCAATAATGAGAACATTAGTATGCATCCTCGCCGAGCTCTAGGACTGATTTATTAGCAAAAAATGGATTTATGATTCATTTTACGAACTCACTCACACACACGGCATGGAATAGACACCAAAAACTTTTAAGTGAAACTCGAGTAACAGGAGAAAAACACAAACCAACATCGATCAATCAACTATCACCGCCCCAAACGTCGACTGTCCCGATGTCGATAAGCAAATCGTCGAGCGTACCCTAAAATGGGCGTTCCACACCCAACATGATACTTAAATTATTTAAAATCATATCCATCAAATTTGGTAATTCAACTTAATTCTTCCATGAATTGAGCATCTTGCTTGATAAGATATTTAATATAATGATTAATACATAATATGTGAGTTTATGTACTCCAGAGAAGAGACTACATGAATTTAATGGAATGTGAAGACTAAAAATGTTTTGATATTTGTACAATCATGAATATCTTAGGGTCCTATAAAAAGTAACTTCACTTTTTGATGTTAATAGTTTGTTTAAAATTCAAAAAGTAAATAAAAAATATACCTTATTTAAATATTTATACCATCATTTTTATATTTTTAAAAATTTAACAAGATTTTTAACAATTCTTGGAAATATTGATTCCATAAGCAAAAATCATTATGTTAAAAAATACTTGAGAGCAAAACACCTACCAAAGTTACGGTAGAAATAGGTAAGGTTGTGACTTCAAATATTCTACATTTAATTATTATACTCTAGTCTTGAATCCAGCATAATAATCAATGATGAAATACAAGCCGTCACTGTAATAATAGAATACAAACAATCATAATACTTTAATGATATTGCATGCATTTGAATAGTATAGAATATTAAGGAGTTGGTATTTTTTATTTTAATTATTTGTTCTTTTAATGCCAATATAACCATTATATGGGTATACAAATATTGCTTTGTGTGATAAAATTTTACTAGTTTATTGCATTCAACTTTAAAATTAGATAAATAGTATCAAAAGTTGTTCAATTAATTAACATTTACTTCTATGTTTTAAGAAAATTGCATAAACTCAAAGGATCCAAATTTTTCATTTTTTATTTTAATGCTCGTTAATATTTTAATTGTATTATTTGTTTCTATTTGATCTTTCAATCTTACAAAATATGTAATGGATACACTTATAAATTTGAAAATTTTTAAAATAAAATATATAAATGATCAAAATCACCTACGAAAAAATAAATTGAAATGGTTATTATTCAATAGATGAATATTCGATTTTGAAACTTAAATGATAAATAAAAAAATTTAAAACATTCCATGCATCACTTCTACACTATTTTAAATTAGTAATAATTTTCACCCTTATATGAATGGTAGTTTACACATAACTATACTACTACTACTACTACTACTATTACTATTATTATTATATTATTATTCAATGTATAAGGTGACTGAAATGTAAAGGATACCTAAAGTTATCAATACCGTTTGTTTATGACTCATGACACTGTAGGACCCTGTTTTCCTTTACGTTTAAAAACATTTTTCCGTTAGTATGTTTGACCCTCAAAATTCACAAATTAGATTTTTACTTTATGTGACTTAGTCTAGGTTGATATAATGTTTGGTGTTTGAATGTGTGCTAGATTTCAATCTGATCCTAAATTGTCCTAAATCCGATCGGTGTCTGGTATTTCACGTGTCTTTCGATATAATATTTTATCAATATTTTATCGATATATCGGTCATACTCTACGAATCGGAACATATGTTTTCATATTTATCGATATGTGAAATACATGGCGATATCCAGTTATAGTCACGGATATTGGTCGGTATTTTCATATCGTAATTTCATATATCGATTTATATGAAAACATATATTTTGATTCGAGGCATATGACCGATATGTCGGTCGATACTCGATATTTCACGTGATGCCCGATATAATATTTTCATATTGTATTTTAATTTATTTTAGCAAGTTCTTACGATTTATTAAACGAATTTAATTATTTTTACAACGTAAATATATTGAATTCAAAATCGTTAGTCAATTCCATCTTAATATATCATAATTTAATTTATTATATATTTTTAATTAATATATATAAGTAATATATAAATTATTTTATTTATTTTAATTAAATATATATAAACGTAGACTATTTAACAAATATTTTAGAAAAAAGACTATTTAGAAAACTCTTTTTGGATATATGCTATTTTGCCAACAAAACTTTGGTAGAGAACTATTTGGCCAAATTGTCTGAACATCTATATCCTCCATACCTACCGTCTCTAAATTGCTGAGTTAGTAGTTGATCCTGCAAATCGGGAAACCTTGATATCATCATCAATTCCTTTAACTCAAGGTGATGGGGATGTTTATGCTAATTATCAGTCATACTTATTATATAGTGAACGTCAAAACGTGGATCATCTTCATCTGAGAGAGAAAAATCTGCAATTTGGTGGCGTTTTGGAAATAAAAATCAATATTCAATCAAAATTCATGATAAATGATATGTGTTGTGGTTCGAAAACTGGGAGTGACAACAGTTACCGGTTCGTTGCAAGACGAACCCGGTTATAATTTATTTGATGTGTGGAGAACGATTATAAACCAAATGTAAAATGACACAGCAATTTTAGAGTGGAAAACCTCAAAGATGAGGAAAAAATCACTTGACTAAGGGCTAAAGAAAATGCCATTGGTCGGTTCAATAAGCGAAGTAAGAATCACAGAGGTCATGTTCGTTCTTTTTACAACAAAGTGAAAGAGAAGTATCGAAAATAAATCGACAGAAGGTTCTCTATGCGAAAGCTCGAAGGAAAATCGGATGATCCTTTTTTCACACCCTATGTGTCCTTTTTATACTCCCACTGTGCTGGTACAGTAGGGTGTCGTTTTGTGCATGTACTTTGCGGCTAGGTCGTCTAATATCAGGCGGAACAGCCGTTGGAAACGGCTTCACAGAGCTGCACGGCGCTAGACCTTTCGGCGCTAGACCTTTCGGCGCTACTAGCCGGCTATTCCCTGGCTAAGGGAGGCTCGTACGACTTCGCCGAACCATGCTTCTGATAAGGCTGTTGAAGGTTGTCGTTGCATGGGAGGAATATGGATAGCCCGAAGCAGGGCCTGTAAGATGTGGACCGATCGGTCTTGGCGCATGGGAGAAGCTGGGCCCTACATATCGGGACCGATCGCTATGCACGTTCGATCGGGCCACATGGCCTGGATGGGCCATTCACTCATGTGGGTTGGATCTGGGCCTCCAAGTTCAGCTTACGTTGTTTGGGCTCCTCTGATCAGGCTTGGTTCTGATCATGTTCGAGGTACTGGGTTCCGGGGATCTCATCACTAGCCCCTCGGACTCTGTCGCCACCGTGGTGGTGATCGGGGTTCGATCATCAGATTGAGATCGTTTGTGCATAAGCGCCCGATCGCAGCAACGAAAACCTGTACCCGAACTGGTTGTAACGGTGTCCTTGGGGCATATGCAGATTATGCCACCAGTCATCATCCTTGCTCAACCTTATCAGGGCATCCATGGCCCGATCAAGTAGTCCAGGATTGCGCCCCAGATTAGGCTCGCAATCCCTCTGCATTCGCAGGGTTTCCAACTCCCTAGAAAGCTCGTCGATGCGCCTCTACATCTGTTCCTGGTCCGTCCCAAGAATGAGAGTTGGAGTTCTAATTGGAGGGGGCGGAGTAGATTGGTATCTCGGCCTCCTCATTGTCACTCCGCGCCTGATAATCTCCTCTTCATCTGGGGCGCTTTCGTACCCTCTGTTTTCTGGAACAGGGTTTGTGATAGCCGGTGGTTCTGTTCCACTCCTCTCCGACGTAACTTCCAATATAACTTTCCTGACAACAGCTCCAGGTCATGTAAAGAGAACGTTGAAGTTGGAAGGCTGCTGGGAAGCGTGTCACTATCGTTCGTCAAAGTTCCAGTTGACATGCCTTTGATTATCCTATCCCGGGTAAAGACCTCAAATGGGGATTAGAAACTCGTCCCCACGGACGGTGCCAAACTGTTGTGGTTCGAAATCGGGGGTGTCAACAGCCGACCGATTCGTTGCAAGACGAACCCGGTTATAATTTATTTGATGTGTGGAGAACGATTATAAACCAAATGTAAAAGGACACAACAATTTTAGAGTGGAAAACCTCAAAGATGAGTAAAAAACCACTTGACTAAGGGCTAAAGAAAATGCCCTTGGTCGGTTCAATAAGCGAAGTAAGAATCACAGAGGTCATGTTCGTTCTTTTTTACAACAAAGGGAAAGAGAAGTATCAATAATAAATCGACAGAAGGTTCTCTATGCAAAAACTCGAAGGAAAATCCTAAGATCCTTTTTTCACACCCCAAGTGTCCTTTTTATACTTCCACTGTACTGTGTACAGTAGGGTGTCGTTTTGTGCCTGTCCTTTGCCACTAGGTCGGCTAATGTCACGCGGAACAGCCGCCGGGAACGGCTTCACAGAGCTGCACGGCGCTAGACCTTTCGGCGCTACTAGCCGGCTATTCCCTGGCTACGGGAGGCTCGTACGACTTCGTCGGACCACGCTTCTGATAAGGCTGTCGAGGGTTGTCGTTGCATGGGAGGAATATAGATTGCCCGAAGTAGGGCCTGTAAGATGTGGACCGATCGGTCTTGGCGCATGGGAGAAGTTGGACCCTACATATCGGGACCGATCGCTATGCACGGTCGATCGGACCACATGGCCTGAATGGGCCATTCACTCATGTGGGCTGGATCTGGACCTCCAAGTTCGGCTTACGCTGTTTGGGCTCCTCTGATCAGGCTTGGTCCTGATCATGTTCGAGGTACCGGGTTCCAGGGATGTCATCAATATGCTTTAATTGATTTATCTATTATGTTATAAATCAATTTAACAATATTTTTTAATTATTTATAGAAATACATTTTACATGTTTTTATTTTTTGCATATTTATAAAATTATTCAATAATCATTGTCATATTAGTAATAAATATTTATCTAAAATTCTAAAAATAACAAACCGAAACTAATGTAAAAATACATTAAATTTGTATGATATGCACATAAAGAATCCAAATAACTTAAAATGTTTAATTTAAAACTATAAAAAAGATAGGAAAGAATTAGAATATTATTTAAAAATATTTTATAGGATTAAATATGTAAATTTATATGTCCCATTAATATTCACTAAATATTAATTAAATTATTGTATTTAAATGATATTAAATAATAATTAAATTAATAAAACATCATAAATGATATATTTAAAAAGAAAGTACAACTGGGCGAAGAAGCTGCTAGTTCAATTGACCAATTTTTGTCAAATATTAATGATATATAAATTATTATATTTAAATATTATTGAATAAAAAATATAAAATGAGAACTATCTAACTATCTAACTTTTGTTTTACTATTTCGGCAAATATAAGAAAATGCAGTGAGCTGGCGAAAAGCCTCATGATAGGCTATCTGTAACCTTGTCCGCGTCTAAAACCATTTCCACTGTATAAATCTCTCTACACATCATCATTCTCTCACATCCACATCATATTTTCTTTCACTTCTAAAACTTCTCACTCATCCAGATCACTATTTATTTCTCTTTCGTCTACATCATCTTCTCTCTCCAAATTTCATTTTATCTTTCTATCTCATCAAATTTATTTATTTACTATTCAATTTATCAATAAATATTATGTTTTAATTTTAATAGTTTTAATTTCGATAATATCGATGTTTAACATTAATTATTAATTTGATCATTGCATATATTATATTTCATTGTTTCGATTTTATTTATTTTTATTTATTCGTACACGTTTTTAATATCATTATTTCAAAACGATCGAATTTCACATAAAGTTATTTATTTATCGTATCAAAATAAAAGTAATAATTTTTTAAATATTTATTTACTAAATTACATATTTAAATTATAAAAATAAATTAATAATTAATAAACTAATATTTTATTATATATATATATATTAAACTAAAATATTTTAAATTAATAAAAATAAATAAAAAGTTCTTCTCCGTGGACAAGAGACGGACAAGCCTTTGTCCGCGGAGCGTATTTCTCCGTGGAGGAATCAGCGTCTATGTAATCATGGACGTCGATGTGGCGGACATGGGGGCGGACAAGGGCGTATTTCCATACGCTCTTGTCCGCCATTACAGATAGTCTTAGCACCGCTTCTATAATATAAAAATGAATAAAAATTGATAGGGATGACCTGAATATTATTATTATATAGAAGTGAAAATTTTTCTTCGATTTTATTTATTTTTTGTCATTTCAGTGCTCTTTATTCAGTTCGATGAAAAAATATGTATTTGTTAGTTTGTAAATGTTGAATTTAATATTTTATTTAATTTAATTATAATATTTTTTATTATTACGTCTAATCTCATGTCTATTGGTTTAATTTAACTTTAACTTTGCAAAAATTGATATTTGGATAAATATAAAAAACTAATAGAACGGATCAAATTTAATATGATATTTGATAATAAAATTATTAACGGGGATTTTATTTTCTATATTCAGGTCGATTCATTTCTTTCGATTTGTTATTTATTGTAGGGTGTGCGAGGATCGGTAACCGACCCGGTCATCAATTTTGCGATCCGATCCGATGGATACGGATCGGAAAAATGATGATCTGAAACCGATCTGCAATATTAGAGCGGTTTACAGAACGATTTGTAAATATTCTAATATTTATTTTTAATTATAGTTGATAACCAAAAAATTATGAATAATCACAAAAAATGTTATTTATTTGCAAAACATAACACTTAAAAATAACATATGTTAAATTTTCAATCATCCAAATTGATATTTTGATTCAATACTAGTATTGAATAAAACCAAAGCATGTATATCATATATAATTTTTCTTCAAGGTACACTAAATTTACAAAAAAATAAATATAATTTACTTAGAAATTCGTAACAATAACTCAAAAAATAAAATCAATTGTAAAATTAATTATATTTAAATGACAATATAAAATATCTGAATAAATATCTAATTTATTAAAAAAAATTAAAAGATCAATCTCTGATATTAATTAATTGATTCTTTCAATATATAATATTTATGCAAAATATCTAATAAAATTTAAAAAGAATAATATTAACGAAAAAAATAAGTATTATATATTTTCAAATCCTCTAATTCTTATACATCAACTCAAATTGTCTCATATATTTATATTATATTATAATATAATAATAAGTATGATGGGATGTGATATGATTTTTCAAAAACCATATACGATTCGAAACCGTATTTGATCCGATTTAATATTAGAAGTTCAGATATTCAAAAAATCATTTCGATTACGATTGACTTACTTCGGATATTCGGATCATCCCATTTGGATCAATGTTTTCATACCGGATGGTATACCGTCCGGTACGCTAAATACCGAGCTTTATCGGCATTTTTTTCGTACCGTTCGGTTAATTGGTATTATGGTCGATCTCCGGTTTTTTCGGGTTCAACCTTGAAAAACTAATTTAATATTATTTTTAAAAAAAAATTAAAATAATATTTGGTACGGACATGTATAACGTCCGATATATCAATCGTACCGTTCATACCAGTCCGAACCGGTACGTAGTAATCAGGGAGGATATGAAAAAATTGATTTTGATAGACAACCATAATTTATTGTATGAAGACGCTACGATTATATCAAAAAGATTAATCGCTTATTAACTTTTATAAATTTACACAAACTTTTTCAACAATTTCTGATTTGAATCTTCGTCCATTACGTTCTGACCGATCGATGGAGAGATCGTTGGTCCTGAAGTGTATCGATTCAGCGACTCAAAGTGCGGCTGATGTTGAGATGTGGCGGAGACAGCGGCGGACTCTTGCACTCATGCCGTCTCTTCTCGCGGAGGCTCTCTTCCGCCAACTCCTTCGACGCCGCCTCGTTTTTCCTGCTTTGCTCGAGTATGCCTATTGGGTTGATTTTGGAATTATTTATTTTTTTAGTCTTCTATGTCTAGACCTTCGGGACGGTGAATACTTGATTTGTGAGGTTAATTAGGATTTCACACATTTTTTTCTGTTACTGTCCTCTCCCATTTGTTTTTGTAGGTACCTTTCTGAATTAAACTTATTTATACGGGTGACCAATTTCTCAAGATTTGATTTATTTCACCCGATCTGTGATATGTAATATTGATCGTTTTGCGTGGATTTTGTACTGCAGAGTTTTGAATTTTGATCTATTTTGAGTTTTCATTCGATAAATCATGTCATTCTGACCTCATGCCCTGTGCCTCAAATTCTATTAAAACTTAATGTGGCGAATAACATCAATCGTATATGTATGTATGCAAACTTGCCTGCATTCTTATTTTGATATCTTATTATTGCACGATGTGTTTAACATTGATGTGTTTGTTTATCATTCAGAGTATTCAAATACAGTATAGAGGAAATGGATTTGAGTGGTGAGAGCTGTGTAGATGCAGAATGGATGGCATACTTGGGAGCCTACCACAGCTTGCACTCATTACTTTTGGCGGACTGCTATAGAATCACTAATTCAGCTATTTGGAATTTATCAGGTTCCTTGGTCTACGTTTTTACATGCATAGAGACTAATGGATGCCTACTAGTGTATTTTTCTCTGGAGTATGTGATTATGTTGCACCCTTATGACTAATATCAATAAAACGGATATCTTGTATGGCTGTGTATTTAAACATAAGTCCATGCTTGCCATATTTAAGCATAAGCCTATGAATCACTCTGAAAAAAATACATTTTTTAATGAAGAATTGGTTTCAGAACAGTTGTATGATTAACCTCACTTTTACACACACAGGTATGGAAAATTTAAAGGTACTGGAACTATCAAGATGTTCCAAGTTAACTGATGCTGGAATTAAGCATCTATTGTCAATTCCAACAATTGAGAAGTTGTGCCTAACGGGAACCGCTGTGACTGCTGAGGGTGTGACTTCTCTTGCTTCTTTAACTAATTTAAAGTTCTTGGACCTGGGAGGTTTGCCTGTAACTGACCTCGCTCTATCTGCTTTTCAGGTTGAAAATCCTTAACTCCCTCTCTATTTTAGAGCATTATATCCGCCTCTTTTTAGCTACTGTTTTTATGCAATTAAATCATGTTCTTAATTATGGATCCTTTTGTACAAAATGATGCAAAAGAATAAAAATATTATGAAGTTATGTTAATCAATGAAATATTGGAGGAATATGTTGTACATGCATGAGTTGAGTGTAGTGTCGTATCATATGGTGTTGTCAATGTTTCATGTTCCATCATTTTGTAATTTTGTTTCCTACTATGTAGGCATTATACTTGGTTTGGTTTGTATGTTGGCACTGACTTCGTGCCTTTCAGGTTCTTTCTAAATTGGAGCATTTGGATATTTGTGGGTGTAAAGTATCTAATTCTGGAGTTGCTCACCTGATGATGCTCCCAAGCTTGAGTTTCTTAAATCTTTGTTGGACAAATGTTACACACTTGCCAAATTTGCCCTCTCTTGTAAGCCTTGACATGAGTAATTGCACTCTTCATTCTCTCTTTGAAGGTGAGCAAAAATATTATCTCGAGAAAGTCATTCTCTCCGGGGCTAATGTTAATATTTCAAAAGTTTTCCAACAAGTTGACACAAGTAGATTGAGTTTCTTGGATTTGTCCGGTACTTCCATCGAGTCCTTCAGCTTTCTCAGCTCTATGAAGTCATTGGAGGACTTGAATTTGAGTGATTGCCAATTACGTGATGTTTCAATGCAACATATTGCTGCAATAGGACCTAGCTTAAGGCATTTGAACCTCAAACGCACAAGAATAACGTCTGATGGTGTTAGGCAAATAGCTGGAAAGCTTCCTAATCTTGAGACATTGTTGTTGATGGGGACTGAAGTCGATCATACTGCTGTTCCATATATTAGCGTGATGACTTCTCTCAAAGCTGTTGACTTAAGTCGCACAAATGTAACAGGTCCTAGTCCTATGCTTAACTCCCTTTTTTTGATGATACGAAAACACTATTTAAGCAATGTTCTTCTTTACCAGGCATTGCTCCCGTAGAAGGTACAGGTCCGGATGAAGACTCTTCACTTTCTGCTCTACAAAATCTTAGAAATTTAGAAAGGTTATACTTGGAGGATATAAATGGCATTGATGCAGCGGTGTCGTCACTGAAAAACTTAAGCAAGTTGAGCCATCTGTTTCTTCGAGGCTTGTGGCTTACAGATGTTTCTTTACATAAGATTTCGTGTTTCCCAAACTTGGTACATGTTAGACTCCGTGAGGCTGTTCTCACAGATGCTGGTTTGCTCAGTTTTGTTCCTCCTCCTGCTATGGAAGTGATTGATCTCAGGGGTTGCTGGCTTTTATCACATGACGCTCTCTTGCATTTCCACAGAAAGCATTCCCAGATTGAAATAAGGCATGCTTTTTTTGAGGAACAAGATAAACGGAATTTTTGTTGGTCATCTCCATCACGAGTTCACAATGTTTCCCCCAGTCGTAACCTCAAGTATGACAAGCCGCTCCGGTTGCCCCGGTCTTCGAACGGGATTTTTCTAGGTAAGATATTTTGTTATTTAATCTTCAGAGTTGTATATTTTCCAAGATGTTTTCTTGATTTTTGCTGCTACTGAAAAACCTTTATAGATCAAAGGTTGAAATACAGCAGAGAAGAACTATTATCTCTCCAGTACTTATAGTTTGAACATAAAGGCATTCCAGGTATTATAGTGTTTTGTTCCTCGCCTGTAGCTTTTTTTGTACTAAGTATTTTCTTTCAAGACTCATTGTCATTGAACATTACATGCAAGAGATATGTTTTGTTACTCTGTAAGATCAAAATATTTTTACCCTCTTTGAAAGTACATTTACTCTGTTAATTTTTTTCCAAAACCAATGCTTCTCATTCCTGTAAACTATATCTTTAATATTTCAACTTCAATGCATATACATTAAAGACACATGGCTCTAATTTTGCAGATACACTTTGCTAACTAATATTTTCATGGCTGCTTTGAATGTTTTGCAGGTTAGTAATTCAATGGGCTTACAGTCTCTAGTTCTTACAAAAAGAATTAAGTCAGATCATGTTTCAGGCATTTTTGGCAACATCTGATCCCTTGAAATTATGAGCAGTGTCAAGTCCATTTAGTTTACTTGTCTTGATAATGTGCCCTGCTGCTTTAGCTCCTCGCAAACTGCTGATGTTCCCAAATATGAGAACAGCCATAGCACTCATCCCTCCACATAATGAAACTCCAAATGATTTCCCAATGTTCCCTGGCATTGATGTTGCCCATTCAAATCCAGCACATGATCCCACACCTCTAGCCCATGAACTCCACACCGAAAACACACCTTCTTTACCTTCAGGAGTGCAGTCTAGCAGTACAATTTTGTAACGTTCCTAAGTCCCTCAGTCAGTGGGACGGATTATGGGCTTTTATCTCCTTATTTATCTACTAGATCATATTTAGTTGTTGGGCTTTGATTGTTTTGTTATTGAGTGTAAAACTTATGTGTATTTTGATTATGACCTATGTATCGAATATTTGGAATTGACGCTGTCAATCTTCTCCTTCTTTTCTTCTTTTTCCGTTGCTAATCTCCTTTGTAATTCTCGTTTTTCTCCCTAAATCAAGGGTTGTGATTCAAGAACGTGACAATTGGTATCGGAAACTGACGATCCCTATGATGAACAAGACCACATCTGGATTTTCTTCACCCATGGTTTCAGCTCTACATTTCGATTTAGATGTTCATGCAAATGTTGATCCTACTACTCGTGAAATGGTTCAACACCAACTTCAGCAACTTTTTCCCTACCTTTTGGACTGCCGAGACGCAAAATCAGATTCTCCGAAGAAGCACTACCTATACCCTGAACCGCCCACTTCCAATGGAAGAGATCCTCACGGTTGGCTCCAGCAACTTAAGTTTTATTTTCCCATCAGGGGCCAAATGTCCTCACATGAATGGTTGGAGTGAGGTAAGGCAGCAAGATGACTTCATGTTTATTTGGAGAATGCAAACTCTATATTATGGAAAGATTTTGTTAAAGCATTACTTCAACGTTTTGACCTTGGGAATCCACTCTATGTGCTTGGTAATTTTTGCGGTTTAAAACAAGTTGATGATAAATGAGAGAATATTTAGATCAGTATGAAGATTTGCGATCTCCGGTAGCCGTTCTTCATCCTACATATTCAACCGAAAGTTTTGTTTGGGCCTTAATTAGTGGTTTTAAAGAAGAATATCGTTACGCGATTCAGAATGCCCATCTGGAAACCGAAGATGAAATTATTCAATTTATGAGAAAAATTGAATCTGAAATGCAACAGGATGCTGGTAGAAATTCTCCAGTGGATTGTATTAGAAACTCTCAATATCCTTTGTATACTGTGAGAATTTCAAAAATTGCTTTGAGAAATCACTCGTTGAAGGCGTTAAACAGCACAATCCCCTTTTATGCAGAATGTCAACTATAACTTCCGAGGTGGCAAGAGTAAAAATTCAAGTTTGAGTGTAACCAAGAGAATGATGAAAAGGAAATAGAGTTGTATGCTTCTCGATCCTATAGCATATGAAAAGAGTAGTTTGATTTCAACAGAACTTGTATTATCGGATCTTTTTCTTGAAATTTTTGAAAAAGTTAATACTATTACAGTAAAGATTACGGAAAGAGATGTTATGATGGCCCTCCCATGGTTTTTGTCCCAACTAATGCTAGAGAAAATGCTTTGACTATCCCAACTCAGGAATCTGCTCTTAGAATAAAGGTCTCAAGGTTTGCGAAATTTGTTCCTACTTTCAATCATTTTACTGACAATCATATTCGTAGATCTTTGGAAACTGATGTTGAAGAGATTTCTAACGTTTTATGCCACAATCCACACAAATACCTCACTGTAAAATGGAAAATGGACCAAGTGGCTAGTGGAAAATTTGGGAAATCAGAGACTTAGGAGAGAAGTAAAAAAAGTAACACGATATGAAGGAATTATTTGCTTGTAATGATACTGAAGGAATTTATGGTTTCGAGATTAATTTTTATGGAAAGCATGATAGACATTTGAGCAAAATCAGTCATACTACTTGTAGAGGAAATGATTGACACCTATTGTTGGTTGCAACAAGGAAAACAATGAAAATGGAAAAGAAAGACATGAGAATGACTCTAGAACACTTAGTTTATAGATCTAATCTACTTTCAAGAGGTTCTGTTAGTAATGAAAAGAAAACATTTACTCCAACTGATTGTTTATTAGTGGATCTTAGTTCTAAAATTTTTGAAATTGCTTGGACTATTAGAATAAAATCTACAGGAAGGGATATCAAGTTGTAGGGGTGTGCATGAAAATTTGGTAATCCGAAAAACCGAGGTTACCGAACCGATTTTTCTGTTATCCGAGCTGCAAATACTTAATCGGATCGGATGTGGTTTCGGATCGGATACAGTTTTCCAAAATTCATATCCGATCCGATCCAATATTTTTATTATATTATATTAAATTATATTATATTATATTTTTTTTTTTCTAATTTTGTAAAATTAAAACGTTATATATGGTAATATATTTTTTCATTATTATAAATATTTTTTTCCATTAATATTAATTTTTATATTTTATATTTTTATTTTTCTTAAATAATCGATATGGAAGAATATAAAGTAATCAATATTGGAGATTGATTTTTGAAACTCATGTTTTTAGTAAGTTAGATAATTCTTCGGATATTTTATATTATTATTTAAAATATACTTAATTTTACATTTGATTTTATTTTTATAGGTTGTGATTATAAATATCTAAATGAATTAGGTTAATTTTTCGCAGATTCATGTACTTAGAAGAAAATATAATTCATTGTTTACGTATATTTGTTTTAATTCAATTCTTTTATTGAATTCAAGTTTTGTTTTATGGTTGTTTGAAAAGTCTAATATACGTTTTTTTGGTTCTATTATAATTTGTATATTTATCAAATAATTAATATTTGTTGGGAAGTGATAATTTTTTATAATCAAATATAATTAAAAAATAAATATTATGATATCCGCAAATCGATCTGTAAATTGATCCACGATAGTGGATCGATTTTCGGATCATGATTTTTCTGATCTGTATCCTTCGGATCGGATAAAAAAAAAGAGGATTTGATCGATTACCCGATCCACGCACACCTCTATCAACTTGGCTAACATTGATAATCATAATCCTACAACGGCTGTGCCACCTAATGTCAGGAAAACTTCAGGTGCTATTGAATCTCTTGTTATTGAAATTGGTGCTACTTTGAAGCTTATGGTTGATAATTTACTATTAAATTCCGAGGGAGTTAATTTTGTAGAGAATCTCAATCTTTTATGTCCTAATCAAGTCAAATGTCTCATTGTACCCATGAAGAGGGAACAAACCACCACCACCAGGTTACTAGAAAGGCTGCAGAATTTAGGAATGTTCTATATTGATTATATATTCTATCATATATTGATAGACCAAATACTTGATTATTTGAGAAAATGAAGACAAGATGGAGTAATCTATTCTCCAGTTTCTACCACAACATCAAATGCAATCCAAATTTTACTTAGTGATTTATTATAGCCAAGATCTTATGAAGAAGTTAGGGTTGCCGCATCACCAATTTCTAGTGCCAAATTCTACTGGCACATTCCTGAATTTATGAGTTGTATGGTCATTATGGTTATAAGCTTTCTCTTGAAGGACTTGAATTATCACTGTGATATGTATCGAACAAATGCTATAAGTGCACTTTATCAAATCAATGTTCAATTCCTAGATGACTAGGAGAAGTTTCATGGTCAGATGTTGCTCGTGTAGAAGATCGAACATCGGGTAATACTTGTGATGTTAAGAACTACTACTTTGGATATTGGGCTCTTGCTGGGTTATGTGATCTTTGGATATTGGGTTCTTGCTGGGCCATGGATGTTGGATTGTGTAATAACCGCTTGGTAATTGGGTCGTCGTGGTTAAGCCCACTAGTATAAATATTGATTCAGTCGCTTGAGTTCATGACGGTTCGTTATCTTCGCCTAGGGTTTGCGACTTTTCGTTTTCTCTCTACGCTGCGCTTACACTTTCGTTGTGTTCTTGATTGTTGTTGTGTTTTTGAGACTCACTTGCTTACTCGCTTGATATCTTACATAGGAAAGGTTACGTTTCAAAAGATCTTTGAAATCTGAGGCTTGCTGCCTTTTGAAATATGAGGCTTGCCGCCTGCCTAGTCTTTAAACGTTTTCTTGTGCGAAACTGCTTTAGAGCGTTTGTGACGCTATAGTTTTAGTACGTCTTAGTACTGTTTGTGAAACGGTGCATTTCTGTGTGTTGTCTCTGGTCGTGGATCTGAAAAACTCTTGAGAATCTTAACATCACGGGTGACTTGTCTTCAGAATAAGACTAACGTTTGCGGTTAAACCAGTATCACTTTCATATTTTGTGTACTGACTCGTTCTTGAAGTGTGCAGGAACAAATCAGCACTGAGTGTGCGTCTGAAAGAAAATGAAACAAAAGCCGGGCTCTGGATTAGAATTGTTGTTCTCGTGAACAAACGAGAACTAAACTGAGCATTCCTAAACCCTACTTTACTTTACTGCGTTATTGTGTGATTACGTGATTAGATATTTACGAAACTTCTTAGTTGTAGAACATTTCCAGTTTGCTAATTAGTAATTATATCGCAGGGCAAAATAGTGGATTGTCGAGACGATCGATTCTAAGATAAAAATCGGGATCGGATACAACTTTAAAATCTGTGTTTTTTATCGCTTTAAGAATACTAGAATTAATAGGATTAATAAAAACAACAGCTCCGACAATTATGATTCTCTGAACGCATAGTCGCAAGTGAGTGGATGACCTATCTCAATAGAACAACTATTTTAGTACTTGTAGCTCAACTCCTTATGATGCACAGTATCACACATGCCATTTGAGATTCCGAAATGAATATTCTGACACAAGTTGAGGAGTCATGTTGCTACCTGGAGGATTATGTGCTTTTCAATTCTAATTTGATAGCCATAATGGAAGCTGCGTGTGGAATGAATAATCAAAGGAACTTTGATAATGATAGAGTTGTCATTGACTATCATTTTATTTGTACACAAGGTTTACTAACAAATGGTATCATGCTTTGCAATTCCACATTTCATATTTGGAAGGTGATTATTGGAGTCAACGATTGTTTCGAAGAATGGGTAATGTAATGTTCCTAAGTTGCTTGAGTACGGAATCAATGGGACGGATTATGGGCTTTTATCTCCTTTTTTATCTACTGGATCATATTTAATTGTTGGACTTTAATTGTTTTGTTATTGAGTATAAAACTATGTGTATTTTGATTATGACCTATCTATCGAATATTTGGAATTGACTCTCTCAATCTTCTCTTTCTTTTCTTCTTCTTCCGATGCTAATCTCCTCTCTAATTCTCGTTCTTCTCCCTAAATCAAGGGTTGCGATTCAAGAACGTGACAAATTTCTCCAAATGAATGAAGCATACCTGCCCAAAAAAAGGTAAATTGTTCATCATATTTGATCTCTAGGAAAAAATGAGAGAAAAGCATTGAATAGCAGAAAATAGGAAGAGATGCATTTTCTCAAGTGTAAAAATAAAATTATACTTATAATTTCGTGTATAGCATTGATTTACTAATTAATAAACAGTGAGTCATAAATAAAAAATCGAATTAAAATTTGTTTATTAAAAATATCATACAACTAATAATTTATTTAACATAAAATATGGTATGACTTCAGCTTAGATGTTGTGAGATTCATTATTTTTATGAATCCAATTTGCGTTTAAGTTGCGAGACTCTTTATTTTTTTGTGAATCTTATTACTATTTACATAACGACATTTGGGATGCGATTTTGCGAGATTATTTATATTATTTGTTAATCCAATTAGGGTTTAGGATGCAAGATTTGAGATATTAAATAGTACGAGATTCAATAGTTTTACAAATCCGATTCATGGTGCGATTTTATGAGATTCTTAATTAGGATCGACACCTTATGTAACATGTTCTCATAATGGCCGATAAGCTAAAAATCAGGCGGCCATTATGAGAAATAATGGCGGCTAAAAATCAGTATTTTGACCTATACTGAATTTTTTGGGTCTGATAAGAAAAAAATCAGTATTAATATAATTTTGGTATCGGCGGACAGTACCGATCTGGATCGATATGATAACATTGTTTGTGCATTGAATTGCAAATTTCATACGAACCAATAAAAAATATCATTTTTGAAAAATACTGAAGTAGACGCACATGTTGTAAAATATGAGTGAATTCTTTCTTCTATAACATATAAACTATCTAATATTGTTGAACTTTAAAAATGCATGTTTCTTGTGGTTAATTTCAATTTTGTTTATTTTTTATTCAAAATATAGTGAATTAAGGTATAGAATGATTACCGTAATTGAGATTCTTTGTCATCTCTCAATTGGAAGAATAATTATTTTATTAATATATTAATTTAACTTATTTATTTATATTGAATTTCTATAAATCAAATTTTTAATCTGACAATTATAAACATAAAATGACAAAATGTTTTAAAAAGCCATGCTAATTTCAAATCATGAGTTTTTTACTAGGTTGCATGGATGAGGTGGGTGGGTGAGGTGGGTTAATATAATTTAATATAAAATATATATTATTATATAAAATCAAACATTTACAAATTAATAAATAGTCAAATTTATAAGAATATTAGTGATTCTATTTTTTCTTCAAAATTAAGTTGTATAAGATAAATGTATTTGATACTTAGACAAGTTTAAAATACTCTTCATGTACAATTGAAATGTTTTTCATTATATAACAAATATTTTTTTGTTTTGTTTGAAATATATAATACTATACATATTTTAGTGTCCATATATATATTTTAATGAGGTAGTATATAATATTCTTGTTTTTATATACTCATTGACTCCATATCCACAAGTCTGTGAATTCTTATATTAAATGTACTCGAATATTAAACAACGATCGCTTTCCATTAGAATTTCGAGAAATAAATATTTTTCAAATTTGATTATAAGCCTTGAAAATTATGATAGCGCAAAAGAAGTTTTTTATAAAAAAACATTGGAAAATTTATGTTGAGAATAAAATAAAATCAGAATAATATATGTAAAATGAGATATTGAATTCTATGGTGAAAAAAAACACAACTGTAGTAGAATTTTTTATAAGAAATATAACCGTAGTAGAAATTTAATAATCACGCATCCACAGAAAATTCGCACACCTTGCACCCGATATGTTGCGAATCATGCAATATATTAATATTTATGGCAGATAAAATACAATATTAATAGTCATTTAAAGTTATCTTAAATTTACCAGTAAAAATATTTATTTTAAAAAATATTGAAGTGATTGATTGATTGGATAGTTTTACATTAATATTTAAAGTATAATTTCTTTGCACTTTTTATTTTTTTAACTCATAAAATAAAGGCTACAAAATATATGTTGGTTTTAAAGACTATAAAATTGTATACATTTTTCCTCTAGGTCTAAAAGTTTTAAAGGAGACATCATTCTCCATTTTTTTTTATATGTCCCACTTGAAGAATAGTATTGGGAATTTTCCTTGCAAAAATAACATAAAGTGAGAAAATTTATATAAGTTTAGAGTTTAGGTTCATTGATTGGTAGGGTTGATGGAAATCAAAGCTAGAAGAAGCTTCACAAGATTTTGGTGGAGGAAAGCTAAAAGAGATCCTATCCATTCCAAATGTGTAAAACTAGAACGAGGGATAATTGAAATGTGTATCCAAAGTTGGTGGCTTCAATTAATTTGTAAAACATGTAGGTTTTTTCAAGATTTTAACTGAAACCCGTTGAACTATTTATTAATGAGTCAGTTTTTTATTAATTTTGAAAAACAATCTAAGAAAAATAAATTGACGAGAGAAGATGGTGTATGAAATATTGAGGAGAAAATCGGTGATCCAAGTTCTAAATTGAACACTGTACAAAAAGCTTTTGTTTTCCCAAAAACATGTACTTGTGTTGTATGTAAAATGTTCATTTTATTTGCATATGAAAGTTGGAGAACAAGATCCCAAAAAAATCAAACTTGACCCCAACCTCCGCCTCCAGGAGTCAATATCCGAATAATTTCACCTGCCTGAACAGCAACTGTGTTCTTCCCTCCAAGATATACACTACGCTTGTCTTTAGTAATGAGGTAATTAGCTCCCCTAGCACCATCTTTACCTCCCTTAAGTCCCCTCGGAGCATGCACCCTTCTCTCAGAAAGAATGCTCACAACAACCGGCCGTCTAAACTCGATCTCACGAACGATTCCATCGCCTCCACGATGAACCCCGGAACCTCCACTTTTCTCCCTCAATCCAAATCTATGAAGTACAACAGGATATCTCTGTTCAAAAATCTCAGGATCCGTCATTCGTGTGTTTGTCATGTGGCATTGCACTCCACTGGTTCCATCCCAACTACAACCTGCACCACTTCCACCTCCAATAGTTTCATAGTAACCAAAACTATTGTCCCCAAATGTTAAGTTATTCATGCAACCTTGAGAACAAGCACAGGCTTGAAAAGCTGTAAGGATAACATCAGTGATCCTCTGAGATGTAAGTACATTACCGCCTACTACTGCAGCGTTGTCGCTCGGAGAAAGCAATGAACCCGATGGAATATGTATCTTCACTGGAGCCAAGCATCCCTGATTGAGAGGAATATCAATGTTCACTAAGCAACGTAGACAATAGATGACCGCAGCAGCTGTAATGGCCTCGGGCGCATTCCAGTTACCAAACACTTCAGTGCTTGTTCCTGAAAAATCAAAAACCGCTTCTCCTTTTGTTTTATCGATGCTGAGCTTTAAATGTATGGCAGACCCATCATCCATGTAATCTTCTTCTTCAATGATCACAGAGTTTCCATGAATTTTATCGGAATGGAATTTAGCAGCAACTGACTTCAACATTTCTCTTACTGCACCTTCAGCATTTGCTTGTACATGCATCATGTATGATTGAACTGTTTCTAAACCATATTGTTGAATAAGCTCTTTGATAAGAGAGATTCCTCTTTGATTTGCAGCTATCTGAGCACGGAGATCCGAAAGATTGTCTTGAAGCCTACGTGTCCCTGGAATATCTGAAGAAGGAAACAATAGAAATTTGCTTATACCTTCTTCTTGAAACACTCCTTTTTCAACAAGCTTGAATGCTTTTATTGCAGCTCCTTCTTCGGATATAGATTTTGAGAAAGGTGGCATGCTTCCAGGAGTAATACCTCCAATCTCAGCATGGTGCCCTCTGCTAGCAACAAAAAATACCAATTTCCCTTTTTCAAAAACCGGGGTGATGACCGTTATATCCGGTAAATGGCTACCACCGGCACAAGGATGATTCGTAACCAATACGTCCCCTTCATTTAAATTCTCACCCCAAAATTTCAACTGCCAGTTAACTGTGCTTGACATAGCTCCCAAATGTACTGGAACATGAGGAGCATTTGCAACTAAACCACTATCAGGACCAAACAGAGCACAAGAAAAATCTAGTCTTTCCTTTATATTTGTAGATATCGAAGTGCGTTGAAGCGTACGGCCCATCTGTTCAGCTATACCCATAAATCTGTGATTGAATATAGAGAGTTGCACGACATCAGCAACATCTTTCGCAACTTCGATAACATTTTGGATCGTCTTAATCTCAATCTTAATATTGCCATATTTTGTAATGGTAGCTTCACACATTGGTTCTATTATCACCGTGCTATTACCATTCAAAATTATTGCAGGACCAGGAATGATATGCCCATATGCCAAATCTTCCAGCTTGAACAGAGAGGTATCATGCCACCTTTTTCCGAAATAAACCTTGTATTGACTGGTACTTTTCAGCTTTGTCGATACTGATTCCCCTGCCCGAGGCTTGAGTATGCTTGTTACTCCAATACCACGAACTCTCACATCACATATAAGTATATTCCTGCCATGAAGCTTAAATCCATATTCTTGTACAAATAAGTTCTCAAACTCAACAGCATAATTGCCTCTGGATCCATTTTGGTTCATAGGAGTTTTCACCATAATTGCTGTGTCTGTTCCCTCATATCTCAAGTTCAAGAATGTTTGAGTTGTAATAGTTTCTTCTTTAAATCCTTGTTGTAATAGCTTCTTCTTTACGCGGTCTAAAAGGGTTGCCTCTCGGTCATTAGCATCAGACATAGATTGAGGACTGTATATAGCGAAAAAAGGTTCTTGTTCTTCCTCGACAACATCTGCCATTCCCATACCATATGCACTTAAAATCCCACAAAACTTATGAATTAATACTTCTTTCATGCCTAATGATCTAGCAATAGCACAAGCATGCTGCGGCCCAGCTCCTCCAAAGCAAGCAAGAGCATGATTCTTGGTCTCATGACCCTTCATCTCAGTTAGTTGTCGAATAGGACGACACATGGTTTCATTTGCAACATCAATAAATCCCTGAGCAATCTCCTCAACAGTCATATCCTTAGCTGATACATCTTGACTTTTTCTATAGATATTTATTTGTTTTTCAAGTTTTTCAAATGCATCTCTAGTTGCCTGAATATCTAATGCTTGATCCTCATTTGGACCGAAAATCGATGGAAAATAATCAGGAATAATATATCCTAGAATAAGATTTGCATCAGTAACAGCTAATTCACCTCCCTTTCGATAACAAACTGGTCCTGGATGAGCACCAACTGACTCAGGACCTACCCTGAAAGCTCCAAACTGGAACATAAGCTTTGATCCACCACCAGCAGCAACTGTACTGATCTCAAGCTGAGGTGCTTGAATTATAGCACCGGAAATCTCCGTTTCAATCACATGATCAAATACACCAGCGTACCGGCTGACATCCGTTGAAGTACCACCCATATCAAAGCCAATAAGAGGCTTATCTGTTTCAATCCCAAAAAGTGTTTGTGAGTATCCAACAACTCCACCAGCAGGGCCAGATAAAACAGCCTTGTGACCAGAAAACCGACTTTCGGGCGCCAAACCCCCATCTGATTGCATAAACAAAACATTCAACTTATGTGATCCTTCATCAAACTTGGATATAAACCCCCTCAAATACTCCTTAATAACTGGAGTCAAATACGCATCAACACAAGCCGTTAAACCACGAGGAACAGCACGAACCATAGGTGTTAAAGCTGATGACAATGAAACATGTTTGAATCCCATACTTTTAGCAAATTTGTCTACCAAAATTTCATGATGTGGGTATGTGTATGAATGCAGCAACACAACAGCTAAGCAACTAATTCCTTTTTCTAACATGGCCTTAAGTGAAATCTTACAAGCTTCAACATCAAGAGGCTTCACTACAAGAACACGCTCTCCAGAAATACCTTCCACAATTGCAGTGCTATCGCTATTTCCATCCAATACAAGCTCAACTCTCTCATCAATTTCCACAACTTCCTCATATAGAAGAGATGATTTAGTCGCAGTAAGATCAAAAATATTGGGGCGCGCTTGATTCCCAATTTGAAGAAGATCCCTGAATCCCCTTGTCACACAAAGAGCAATCCTTTCACCTTTTCTCTCCAAAAGCGCATTCGTGGCAACTGTCGTTCCCATTCTCACCCACTCAATATTTTCAGTGGGCAATTTTATTGTTCTAGGGATATTCTTCCCAGTAAATTCCTCAAGAATCCTACGAATCCCTTCTACTGGAGCATCATCGTAGTTCGCTGGGTCGACTGAAAGTAGCTTCATTACCCTGCCTTGCGATCGATGGGGAATTTCAGCGTACACATCTGTGAATGTGCCACCACGATCAATACAAAATCTAATCTTTTCTCCATCAATACAATCCATCTGAAAGACCACTGTCAAAATGATCAGAAGGAAGCAACAAACAATTAACAAGTGCAGCAAAATAGAATGAATTAATTGCCACCTACGTCTTTATTACAATTTTCTCATTTTATTTGTTTTTATTAAAAAAATAAAAGGCTGGAATAAAACCTAAAAATTCCTTCAAGCAATTGGGAAAAATGGATTCACAAACTCGTGAGAAGATCGAAGAGACAGTGTTGGAAATTCTAAGGAATTCAGACATGGAGGAAGCTACGGAGTATAAGATCCGTAATTCGGCTTCAGACAAGCTCGGAATTGACCTTTCCGAGCCGTCGAAAAAGAGTTTTGTGAGGGAGGTGGTGGAGTCGTACCTCAGGTAACAAGTTGCTAAACAGAAGGGGGAGGAACACCAGGAGGAAGACAAAGAGGTAGAGGCGGTGGCAGAGGAACCTCAGAAGACCAAGGACAACCCAGAGTTTGACGATGTGGGAGGACGCATCATCTGCAGAGGAATTTCATTTTCCCCTTTCGAATATGCGATTCAATTGTGTATATACGCGGGTGAATTGACTAGATATGCATAATTTATTATTCTTAAATCAATTTACCCATCTCTCTAACGGAACATATTTATTGTGGGTGGAGTGAGCCTCTCCTATTTTAAAGTTTAACTATTTAATTATTGTATTATAGAATTGTGTTTTTTTCTATGTATTTAAACCTGTTTTTTAGATTGAACCAGAAAGCTTCCGATTCAAGTAAATCGGTACCTAAATCGTAGTGAACGGTAAATATTTTAAAATTTCTTTCTATTTGAACAGAACTGAAAAATCTCCGGTTCACTAAAAACTGGTTCGAACATGTGGTTCAACCGGCGGTTTGAAAACACAAGTTTTTTTAATGGAAAAACAAAACAAAAATATAATTGTGATTTATTAATAGTTAAAATTGATGATTTCATATAGAAATCAGTTGTTTAATTATTATGATTTAATAAATGAATAATTTACATAATTATATTTATTATTTTTTATATATAAAGATATATTAGTGTTTTTCCATAAAAAATTATAATGATATTATAATTTTATCAAACATATTTAAAATTTCATAATTATTATATGTACCTATGCAGTACATACTTTTTCGACCGATTTGGTACGACACGATACGACTCGACTCATCAATATTGTAAGAGTCGGATTTTCGACTCGTCTATTATTTTTAAATAAAATAATATTAAATATTGTTAAAATTTATTTAGAGTTACATAAACTTTAAGTTTTAAACTATAAATATTTTATCAATTTATTATATGAGATAATTAAATTTCATAAAAAATGAATATAGTTGTTCTATTTCATATCTTTCCAAAAACATTCATATTTCGGTCCATTATCATTTACACGATTAATTCACAAATAGATAGATTATATGACAAAGTCATTAATGCATATAAGTTACTTTTTGAATGAAGAAATAATATAATTAATTAATAAATCAAAACGACGCCGTTTTGTGTCAAGAGTCAAGTTGGAGAGTCAACTCAATCCGACTCGGGTGCTTGAGGAAATTGGAGAGTCGGTGCAGCAGAGATATGTACCACACATGGCCATGTATTACCACAATTTATGAAACTTTAATTATAAAAAGATTAATCAAATAACCCTAATAAGTTACCATTGTTGCTTAAAAATGCGCAAGATAGTGACATTGTAATTTCTTATATTTTAATTTAAGTTTTGGTATTGTGTTTATTTAGATTTATCTCTTGTCATATGTAAGTTTTTTATTTTTAATTGAAACATGTGCTAAGTATTATTATTGTTTGCTACTAGGCTGTACGCGGATCAGGTATCGACCTGATCATCAGTTTTTTGATTCTATCCGATTGATATGAATTTACTGATATCCTAATATTTATATTTGAATTATGTTTTATTATAAAAAAATCAAACTAATTAGCAAATAATAGTTATTTATTTGCACAACTTAAAAATTATGAAACAAATAAAAAACGTATGTTTAAAATTTTAAAAAATTTAAAGTGAAATTTGAATTCAATACAATAATTGAATTAAAGTATAGAGAAAGTTGATGTTGCGTGTCTCTATGAAGTTGTAAACGTATTGCTCTACTTGCAAGTAAGAATTTAAAAGTTTGTGTACATTTGGATTCGACATCAACTAACTCGAATATCATCATTTAGAGTCCTCTAAGTGATGGGTTTTTAGTATGGGAATCTTCTATTCCCCAACCGTATTTGTAGGTATATATCATGCAACTATAAAATGAGAAATGTGTTGATCTAAATATGTTGAAACATTATTAGGGGTTGAATTCGTCGAGCAAGAGTAAGATCAAGATTGCGTTTCAAACATTGTGAATTGGGAAATCATAGATGAACTGAGAAGCTACCTTTTTTATGAGGTATAGGCATATAGAATGCACAACCTCCATAATCAAAGCTCTGATATTGTTCAAAGTGAGCATCCGATTATTGTGTGAAGGAAATCGAAATCGCTATTGCAAAGACATTACACTTCATTGAAGAAAGACAAAGGCATGATGGTTCATGGTAATACCTACTAGTACTCATATAGTCTATTAATACATATTTCTAAGTTCAATATCATTGCAGGTACGGTTATTGGGGAAAGAAAAGAGTGAAATCATTAGAAAAGACGATGAGTTCTTATTGTCTATTCAAAATGACAAAGGGGATGGGGAGAAAGCGTTGAATCTTGTCCATCAATGGTACCTCTATTTCATACCATTTTTCACAGAGGATTCTGATGAACTTATAATCTTGCAGAGATATTATATTCCACTAGTCGGAAATCGAACCAACTTGGTTCAAACATCTTGGGCGATGCTCGGTCTTATACATACCGAAAAAGTCATTTTTTTGTCAACAAAACATTCTTTATTTAAGTTACCGGTATTTAATACATATAAAACTCTTTTGATTTAAGATGGAAAGGGATCCTGAACTATTGCATAGAGCAACTAAGTTGGTGATAAATGCACATATGGAAGATGGTGATTTTCCTCAAAAGGTGAGAGTTTTTGTAATTAGATATATATTATATCTTCGTCTTTGTGTATTTTTCTATAGGAAATTACGTTCATGAAGAATTGTATGATACACTATCCTTTGTATCAAAACACTTTTACACTGTATGCTTTAGGAGAATACAGAAAACGAATATGGTCAAATCAAGTGAAAACAGGAAACAAATCAAGGGAAACATTGACTTAGAATTTAGATTGATTGGCTAGACAAACATTCTCCCAAATCCACTTATGATCTTGGATTTATGACTATCTTCTTGAAAGATAAGAATAGTATTTTTAATTTATATGTGAGGCATGCTAATGGAATTAAATGGATTTCTTCAACATAAACGTTGCTTTCTTAGACACAATGAAAGCAAAGTGACTAAGGAAACTGAAAAAGAGGCTTATAGTTATCTCAATGAAATTCCAAATCTTCCTTTCAACAAAACAATTTTTTTATGTAGTGAATGTTGTCTCCGGATAAATTTTTTTTTACAGAAATAATAGAGATTAATATTAAATAATGTAGACAAGAAAACTATTTTGGGTGGGCAAGGATTCAGTCCTACGAGTTACTGGTTGAAACCATTGTCAAACACGTCAATCCGTATGAGTTGACCCAATGGATTAGTAAACTTTATTGACTTATCAACGGATTGACCCATCATGTTAGAAGTTCGGTCCAACCCGTCAACGAATTGCTAAACCCTAAATTATAAATTAAAATTAATACTACCTTTTAATTATAAAATTAAAAAATAATAATAAAATGTACCCCATATCAACCTGTTGACCGTACGGGTTCGTGGATTTTTATAGTCACTATCGGTCCTTGTATTTTGGTCATAACATTTCTTTTGTAAAAACTCCACTTATCAATGATAATATTTCTGCGAAGTCTTCCTTCATGTATCAAAACCATAACATTGCGACTTTAATAATAGAGAAATTATCATTAAAGATGATATCTAGAATAATGAACTGTTCGATTGGTCCTGTCTCATAATAATTTTTGATCAGTACCTTTCATATATCAGCTTGTTGATTGTCAATGATTGAGCCCACTTAAAAAATAACATGATTTCAATTTAACGTCTTTTGGTAATATCCCTCAAACTAAACGAGCCATGTTATGAGCATGCCCCCGTTTAAGGTGACTATTCCTTCCCGAACTCAATCATGGGGAATGTTCTCCCCTCGATATCTTCTATGATACTCACATAAATTTGAGGATGGCTAGTCTCTGCTTGAAATTGTGAGAAATCATATATTTGGTTTAGGCGGTGGCCTTGTAGCCATTTATCAAACTACGAGACTTCGGCAAAATGCAACGGAAATAAAGAAACGAATAAGAAAACTCAAAGGGGCGGTTGTTTTGTGAACTTAAGATTTCATATCTAAAACCCTTACAAATCTATTACAACATCACATATTTAAATACAAATTTTGGGTCAAGCCATTACAATTATCAAAGCTCAATAATTTGGCCCAGCAGCAATAATTCCAACACTCCCCTTTGTTGCTGCAATTTGAAGTTCTTGAATATTCGATAGGTTTTCTTTGAATCAAATCAGCTCGTGTTTAACCTCTAACCCTTATTGAGAGTTTTGGGTTAGCTAATGTCTGAAAGCTTAATTCAAGTTTTAATTTAACTTTATGTTTTTCCACAAAAGATGGGTTTTACTGTATTCGAAGATACCATCTCGATTTGGGATATGTTGGGGCCTTTCTTTTTTTTTTTTAATTTGAAACATTGGTTTTTTCAATTTTTTTTAATTTACTCCGGAGATGTGGCAAAAGCTTGTCATTCCTCTCTTTATTTTTCCAATCGTAGATCTCCTTGGATCCATTGTTTTGCAAGATGAATGCCGTGCTGTCTATTTCCTTCTTTTTTTTAAGGATCTAGAGCCCAAAATATATCAATGCAAATAACGCAGCAACAAATCGAGATCTTGAAGCGGAAAAGGAAGATCCAAAAAAGACATTCTGTCATTTTTGTTTTAACAGAGAGAGATTTTAAGGGCGACTCAAAAAAAATTTAAACGGGTGCCGAACCAGCGTCTTTGGAGCTTTTCTCGACTTGGTCGCAATCCAAGCAAAACATATGACAGACTTCAAACCGAAAATTTTCAACCTTCAAACAAGGGCTCCGGCAGTAAATTTTCAGTATGAAAAACACAACATAAAACACATTTAGGGTTTTTAGACATATACCAAAGACAGAAACCTCGATTCAACAACCTATGGCTCTGATACCATGTGAGAAATCATATATTCGGTTTAGACGATAGTCTCGTAGCCATTTATCAAACTATGAGACTCCGGCAAAACGCAGCGGAAATAAAGAAACGAATAAGAAAACTCAAAGGGGCGGCTGTTTTGTGAACTTAAGATTTCATATCTAAAACCCTTACAAATCTATTACAACATCACATATTTAAATACAAATTTTGGGTCAAGCCATTACAATTATCAAAGCTCAATAATTTGGCCCAGCAGCAATAATTCCAACACTCCCCTTTGTTGCTGCAATTTGAAGTTCTTGAATATTCGATAGGTTTTCTTTGAATCAAATCAGCTCGTGTTTAACCTCTAACCCTTATTGAGAGTTATGGGTTAACTAATGTCTGAAAGCTTAATTCAAGTTTTAGTTTAACTTTATGTTTCTCCACAAAACTTTTATGCAACATGATTTGGGATATGTTGGGGCCTTTCTTTTTTTTTTTTAATTTGAAACATTGGTTTTTTCAAATTTTTTTTAATTGACTCCGGAGATGTGGCAAAAGCTTCTGTCATTCCTCTCTTTATTTTTCCAATCGTAGATCTCCTTGGATCCATTGTTTTGCAAGATGAATGCCGTGCTGTCTATTTCCTTCTTTTTTTTAAGGATCTAGAGCCCAAAATATATCAATGCAAATAACGCAGCAACAAATCGAGATCTTGAAGCGGAAAAGGAAGATCCAAAAAAGACATTCTGTCATTTTTGTTTTAACAGAGAGAGATTTTAAGGGCGACTCAAAAAAAATTTAAACGGGTGCCGAACCAGCGTCTTTGGAGCTTTTCTCGACTTGGTCGCAATCCAAGCAAAACATATGACAGACTTCAAACCGAAAATTTTCAACCTTCAAACAAGGGTTCCGGCAGTAAATTTTCAGTATGAAAAACACAACAAAAAACACATTTAGGGTTTTTAGACATATACTTGGTTTAGACGATGGCCTTGTAGCCATTTATCAAACTACGAGACTCAGGCAAAACGCAGCGGAAATAAAGAAACTAATAAGAAAACTCAAAGGGGCGGCTGTTTTGTGAACTTAAGATTTCATATCTAAAACCCTTACAAATCTATTACATCACATATTCAAATACAAATTTTGGGTCAAACTCATTACAATTATCAAAGCCCAATAATTTGGTCTAGTAGCAATAATTCCAACAGAGATCTATGGTTGTCTTGCGACATGGAAGCCCGTTCATGTATAAGTCTCTAAACATACTTCCCATTTCTCTCTAATGAAATTTTCATATAGATTTCCTTTTCTCAACATATTAGTAGTACATATTTCTTAGGAACTGACAATCTCCACACATTATATTTGGCTAGCGAATTCGCAGCGAGGTTGAGTTCCTGATAAATTCTCGGAGCTTCTTGATTAGTTAGAGCAGTCACTAGTCTAGACCCGTACAGAACCTGACAATCTATCAGATCCGGCTAGCGAGTTCTTACATGGGGTTAAGTTCCTGCTAGGTTTTGGGAACTTCTTGACTTAGTCAGAGCGGGCACAAGTCGAGACTAGTCTAGAACCCACTCGATCAGGCTTAGGTTAGGTCCAAATGGGAAGTGCTTAATTTGAGTAAAGGTACACATACATATTTTGTTGAGTAATATATTTTGAAGGAAAGATATATCAATTCGAGTTCATAAGAAATATTGACGTAAATTCATGAAATTTCATGTTTGGGGGAATTCATCATCATCCGGGGTTCCGAATCCTCTATAAATCCACATATCACTTATTAGACATCACTTAACACAACGCCGACTTCCCCCTTGGTCAGACATCGTAGGAGTGGTCATTCGAAAACATTCTTGAAGAGGTGCACTTTGTTGTATTTTGTTTGGGCGAAAGAACTCAAACGATCTAGGAGCCCTAGTTCTTAGATAAAGTCATAACGGAGTGCCATTTTTCATTTTACATTTTGGTGATTGCACTTGTCTCATTCCTTTCATTCACCAACTTGCAGACATAATCATCTCTCGGGATCTATTAGTATTACACATTAAGCCTTTGCGAGCAAGTTCGGGAGCCAGTTTTTGGTAAGTCATGGGAGCATCAATACTTTATCAGAGCTGTCACCAGTCTAAACTCGTCCAAATGTTGGGGATTGAACACGTTTGCGAAACAATCTTGATAGAATAAGTAGAACCCGAGAATTAAAGCAAAGAGAAAACAACGACACAAGAGATTAACGTGGAAACCCGGAAAGGGAAAAAACCACGTGACCGGTGGAAACGGCCAAATTCACTATCACTTGAGAAGATTACAACACACACACGAAGAGTAAATCCGTAATACAAGAGTATTGAAGTACATGACAATGAACCCTAAGACCTCTTTATATAGATGAGGTGGTTGAGATATTAAGGTAACAAACAAATATTCCTAATATTTGATCATATCTCCATATATGATTATCCATAATCAAATCATATATATGCGTCCATATATATAGATTTGATATGATATTATTTCCTTCAATATCTCATTCCATAACTGCCGATATCTTTGACCAATGGGCCCCAACATATCTCAGTTCGGTCCTCGACCGATTGCCTCCATCTTATATCTTCGGATCACATGCTTCGGTCCTCCACCGATTGTTTCGATCCCTTTCTCACATTCGGTATTGCGTACTTCAGTCCTCAACCGATCGGTACCAATACCGACCATCTCATCTTCCATGTGTGCTCTGATCGACCACATTGTCGATCGTCATCCAAGTGTGAACAATCGATACCAATACCGATCTCCACACTTAACACCAAACACCGTTTAATGCACTAAGGAAATGTTTAATGCCCAATATAGTTTACCAAGAGATGTTTAATGCACTCAGGAAACTTAAATACTTTAAAGAAAAGATAAATGAACCTATGACTTAAGAGCGTCTCACTGCAATCCGATTGCGAAGATGCGATATTTAAGGGTTTGTGATGCTCGAACAGCACCCATGCGTAGCTCGAAAACATTGGCGTAGTCGATCGGGTCTCCATCCCGTTTGAACACGGGTAATGCCGACCAATGTGACATAATAACCTATAGCACACAGTTAGGAATTGCACACAGTGTGCACATTGCACTACCAATAATCATTTATGTTCTGATGGATCGGGGCCTCCAACCCGAAATTTCTGAAACTTTGACCGATGATTAGAAATGTTGTTTAGTAAAGTAATACTTATTAGGATACATGATTATAGGCATAAATGAGTGAATTTTGGCAAGAAAAATTTGACTAAAGAATGGAAATACATGAGACAAGAACACAAGGTAACTTAACACTTAAGTATGATGTTTTAGTTACAAATTATGATTGATTAATCATATAAATCTTATAAAATTGCAAAAATATGTGGCATAAGGGTATAAATAGGTGCTTAAGTCGGTTTATCTTGCATTTGGTCGTTTGTTTGGTTAGAGATAAGCACAAGTGAGGAAGAAACAACAAAAACGCAACAAGGAAAGATAGAAAAGAGACATCAAGGTTTTGTTATATTTTTAAGTGTAATCTTCGAAATTCTTAGCTATCTAAGTGTCCTACATCAGTATAAGAGATATCAGGGGTTTATGAACAAGTTTCGTGAGGAAATAAAAGGAAAGTTTTAGGTAAACGGCATGATTGAGTATGAGATAAATATTACAAACTGTTTTAGCAAATGTGTGATTACTTGACTTGTTTAGTTTCTGGTACTTTATAGCTACGAATCTTGATACAAATATTACATGGATTTGTTCATCTTTGAGTCTATTTCTAGAAAAATTTAGTGCAACGTAAGGAAGGAAACAGAAAAAAGTTATTCTAAATGTTTTAAATTGTTTTCTACCTGCGGTAGCAGCACTTGGGTTGTATTTGAGGAATTTTCTGTAACGATTGAGAGCTCCGAATGATGTGATTATGTTTGCATATTATAGCCTTATGCGTTGGCTTTCACTAAGAATTTTGGTATGGTTTTATGATATGATTTCGGCTCTCAAATTTGATCTGATTGGAAGAAAGGTTATGCTGCACTTTCACTTTTTACTTGCTGAAATTATTTGATATGTAAAAATTTGAGAGGTTGTGGATGCACACTTCTGGCAATATGGTTTTACCATAGATATGGCCAATGAACATGCATGCTTGTAGAGAAAAGAGAAATAAAAGTGTGGGTTACATGATCACTATGATATGAGAAAAGTGGATCCAAGAGGGAAAAAAGTTGGTAGCGCTTTTTGTTTCTCTTGAGGTGAAGCAAGGGGAAAGAATAACCTCTGGGACTGTGGTGACGCTTAAGCCACAAGTCTTGGAAAGGATACCAAACCTTTTTTGGCAGCAAAAGAAAACAAAGTACAAATAATTACATGTGGATTATTGATTGTTATGATTATTTGTTTCAGACTCATGACCGTTACCCCCTCAGGTACATCTTTGAAGCGTTATATCGGTTGATTGGTTGTCATTAGGAACGAGAAACACCATAGAGGTGAATTTTTAAGGAAAACACTACGTTATGGTTTTTAGTTAGATATGTAAAATATGTAGATGTCTAGAAATGATGTTGTTTTGAATATTGTGTGATTTGGTGACTTATGTTATTGTAAATAGAAATATTTTGACTTATATGTGTTTTATAAGAAATGTTTAAATTGCAAGTTTATATGGTAAATGTAAGTAAATTAAAATTAAATGGATTTAGCCTTATGTCTTTCTTTGAAAAGGCATGACGTGTCATAGTTCAATTATAGAGTGAAAATTTGGGTGTGACATCCATGTAGAAGATATCAGGGTTTTACGCCATATTAGGCTCGAAGGTCCTTCCATTCTTAAACACTTAGTTCACAGGGTTAGGTTTGGTATACGACTCTCTTCCGTCCTAGTCATTATCAACCACCAGAAGCGGGCTCTCTGCAAATTGGCGGAGGCCTAAAGATACCCCACCTCTTCTTATGGTCTTCCACTAGAGGATCTCTTCCTCATAGCCAAATCTCCATCTAATTGCCTTTGAGGACTAGATGCAATCTCTCTTGATGGGGAACAATGACAATATGATGTCCTTCCTCATAAAGATATTTTTAGTATTAAGAAAAATTTTATTTACCAGTAATAATAATTATTATAATTTTAATGATATTTTAGTCATTTGAATTAAAATTAATAATTCTTAAGTCATGAAATGTGTGGTTGACATATTCTCGAGTAGATATTCTCATTTCAAATATTTCAAGTCAAATGACAAAGCGTTGATCAATATTATGAGTGTTGAGCGTGTTCATCTCGATGAAGGCCAAAATGATCGATTGGATACCGATCTCATTATGAAGATGGAGGTCGGCTATGATCAATTGAAGAACCAATGCTACCCTCAACACTTAGTCATTTTTCAGAGGATGGTTGGTAAAGTCAACAACATTGCTCAAGAATATGTGGCGTATTGAGGCACCTAAGAGATTTTGTTACTCAAAAAACGCCGAGATATAGATATATATTTGTTGAAAATAAATTGTTGTAAAATAATAAAAATTTAACATGCTTTATTTAGTTTCACTATTTTAGTTTTACTAAAATAAATTGTCTTGGCCTGAATTAACATTCAGGATTATTATTATTATTATTATTACACATAGATTGTGCAAGAGTTTCACTAGTCATATATAAATTAGAAGCGGAGAGTTGAGAAGATATTAGATAACATATATGAAATACTTATATTTTCTTATTTTTATCTTCTCTCCTCTTTTGATTCAAAGATCTTTAATAACTATCATTGTTTATGAGCAAATTGTGATTGCTCTTTTTGTATCCTATTGATGTGACATCAAAGTTAGATAAGTAGTAACCCACACCTTTATATGGCCCCCAAAATTATATAACCTATAACCCTCAACATATATGTAATAAACAAAAGAAACACAAAATTTTTTACACAAATAATAAGAAGGATAATGTGCTACATTCACAGATTACAAAAGGAAGTGAGAGTGATAAACTGGGTGAACGACACAAGATAAGTCTTGATAAGTTCGTAAAAGTTCATCAAAGAACATAATGAAAAACTTTTCACACAAAATCAATCAAAAGTCCTCAATTTAGAGTTCTAGAGGCTTTTTATAGGAAAACATAATAAAATACTCTAATTTGACCTAGAAGGCTTTATTCTCGGCCAAACTTTATATAATACGTAAATTCGGCCTAAATTGAACTAAAATCAATAAGATAAAACATCTTGATGGCTTCTTCAATCCATCATCAATTAACTCTTCTAATTAATTCGCTCCAAGTATAACCAATTAAGTCTCAGATTTCCACTAGGCACTAGCATCTTATTGTTGATTCCATTTTGCTGCTCTTATTATTCTCTCTCTCCTTGAAAAGATTCGTCCTAGAATCTGAATAATTTTTTAAAAACAGGGTAAATCAGATATAATGAACGTCGCTCTAACATTATACTTACATGGAAGTTTCAATCGGTAGCCATTGCCGTTTATTCGGTCAATTACTTGTAACAACCCATCTACTTTAGGTTGTAACTTCCATATATCTGTTGGAAATCTTTCTTTTAGTGTATTTACCCAAACCCAATCTCTGGGATCGAAAACCATTTTTAAATCCTTTGTTTGCATATTTTGCACAATTGTTTTTTCCTTCCACACTTTGACGTCAGATTTTGTCATGAAGTTGGTGCGCATGGGCCCGCTCCTTGTTTTCCATCAATGCCATGTGAACTATTGCCTCCTCAACAAATTTAGTTGTTGGCAGCTCCCGAGTTGCTCTAATCAATTTATGACCAAGTTCCATTACTTCAGCACTCACAAAAGAACCAAAATATGTTACTATACTTGAGCAAAATAGACATGCTTTAATATTAGCATACATTCTTCACGGCAAAAAATAGATAGAATATAAAGAAAATGCTCAACATGTGCTTTAACGAGTTGCTATAGACAAGAATATCATCAAAGTGAACTATTATAAACTTTCCAATGAATTCACATAAAATGAGTTTCATTAGTCGCATGAAAGTGTTAGGAATGGAGGTAGGATGATAGTCGAAGAGCTCGATGGTGAAAGATCGATCAGGGGAAACCTAACATGCAGCAGTGATGTTGATCGACTTGATGGATCTCGTCGATCTATCAAGGGTATTGATTGGTCGATTGTGATGAGTCTATTTAATAGCGGTCGGATTAGACTTGGATCTGGATTCAAGTGAATCGAATGGGAAATATCTTTCCTTAATTGACCAATGAAATATATTGAATAGGATATTGAGATATATCTTATTGATTGTATATATGGAAGAAGATATTGAGATATATTTTGTTTGTTATATATATGGAAGAAGATATAAAGATATTTCTACTGGTGCTATATATGAAAGAAGATATGAACATATTTTCTAGAGATATATATAGAAGAATATATGCAAATATATATTGTTAACTATATATATGGAAGATGTAGTCAAAGATATGAAAAGAGAATATTGTAGAATATTTCCTACATTAGATCTTAGTTTAGACTCTATAAATAAAGTTCTCATGAAGACTGTGAGGTCCCCTCGGGGGTGCGAGAGAGAGGGCACCTTAGGCGAATCCCTACATCGGCTATAGACGGGGAACGATCGTATGTTAAGTATAATGATTCGTCTCCCATTGCACAAGGCCTTTTCCCTAGCAAAGTGGCAAACGGAACGTTAGAACTGGAAAGTTAAGCGTGCTCACCCTGGAGCAATTCAGGGATGGGTGACCCACTGGGAACTGTGGAGGCTAGGGAAAAAGTAAAACCGTGAGGACTAGGTGGGTGTCATTAGGGTCAGCCTAGTCCAAAGCGGACAATATCGTGCAAGCGGAAAGGCGGGTCGTTACATTTGGTATCGGAGCAGGACCCGGGTTATAGTCGGTGTGTTGGGGCAAACCTCAGCGAGGACGCTGAGTCCATAAGGAGGGGTGAATGTGAGGTCNATCTCCATATATGATAATCCATAATCAAATCATATATATGCGTCCATATATATAGATTTGATATGATATTATTTCCTTCAATATCTCATTCCATAACTGCCGATATCTTTGACCAGTGGGCCCTAACAGATCTCAGTTCGGTCCTCGACCGATTGCCTCTATCTCATATCTTCGGATCACATGCTTCGGTCCTCTACCGATTGTTTCGGTCCCTTTGTCACATTCGGTATTGCGTACTACGGTCCTCAACCGATCGGTACCAATACCGACCATCCCGTCTTCCATGTGTGCCCTGATCGACCACATTGTCGATCGTCATCCAAGTGTGACCGATCGATACCAATACCGATCTCCACACTTAACACCAAACACCGTTTAATGCACTAAGGAAATGTTTAATGCCCGATATAGTTTACCAAGAGATGTTTAATGCACTAAGGAAACTTAAATACTTTAAATAAAAGATAAATGAACCCATAACTTAAGAGCGTCTCACTGCAATCCGACTGCGAAGATGCGACATTTAAGGGTTTGTGATGCTCGAGCAGCACCCATGCGTAGCTCGAAAACATTGGCGTAGTCTATCGGGTCTCCATCCCGTTTGAACACGGGTAATGCCGACCAATGTGACATAATAACCTATAGCACACAGTTAGGAATTGCACACAGTGTGCACATTGCGCTACCAATATTCATTTATGTTCTGATGGATCGGGGCCTCCAACCCGAAATTTCTGAAACTTTGACCGATGATTAGAAATGTTGTTTAGTAAAGTAATACTTATTAGGATACATGATTATAGGCATAAATGAGTGAATTTTGGCAAGAAAAATGTGACTAAAGAATGGAAAGACATGAGAGAAGAACACAAGATAACTTAACACTTAAGTATGATGTTTTAGTTACAAATTATGATTGATTAATCATATAAATCTTATAAAATTGCAAAAATACGTGGCATAAGGGTATAAATAGGTGCTTAAGTCGGTTTATCTTGCATTTGGTCGTTTGTTTGGTTAAAGATAAGCACAAGTGAGGAAGAAACAACAAAAACGCAACAAGGAAAGATAGAAATGGGACATCAAGGTTTTGTTATATTTTTAAGTGTAATCTTCGAAATTCTTAGCTATATAAGTGTCCTACATCAGTATAAGAGATATCAGGGGTTAATGAACAAGTTTCGTGAGAAAAAAAATGGAAAGTTTTAGGTAAATGACATGATTGAGTATGAGATAAATATTACACACTCTTTTAGCAAATGTGTTATTACTTGACTTGTTTAGTTTCTGGTACTTTATAGCTACGAATCTTGATACAAATCTTACATGGATTTGTTCATCTTTGAGTCTATTTTCTGGAAAAAATTAGTGCAACATAAGGAAAGAAACAGAGAAAAAGTTATTCTAAATGTTTTAAACTGTTTCCTATCTGCGGCAGCAGCACTTGCGTTGTATTTGAGGAATTTTCTGTAACGATTGAGAGCTCCGAATGATGTGATTATTTTTGCATATTATAGACTTATGCGTTGGCTTCACTAAGAATTTCGGTATGATTTTTTATGATATGATTTCGGCTCTCAAATTTGATCTGGTTGGAAGAAAGGTTATGCTGCACTTTCACTTTTTACCTGCTGAAATTATTTGATATGTAAAAATTCGAGAGGCTGTGGATGCACACTTCTGGCAATATGGTTTTACCATGGATATGGCCAATGAACATGCATGCTTGTAGAGCAAAGAGAAATAAAAGTGTGGGTTACATGATCACTATGATATGAAAAAAGTGAATCCAAGAGGGAAAAAAGTTGGTAGCGTTTTTTGTTTCTCTTGAGGTGAAGCAGGGGGAAAGAATAACCTCCGGGACTGTGGTGACGCTTAAGCCATAGGTCTTAGAAAGGTTACCAGACCTTTTTTGGCAGCAAAAGAAAACAAAGTACAATTAATTACATGTGAATTATTGATTTTTATGATTATTTGTTTCAGACTCATGACCGTTACACTCTCAGGTACAACTTCGGAGCGTTATATCGGTTGATTGGTTGTCATTAGGAATGAGAAACACCGTAGAGGTGAATTTTGAAGGAAAACACTACGTTATGGTTTTTAGTTAGATATGTAAAATATATAGATGTCTAGAAATGATCTTGTTTTGAATATTGTGTGATTTGGTGACTTATGTTATGTAAATAGAAATATTTTGACCTATATGTGTTTTATAAGAAATGTTTAAATTGCAAGTTCATATGGTAAATGTAAGCAAATTAGAATGAAATGGATTTAATCTTATGTCTTTCTTTGAAAAGGTATGACGTGTCATAGTTCAATTATATAGTGAAAATTTGGGTGTGACATCCATGTAGAAGATATCAGGGTTTTACGCCATATTAGGCTCGAAGGTCCTTCCATATTAGGTTAGGTCTGGTATACGACTCTCTTCCGTCCTAGTCATTATCAACCACCAGAGCGGGCTCTCTGCAAATTGGCGGAGGCCTAAAGATACCCCACCTCTTCTTATGGTCTTCCACTAGAGGATCTCTTCCTCATAGCCAAATCTCCATCTAATTGCCTTTGAGGACTTGATGCAGTCTCTCTTTGATGGGGAACAATGACAATATGATGTCCTTCCTCATAAAGATATTTTTAGTAATAAGAAAAGTTTTATTTACCAATAATAATAATTATTATAATTTTAATGATATTTTAGTCATTTGAATTTAAATTAATAATTTTTAAGTCATGAAATGTGTGGTTGACATATTCTCGAGTAGATATTCTCATTTCAAATATTTCAAGTCAAATGACAAAGCGTTGATCGATATTATGAGTGTTGAGCGTGTTCATCTCGATGAAGGCCAAAATGATCGGTTGGATACCGATCCCATTAGGAAGATGGAGTTCAGCTATGATCAATTGAAGAACCAATGGTACCCTCAACACTTAGTCATTTTTCAGAGGATGGTTGGTAAAGTCAACAATATTGCTCAAGAATATGTGGCGTATTGAGGCACCTAAGAGACTTTGTTACTCAAAAAGTATTGTATTGTGGCCCGAAAAACGCCGAGATATAGATATATATTTGTTGAAAATAAATTGTTGTAAAATAATAAAAATTTAACATGCTTTATTTAGTTTATTATTATTACACATAGATTGTGCAAGAGTTTCACTAGTCATATATAAATTAGAAGCTGAGAGTTGAGAAGATATTAGATAACATATATGAAATACTTATATTTTCTTATTTTTATCTTCTCTCCTCTTTTGATTCAAAGATCTTTAATAACTATCATTGTTTATGAGCAAATTACGATTGCTCTTTTTGTATCCTATTGATGTGACACCAAAGTTAGATAAGTAGTAACCCACACCTTTATATGGCTCCCAAAATTATATAACTAATAACCCTCAACATATATGGAATAAACGAAAGAAACACAAATTTTTTTACCCAAATAATAAGAAGGATAATGTGCTACATTCACAGATTACAAAAGGAGTTGAGAGTGATAAACTGAGTGAACGACACAAGATAAGTCTTGATAAGTTCGTAAAAGTTCATCAAAGAGCATAATGAAAAACTTTTCACACAAAATCAATCAAAAGTCCTCAATTTAGAGTTCTAGAGGCTTTATATAGGAAAACATAATAAAATACTCTAATTTGTCCTAGAAGGCTTTATTCTCGGCCAAACTTTATATAATACGCAAATTCGGCCTAAACTGAACTAAACTCAATAAGATAAAACATCTTGATGGCTCCTTCAATCCATCATCAATTAACTCTTCTAATTAATTCGCTCCAAGTATAACCAATTAAGTCTCAGATTTCCACCGGGCACTAGCATCTTATTGTTGATTCCATTTTGCTGCTCTTATCATACTCTCTCTCCTCGAAAAGATTCGTCCTAGAATCTGAATAATTTTTTAAAAACAGAGTAAATCAGATATGATGAACGTCGCTCTAACATTATACTTACATGGAAGTTTCAATCGGCAGACATTGCCGTTTATTCGGTCAATTACTTGTAACAGCCCATCTACTTTAGGTTGTAACTTCCATCTATCTGTTGGGAATCTTTCTTTTAGTGTATTTACCCAAACCCAATCTCTGGGATCGAAAACCATTTTTAAGTCCTTTGTTTGCATATTTTGCACAATTGTTTTTCTTTCCACACTTTGACGTCAGATTTTGTCATGAAGTTGGTGCGCATGGGCCGCTCCTTGTTTTCCATCAATGCCATGTGAACTATTGCCTCCTTAACAAATTTAGTTGTTGGCAACTCTCAAGTTGCTCTAATCAATTTATGACCAAGTTCCATTACTTCAGCACTCACAACAGAACCAAAATATGTTACTATACTTGAGCAAAATAGACATGCTTTAATATTAGCATACACTCTTCACGGCAAAAAATAGATAAAATATAAAGAAAATGCTCAACATGTGCTTTAACGAGTTGCTATAGACAAGAATATCATCAAAGTTAACTATTATAAACTTTCCAATGAATTCACATAAAACGAGTTTCATTAGTCGCATGAAAGTGTTAGGAATGGAGGTCGGATGATAGTCGAAGGGCTCGATGGTGAAAGACCGATCGGGGGAAACCTAACATGCAGCAGTGATGTTGATCGACTTGATGGATCTCGTCGATCTATCAAGGGTATTGATCGGACGATTGTGATGAGTCTATTTAATAGCGGTTAGATTAGACTTGGATCTGGATTCAAGAGAATCGAATGAGAAATATCTTTCCTTAATTGACCAATGAAATATATTGAATAGGATATTGAGATATATCTTATTGGTTGCATATATGGAAAAAGATATTGAGATATATCTTGTTGGTTATATATATGGAAGAAGATATAAATATATTTTCTACTGGTGCTATATATGAAAGAAGATATGAACATATTTTCTGGAGATATACATAGAAGAATATATGCAAATATATATTGTTAACTATATATATGGAAGATACAGTCAAAGATATGAAAAGAGAATATTGTAGAATATTTCCTACATTAGATCTTAGTTTAGACTCTATAAATAAAGTTTTCATGAAGACAATGCAATCAATCAATTCTATTCTTCTTGTGATTGTGATTTCACGGCCGAGGTGTATCGGTATGGGGTGTCCCGTGGGGTAGATAGTGACGGATCGTGGCGATGGGGGAATACCGAGTTATCTCGAAGATGTTTGATGGCGAGGACTATCGGTATTGGAAGATGCAGATTGAAGGAACTCTACGACTGCATGATCATGGAGCAGCTCTGAAGAAGTATAAACCGAAAGAGATGGATGATGCCGAGTGGTCGAGAATCGACGAAAAGGCTCTCGGGTTTGTGGTGGAGACTTTAACGAGAAACGTTGCATTTAACGTTTCTGATAAAACCACTACATACGGGATGATGAAAGCGATTGATGATATGTACGCAAAGCCGACATCAACAAATTTAGTGCACATTGCAAAGAAACTTTACACCTTGAAGATGGCCGAATGTGGTTCAGTTTCCAAACACTTGAACGAGTTCAATAATCTTGCCGGACAACTTGCATCGATAGAGCATGAAATCAAGGATGATCAACTAGCAATCCTTTTACTTGAAAATTACAAGACAGTTGGGGGACCACGGTCGACGTGATCAGTAGCGAACCGGGTAAGTTAAAGTTTATCAACGTCCGGGATCGGTTGATCAGCGAGGAAGTGCGGAGATCTAGTCGGGAAGTCATTGACCCTGCTGCTTTGGCAACAGAGTCGGATCGGCATAATGATCGATGGGGTAAGGGAGGATGTGATGTCGATGGCGATCGGAATGACCGATCGAAGAGAAAGACTCGGGTGAAGTCTAAGTCACGTTGCGAACCGGAGTGTTGGAATTGCAGAAAGATGGGGCACTTGAAGCGAGAGTGCAAGGAGAAAATAAGGGATAGATCGACGTCGATTGCCGATACGGACGATGTACTAGTTGTCTGCATTGAGAGTCCGATTGAGTCATGAGTATTTGACTCGGGAACATCGTTTCACATTTCATCCGATAAAAGTATATTCGTTATATTTACGAGCGGAAATCATGGAAAAATCTACTTGGCGGACGGGAAGGCACTGAAAATTACAAGTCGGGGAGACATACCGATCACTTCTAACGGTCACAGTTGGTTGTTAGAGGACGTAACGTATATTCCCGGTCTTAAGAAGAATTTGATTTCTATAGGCCACCTTGATACAAAGGGGTATCGAACGAATTTTGGAGGCGGATGTGGCAAAGTGTCGAAGGGATCGATGATCGTGGCTAGGGGACTTATGTCTGAAAGTTTGTATGTGGGGATCAGATCCATTACGGACCGACAGGGTATCACAAAACGTAAGACTAAACGAGGACACGTTCGAAATCGACACAATGGTGAAGATGCGGTGAAACTGGCATTGTCGAGTGGGAGTGGAACACTAATTAAGGTGGAAAATCAGTCGATGAGAAGATCGGAAATAGCAATGTTGATCGGTAGGAAACAAATCTGGGTATGGTCGATCAGACGACAGATCGGAATATAGGAGAACCGTTAGCTTCTACAGTTAGTCAATGAAGAGCGAGGAAAACTGCTGATGAGCGGGACTTTGCTCTGAAGGACGAGGTAGTATCCTTGGAGGTCAAGATTTTGGTTTTGGGAAATTTTACAGGTTTTGTCACTTCAGTTAAGTTAGGGCTATGGCATGCCCTAACTTGGTTCACCAGGTAATTTAGCGAACGGGGACTTTCGAGGGTGGGCACTAACCTCGAAAGTCAGAGGTGAGAGTTGTTCAACTCTCAAAGAGCATCATGTCGATGCATAAGTATCGGGCAGGCTGGCTAAGAAGAATGAATGATCACCCTACTCCAAGTGGGTGATTGTTAGAAATGGATGTCGGGTTATAGGGTTTCACCCTACTCCAAGTGGGTGATTGTTAGGAATGGAGGTCGGGTTATAGTCGAATTGCTCGATGGTAAAAGACCGATCATGGGAAACCTAACATGCAACGGTGATGTTGATCGACTTGATGGATCTTGTCGATCTATCAAGGGTATCGATCTGACGATTTTGATGAGTCTATTTGATAGCGATATAATTAGACTTGGATCGGGATTCAAGAAAATCGAAGGAGAAGTATATTTCCTTAATTGACCAATGAAATATATTGAATAAGATATTTAGATATATCTTATTGGTTGCATATATGGAAGAAGATATGGATATATATCTTATTGGTTATATATATGGAAGAATATATGAAGATATATTCTACCAGTGATATATATGGAAGAAGATATGAAGATATTTTCTGGAGATATATATAGAAGAATATATCTTGTTAACTATATATATGGAAGACGCGGTTAAAGATATGGAAATATAATATTGTAGAAATTTCTTAGATTAGATCTTAGTTTAGACTCTATAAATAAAGCCCTCATGAAGACAATTGTAATCAATTAATTCTATTTTTATTGTGATAGTGAGTTCACGTCCGAGGTTTTTCGGTCACGTGGTTTTCTCGGTTTTGGGTTTCCACGATAAATCTTGTATCTTTTATATTTCTTCATTTACATTCGGTTTTCATCGCATTAATTCGATCCGATCTTGGATAACGGGAAACCCAGATAATGAGAATTCTTTTCTTCTCCGGGAGGAGTGATTTTTTTCCCAACAGAAAGTACTTGGTGCATTAGTTAGGCCAAATAGCATAATTAACCATCCACACAAATCTAATTTAATTTTAAATGATGTTTTGCAATTATCACCATCTTTCATTCTAAACTTAGTATTCACTTCTCAAAACGATTAATAAAACAAACATGAATCATGTAATTCATCTAGCATTTAATATAAACAATGTTTGAGATAACGATACTTTATAGTGATTTTGTTGGTAGTTTGGCAATCTGTACACATTCACTATGACCCATCTGCATTGGGTACTATAAAGACTGAAACAACATAAGCGCTCAAGCTCCCTCGCACAAATCTTGGAATGACGTCAATATGATATTCAAATCCACTTATTGGTAGTGGTCACGAATGATCTTCTGGAAACAAAGAAACTACAAAACTAGGAAGATTGGAGTTAAGATCATGAATATTAAGATACACATCTTTATACATTGGTATAAAGATTGATCTTCTTCACTCAAGACTTTCCTCACATCTCTATATTTTGTATACACACTTAGTTTCTTTTCATTTTTCTCATTTTGATTGACTTCTTTTTCTTTAATCCATATACTAAAACTCTCATTCTCTCCATTTCTTTATTCACTCCCTTCGACAAATCTCTCCTTTTTTCAATGATTTTACATTTTATTTTCCATTGATCTTCATAGGCTTGGTGAGGTAAAAAAGGAACAATGATGATATTAAGAGTGTTCATGATATATGAATATCTATTGTAAAATCTTTCATGTGTGACCTTCCGATCGTATTGCCATGGTCTACGGGATATGACCTGCATGCATTTGAACAACATCACACAAGACTTCATCTTCATCGATACTTGTTTGGTTACCTTAAATTCAGTACCTTTATTCAACCATTGCAACTCGTAAGGGTGTAAATGTTTCTGAGTTGGCGATGCCAACTTTTCATCCAATATGTTGGTAGCAGTATTTGTGCAACTTCCACCATCAACAATCACACTGCATCATTTTCCATTCACAAGAAAAACGCATGAAATATATTTTCTCATTGTGGATCTTCATCTTCAACATTCTTATTCAAAGTTCTTGTTTCTACCAATAATTTACCATCTACTAGATATTTCTTTCCCTCACTTTTGGGTACCGAAGAGGTTTCATCGTTTTCCAAGTCATATGATGTTTCTAGTTCACAATTTTCTCTTAAAACCATGATTCTTTTATTTGGACATTCTTAAGCAATGTGGTCTCCGTCTTGAATCAATTCTTTCAATTTATTATGCGATTCCCTACGGTATTGAGATAGCACAAATCTTTTTTTCTCATAATGAATCCTCGCATCGATTCGATCATTAAATTCTATATTTTTCTCTTCATTGGAATGTACAATTGTGTGATCTCTTCTTGCGTTTTGAAAGTGCAATCTCCCAGTATGTTTAAGATCATCTATGAAGTGAGCTCGGTCCTCGAATCGATCATTTAGTGCGCCTAAACGTCCATTTAAACGTCAAAACTATTGTTGCATTGCTTTCAACATAAACTTCATGTCTATATCCTCTTCATCATCCACATTTTTATTATTTGAAGTTCACATCAAGATATGCGATAAAAATAGAAAATTCTATTTTTTTCTCTCTTTTTTTTGGTTTTTTTATCAAATGAACTATCTTTGCCTTTTTCTACTTATGTTTCATTATAGGGTTCTCATCGAATTATTAAAACATCAACAATGATTTCGAATTGGTGTGGAAAAAGTGGTACAAAAAGGTGGTTTTTTTGGCAAAAAGAACAGTTTTTTTCTTTCAAAAAGGTAGATAGACTGAAATAAATTAAAATAGACTGGATAATGTAACAAAGAAATATGTGGAAATGTAAATGATAAGTACAAAGTGATATGAAAATTTTGGGCACAAATCAAATTCAATTGAAATTTCAAATTGATATGTAATTTTAATTAAGATGGAGGCACATGAAATTCCTTTCCTTTTGACAAGGAATAAAAGATTAACAAACACAAATTTACAAAGAACTTAACATATAAACTTTCTTTCTTTAATCTTTTTATTTATATATATTTTTGAATATATGTTTTTTGAATTCCAAGTACGCAAGTGGTTCTATTTAATCTTAAGAATACCACTTAATGTGACCCCCAAAGTTAGATAACTAGTAACTCACACCTTGATGTGATCCCCAAAGTTATATAACCCGTTACCCACAACATAATGGAATAAACGAAAGAAACACAAAATTGTACTAAAATAAAAGAAGGATAAGGTGCCACAATTAGATATTATAGAAGAAATTGAAAGTAATAAACAATGAGAACGCAACAAGATAAATCTTGATAAGTTCATAAAAGAACTTAAGGAGGAACCCCTCTAACAAAATCAATCAAAAGTCCTCAATTTCAAGTTCTAGAGGCTTTTTTAGGAAAACATAATAAATTACTCTAATTTGACCTACAATGTCTTATTTTCGACTCAACTTTGGATATTACTTAAATTGAGCATAAATTTAACTAAACTCAATAAGATAAAAAAACATGATGAGCTCTATCAAATCAATCATCAATTAACCGTATAATTCCTTTGCTCCAAGAATAACCATTTAAGTCTCCGAATTCCACTAGCATCTTATTGTCGAGTCAATTTTACTACTCTCATCACCTATGACCATTGTTTCGTTAGTATTGTTCTTCAATGCAATGTCATTACTATAGAAATTCATGATCCAATGGGTCGGGTGAGTGTCCGTGTAGCCCAGTATATAAAATAAGTGAATCACATTGAAAAAGGATGGACCAAGCGGTTTCAATGTGATTCTATTCTCTTATGAATTGAGATACATCGAGACTTTTCCTGTCAATTGAATCCTGAATTTGTACAATTACGGCGTACCCCAAGTGATAATCATTCAGATATGATTTTGAATATCAAATATCTTTTCTAGTATTGGTTTCATATTTATTATATTTAATATTAATCTCTGTTTATTTTTTAAGGTTTGATCTAGGGTAGGGGTGAAAACGAACCGAATCAGTTTGCGAACCTCTCAAACCGAGCTCGTCAAGGTTCGAGTTTAATCTAGATTTACTTGAGCCGAGCCGAGCTCAATTCGAGTTCAAATTCATAGTGAATCGAACCTCAAACCTTAAATTTATAATGAATTGAGACGAAACGGTTAGTGAGCCAATTATATATATTATTAATATAATATTATTTATAGTACAATGTAGGAAAAATTTCATTTTTAGTCACTCAAATTTGATTCAAAATCAATTTAAATTCTTCAAATCAAAAAAATTCAAATTAAGTCCTTCAAATTTGATATATTATCAAATTTAGTCAAAATCACTAAAATACCCTTAAGATTAAATATATTTAGTAAATATGGTTAAATTTAATTTCCCTATATATAATCCAATGCTGTAATCATATGAATTTTTAAACTTTATACTAAAAAATAATTTTTAGTGAACCGACTCAAATATCGTTGTAATTTTGGATTAAGCATTTTCTTTATATAGGATATATATTGCTGATATATTGGTTGTTATATCAAATATCAGGTTATACTACTCGATATCATATTTTATGGTCATAGTGATTTATTGTTGAGTGATTTACCACTCGAAAAAATTATTGTCGAGTGATTTATTTGCACGATTTCCAAATTGTGAGCTATTTTGAGATTATTGGTGTTAAATGTGCTTATATATATGTGAATTATATTATATAAGTATCGTATTGTAGATTATCTAGGATGTGTTCCTTGGTTTTAATCAAATTGTTATTTAATTTATTAAAAATGCAGATGATTAAATATTTATTTTAAGTTAATAATTAATATATAGTAGAAATGATCGATATATCAATATAAAGTAATGTTTAACACTTAAATTTACGTCTTGAATTTTGGTCCGAAATTTCTACGAAATTTCGACTGTTTTACCAAAAAAATTATTTTTAGTACATAGTCAAGAGTTTCCGTTATTAAAAGTTTGTTCGCAAATGTTAATTTAATCGCAATTACTATATTTATTTGAGCTTGAGAGTATTTTAGTCATATTGGACTAAAATTGATAATATATTATATTTGAAGGAGTTAATTTGAATTTGTTTTAATTGAAGGACTAAAATTGATTTCGATGCAAATTTGAGGGACTAATAATGAAAATTTTCCCTAAAATATATATTATTTTTAATTATTTTGAACCTGAAATTCAAACTCAAACTGAATCTGAACCTCAAACAATAGATTTTATGGTTTTTGAACCCGAACCAAACTTCGAATCGAACTTTGTATATTTTGAACCGAACCCGAACCTTAAAAACGGTAATTTTCGGCTCGGTTCATGTATACCCCTAGGATAACATAGTGTACAAACAATATTCTCCTAAAATACAATAAAAAATGGAGAAGGGGGAATGGGGATCATCGCATTGTGAAATTAGTATTACTATAGTGTTATCTATAGGTGTGATACATATTTATTTGTGAATAGAGTTTACCTGAATTTTGTATTTCGTTAGTTCTCTCAAATCTCGGATTTCTTATATTAAAATTTAATTTTTCTTTATACGATCACTTGTCAACGATCATCAAACAAAAATACAATTTGTATTACTCACTTATCGCATTTACAACGGTTTTGAAATATATTAGATTTAAAAAACATAGTTTAAATTTTTCGGAATTATTAAACTTGATTTGGAGTAAATTGAAGAAAGACTCGACCGCGTACCTTTCGACTTTCGTGCCATGACAGAAATTTCAGAAATTTTCAGAAATTCTTCCCTATTTTAAATATAAGAAAGTGTTGAGAAGATATTGAAATTGAGAAGGAAAAATGTTCTCTATCATCCTACCGTTATAGCCCGATTATGCATATTTAAATGCAACCCTAGAAAACCTAATACGGCACACATGACAACCGACTAATAATCTAAATGTTACACATGGTGTGGGTCGACATCTTGCCGACCCTACACACATCAAATGACGATCGTTCTTTGTATCGTTCGATTCCATCCACTTGAGTATTCCCCAAGAGTACCACTCGTGCTTTGTATCTTTCGATGGTTCAATTGGCTTGATTTTGTAAACCACTTGCTACCTAGCGCCTGTTTTCCCATCGGCAGGTCCTCGAAAGTCCAAGTTCCATTAGACTCCAGAGCGCGTATCTACTTGCTCATTGCGTCTCGTCACTCCTTATTTCGCAATGCATCATGAAAACCAATGGGTCCTACATGGACTGTGTCATAGCTCTAGCAAAGGTTGTGTGGGATAGAGTGAGTCGACGATCAGTAATAAACTTACAAATGGGATACAAACATTTACCCAAGACCCTTTCTGGAGGTGGACAATCAACAACAATAGAGTTTACGTCTACACACGAGCAATTGAACAAACATAATCTCGAAGAAGGACCGATAAGTATTTACGTCGATGACATTTGTCCATGGGAAGGATGTCGCTTGTGACTACACCTTCAGCAGGGGCAGGAGTAGGGTGAGGAGTGGACAACAAAGGAGTGTTGTCGATTGACAACGAGTGAACAATCGGTTCATTGGTCAAGGGAACTGATGTATCAGTTGACAACGAAGGGGACTGACCGATCGACAAAGAATTGATGGATATAGGAGATCGGCCGATCGACGATGAATCAGTCTACAGTGAGGATTGACTGATCGACGAAGGATTGGTCAACGATAGCTAAGAATCGTTCATCACAAAGGATCAGTTGTCCATGATGTGATCGATGGAAGGGGATGAGCCATGAAATGAGAAAAAAGTTTCGAAAAAATTTACGTCTCGAGAAACAAAGAATTTTTAAGATTTGATATCGTTCAACGGCCACCCCTTTTGATTGGGATGGTATCCGGACAAATAGGCATGGTCGGCTCCTAGATGTAAATTTATCCATGTAGATGTGATAGTGGTGGGGTTATCCATACAGAATTTCACAAGGACTACGATTGTCGAGGACAAAGGAAGAGACTTAGTTAATTAAATATACCACACTTGAACTACTTTTAGAGAGAGGAAAGGACAGACATGAAGGGAATTTAATAAAGACTACATTTAGAGAGAGGCACAAGAATGAGAAAGAGAATGACGAGGAAGACTTTAATAACGTAAATGATTCCCTTTCATTTAGAGTGAATCAAGTCCATCCTCAAATTAAGGAAGATGTTAAATCCATTGAAGAATTTGTTTAAGTTACCAAATTTATGGAGATACTCTTGAATAAATTAAGAAATATTTAATGTTTAGATATTTCATTCTTCCTTAAATATTTAATCGTTTTAATTTTTTATACTGTTGAATAGGAAAATAATGTCGGATCTCATCAATAAAATTTTTTTCTTCATTTTTCAGAATAAGGCAAACACAGATGCCGACAGACACACACACGAATGAAAACAATGCGGTAGAAATATCAAATATAGAAATAAATCAAAAACGACAATCAACTTCAACAAATTAACGACAAACTCACATACATACCACTTCTGACACCATGAAGAAACTGTAAATATGAACAAGAAATAAGAACATGGGAGCCCAAAATCCTTTTTTATTGAACAACCGACAACAAATTTACAACTCTAAACTGTATTTATACTACACCACTTTACAATATTACCATGTGAGATTACATTAATTACAAAAAGTATATTATTATTCTTCAACAACACATGCCAACAAATGGTTGACTAAGCACAGAAAGAGTAAAAGAAGATGCCTGATCTCTTTAATGAAGGACAAGAAACCATAAATGTGAAATAATATTTTATTGATTAGAACTAACATAATAGTCGTATTCAACATAATACAAAATGTGAACGATTACATTATATATAGAACAATTAAATATCTAAACATTTAATATTTCTTAATATATTAAAACTTATCTACATAAATTTTGGTAACTCAAATTAATTCTTCTATTGATTTAGCATATTCATTATTTTGAGGTTTAACGGGATCCACTTTTAATTATATATAATAATTTCTGTTATAATCCTCCTTCAAACAAGGCCGTGGTGGAGGTGAGGTTTTCCATAGAATAAGAGCTTATTTCTGATTGTTTGATTCAAGAGTTTGTATATGATGGGAACTTCGGATCCCGGTATCCCGGACCAGATGAGGCTAGAGTGTTGCTAGGCCGGCCCAAGTGATGGAAATCGAACCTAAAGGTCTCATATCCAACTTGTAATAAAGATTCCAAACTTGGGCAGAGCTCATTAATCAATAGCCAAGGCTGAAGGATAGCGTTGCGCGTCATTTGTTGCTTCTGGGATCGATCTAAGGGATCGGTCCAGACGGTTACAGCCCACGCGTCTTGTGCTTCTGGTTTGACCATGCCTTCCACGCTTCGGGCCCCAATCACGCAGACTGCACTTCAGGTTCAACCACGTTTTTCGGCATGGGAAAACGATCTTGTCAGAGGCGGTTACAAGACGTGATCTACACACGTTTTCTAATCTATAAATATAGAGCTCGATGGCGAGCTAAGTAGAACACTTTGGGCGCGCAAGATCAGCTAAGACTCTATTGGTTTATCCCATTGCGCTTTCTTACTTCCCCTCGTCTTTTTCATAGGCCTTGCTATGTGTAACCATGAATTGTTTCATTAATGAATCGGCTAAGAGCATTTTCAGCTCTTAGTCATGTGGTTTTTTCCCCTTTTCCAATGGTTTTCCACTCTAAATTGAATGTGTCGATTGTTCTTTTAATTTCTAATCGCTTCCCACATTTCAAACAAATTCAAACCAAGTTCGTTTTATTATCAACCGGACTACTGTTGATACCCACCCCTGATCTTTTGACCACAACAATATGATTGATTTGTGGAAAATGTGATATTGGTGTACGATTTGGGTGTGTCGGAGAAATTTGATCTCCTAATTTTGTGATATGTGGGTTTGCTTTTGTGGGTTCGGATTTGGGTGGTTTGTTTCAAGAAGATGAAACTTTAGTGTAGAAATGTGTAGAATCTCATTAGCAATTAGGTTAAACAAGATATTTTTTTGGTGATTAAGAGGAGAAAGTTTGAAAAATAAGATGTAAGAATTGTATGGATTTTGAATCTTGAAACCGTTGGGTTTTTTGTTTGTGAAAAAATGGAAAAAAAAATAATCTGGGGGAAGAGAGGTATAAATTTGTGAATAAAAGTGCTTTTACTTTAGGGAACAAAAGCTTGTAAGATATCTAAATATTTGGGTGGATAAGTTTGTAAGATATCATGAGCAATTAGGGAACAAAAGCTTTGATACCATGATTTAAAACAATAAATGGAGAATAAATATTTTATTGATGAGAACCGACATCATAGTCGTATTCAATATAATACAAAATGACAATGGTTACATTATTGATAGAAGAATAAAATATCTAAATATTTAATATTTCTTAATTTATTCAAAATTATCAGTATAAATTTTAGTAACATCAAATCTTCCTTAATTTGATGTTTGACTTGATCTACTTTTAATTAATCGGAATCATTTCCGTTATCACGAAGAAAGATAAGCAATGAAGGTGAGCATTCTGCTTCCATAAATCTTTTTGAGCCTATTCAAACATCTTGATTTAAAATTGTCATAAATTGAGGCTTCCTACACAGAATTCATAGATGAAGCTCAAGCTAACACTTCTCGCTGTAAGTGTCCAATCTAATGTTAGTTACTGAATCATCATCTACAGCAAACTCTCAATTGCTACATTGCGTAACATAATGAATGGTAATGTTGTTGGTGAGCAAAGTATCCATCGGCAAGCTTGCAAAAACTTCAGAGAAAAGCATTGAGCTGCTCCGCCAGCGCTTTGGGATATCAGTAGATGCTTGAATTGAACTACATACAGAACATTCCTAGAGGTAAATGAATAGCATCTCAGATTTCTCTTTAATATCCTCATAATTTGACTAAAACCATTTACTGAATGTGTTCTTTCAAAGATGCCTTAGGCCATAAGTAATCCAAACCATTTCAAAGCTAGAAAACAAACTTCTGGGAATTCGAAGTATAGGATAATTGTTTTTATAAATAATAAAATACAAATAATAATAATAATCATAAATAGGATAATGAAATTTTTAGAATAAAAATTTTTTATATGCTAAAAAAAATATTTTTAAAATATTATAGAACTTTATAAGATACTTATAATATATTTTTTTTTAAACCATGAAACTTATTAGAAAATAAGTAACTCAATTTTTAATGTTATAAGAAATTTTTAAATTAAAAGGTTTACTTTTATATGTAATAATTAATAATTCAAAAGATATTTATAAAAATGATAATATATGTTGTTCATTCTCCAAATTCAAAATTTAAAGTAAATGAAAAATAATTACAAGATAATACAAAAAAGGCGAATATGTGATATTGAACAAATCTTTTGAAAGCAACCATAAAAATGTATTTTAAAATTTAACCAAAACAAATTAAAATAAAAATATTTAGACACGTCAATGTGTGTCGTATGTGCATCCATGCGTCTCCCACGTTGGACACGAGTGCGGCATTCACTAGTGCTATGATTCCTCCTCGTTGAACATCACAGATTCCATGTTTCCCTCTTCAGATATGATTCCTCCACGTATTTTTTCAATGTTATTTATACTACTTAAATTTAAATTACTTGTTTATAATTATAAATTTTATTGTTATATTTAAATTATAATACATACGCTCATTACAATAGATTTTTTAGTGAGGGTAGCGTAGTTTGAACTTTGAACAGTAAGGTTGGTATATATCTATGTTGCTTAGGTACGGGGATACAGGTGTGAGGTGTAGGGTATAGGGATACAGGATGCGGTGAATTTAGGAGTATTTAATTTAAGGTGCGTCAAATTCAAAATAATAAAATAATCAGTATAAATATTTGACGTTTTTTAAACAAAATAAAATATTAAATTAATATCTAAAAATATTAATAATAATAAACTGAATATAAAGATAACAACATTAAAAAATTTTATGAGACCAATGATCAGTCATAACTCTTCATACCGACCATATCTTTATTAAAAAAATTTTAAAAATTAATTTTTTATTAAATATGTGGGTGAATGGGTGTGTGAATCCGCGCACCCGGTGCGTTAAAACCTAAAATTTAAAGCACCCGTGTAATATATGTATATATATTTAGTTTCAAAAAAATAATAGTAACATAATTTATTTGTCAATTAGGATATATATATTAGATTAGAGGGACATACATTTATTTTAAATATTTTTTATTATAATAACATTTTTAAAATAATCTATTCAATAATGACATAGTTTAAATTTTAAAATATTGTGATTAGTGTTAAATGATTAAAATACTTAATTTATGTTAATTATGGTAATCAAGTTATTCAAGCATCTTGAATGAACAAAATTTACTTAATTAAATTTAATAGACAAACCCACATATCATGATTATTCGATGAACCAAAATAAAAGTAGCAAACAATAATAGGTGACGTTTGCTACTACCCCAACTTATGGGCGGTATAAATGACATATTCTCTAAGTTATAAATTGCAAATATTATATATTTTTTGAAGAAAATATACATTTGTAGCCCTACAATTTTAATTAATTACATAAGATACCTCAAGTTTTATACCATTTATCATTGACACTCTAACGAACTCGTTAATATTTTATATTTTATTAACAATTCTCGAATATCAAGTGTCAATTTTGTATAATTTTTCAAACAGATCTTATTTTGATGATGTCCCGGGGATTGACCGATCCGAGAGTGAACATCGGATCAACTCTGAGCCCGGAGCTAAGCCCGTTAGGCAGGAAATGAGACGCTATTCTCCTGAAAAAATTGAGTTATCCGGGTTGAGGTGAACAAACTGTTGCCGTTCGGGTTTATCAGAGAGATTCACTATACTGAATGGGTTGCAAAACCGGTGGTGGTCTCCAAGGCATACGGGAACTGGCAGATGTGCATTGACTTTACAGAAGTCAGCAAGAGATGTGAGTCGGATCTATTTCCTCTGCCACATATCGATCATTTGGTGAATGTTGTGGCCGGCAGCACAATGATGAATACAATGGATGCTTACTCTAGATACCATCAGATCTTCTTTGCTGAAGATGATCAAAAGAAATCATCATTCATGACCGAATATGGCGTTTAATGTTATGTGGTTATGCCTTTCGGCTTAAAGAACGCTGGAGCAACTTACGAGAGGTTGGTTAACGAAATCTTTAGAGATCTAATAGGCCATATGATTAAAGTGTATGTTGATGATATGATTGTCAAGTCTATGAATGATGAAGACCATATTTCTTATTTATCTCGTTGTTTCGAAGTATACCACAAATATAATCTCATACTAAATACAAACAAGTACTGCTTCGTGATCCGAAGTGGTAAGTTCCTGGGATATTATGTTTATGAGAAAACCATAGAGGTTAATCCTGAGAAAGTTCAGACTATCAATGACATGCAACCTCCGAGAACACAAGAGGAAGTTCCAAAGGCTTACCGGCCGTCTTGCTGCGTTAAGCAGATTTATCTCTAGATCCATGGATCAGGGCTTGCCCTTTTTCAGAGTATTGAGAAAAGCGAATCATCTAGACTGGACCGAAGAATGTGATCGAGCCTTCTCGGATTTGAAAACTTACTTGAGTACTCCTCATGTAATGGTGAGTCCGACCTGTGATGAACCTTTGGTATTATATCTAGCGGTATTAGAAGCCGCAGTCAGCGCAGCTCTAGTACTATTCGGGATTGACCTGTTTATTACGTAAGTCACTCCCTAGTATCGGCTGAAACTAGGTATACCACCATGGAAAAGTTCATGCTAGCGTTAAAAAAAGCTATATCTAAGCTAAAGAATTCTTTTGAAGGTCGTACGGTTTATGTCTATACTGATCAGCCTCTGAAAGTGGTTCTAAATCAAGTGGATCTGAATGAGAGGTTAGCAAAATGGGCGATTAAGATCAGTTCCTTGTATCTGAAACTCTTGCCGCGAAGGGTGATCAAGGCTCAGGTTCTCGCTGACTTCATGGTCGAAATGTCCCGATCAGCTATATTCTTAAACCAGGAGGATGATCGATGGACCATTAATGTGGATGGATCAACCTTCAAAGGAAAAGGAGCGGGCATTACCCTCACAACTCTACAAGGTGATCTTATTCATTCCGCAGTTAAGATCTCAATTTCTAGGACAAATAACGTAGTGGAATATGAAGCCGTATTATCGGGAATGACCCTAGCATGGAATATGGAGGTTGGCAAAGTGCGAATGTTTTCAAATTCCAAGTTAGTCGTGGAACAATTCGCATGAAGATTTGAAATGCATGAACTCATGATGAAACTGTATCGTGCAAAGGTCCTAGAACTATCTAAAAAGTTCAGCGAGTTTTGACTTATCATATGCCACGAGAGCAAAATAAGGTTGCCGATGCACTCCCCAGATTGGCTGCAAGCGTACCTGATATAGGACCGGGCACTATATCGGTCCATATCCAAGACCGACCTTCAGTCGAGATATCGGTGACCGAAAAATTAATTGAAGAAATCAGAGCTTTATGCCAGGAACTCCAGGGTCTAAATATCGGTACTACTGAATCTCCCTGAAACCACTTAGATGGACCCCCTTTATCAAATATTTGACTTATGGATATCTTCCCGAAGACAAGTCGGAGGCTAGAAAAATAGAATTCGGGGATAAAAGATATGTCTTAAGTGATGGACGATTATTTAATAAGAGTTTCAAAGGACCGCTGTTACGATGTCTGTATCCTATTGAGACTGAAGCCGTCAAGATTTATGTTCATGAAGTGACATGCCGTATTCATTCAGTGGCCCGATCTTTATATCATAGCGTTATCATAGCCACTTATTTTTGGACAACATTACTCGAAGATGTCAAAAAGTATACCATGCTCTGGTTCCACAACTGCCTAGGGCTCCTCTATCGGTGACGCCATTACCTTGTCCGTTTGACAAATGAGGAATTGATATCCTTGGACCTTTCCCTCGATCAGTAGGGCAACGAAAGTTTTGCATCGTGGCAATGGAGTATTACACTAAGTGGATCGAAGCTAAAGCAGTAGCCATTATTTCTGAGAAAGTCGTAAAACACTTATTATGGAGAAATATTGTCAGTCGTTTCGGGGTACCCCAAGCGTTGGTATTAGACAATGGGACCCGGATTCGCGGATACAAGGCAAGACGAAGGAAAAGAGAGGACCCTTTGGATGCAGAAGAACAGACTGTTACGCTGCCCAGATTCTTACTGCTTTCTATACGTAGTCATTTTCATTAGCCTGTTGTGTAAAAACTTTTCCTATTTTCATTAGTGAGCAGACCAAGAGCATAATCGGCTCTTGGTCGAGTGGTTTTCACCCTATTTTACGGGTTCCACTATATATGCTGTGTTCTTCTTTGAAACTTAATGGCTCTCCACATCTTTTATAAATTATAACCCAGTTCGGGATTGAAAATCAAGTTAGAATATTTTGGAGGGGACATGAACAATATCTACGAGGTTCAATGGGCTTACGGAACTACACCCAGCTCGACGACTCTGGAATCATCGTTCTCACTGGTATATGGGTCCGAAGCAGTCAGCCGGTTGAGGTGGCCATCCGATCGTCTAGAATAACTCAATATAATGAGCATATGAATGGCGAAATGAGATTATTAGATCTCGAGATGATTGAAAAAAAGTGAAATTCGATTTACACAAACCATGCAATGTGCCCGTAATAAACGGGTCCTACTAAGGGAGTTCTATGAAGGCGACCTCATCCTTAGAAATACAAGGGTTCAGAGGAACGTCGGAAAGCTTGACAGAAATTGGAAAGGACCCTACCGAGTTCTGAAGAAATTGGAAGTTGGGGCTTACAAATTGGAAACATTGGATGGTGGCGAGATCCCCCGAACTTGGAACGTCATGAATCTTAGGAGGTATTTCTTTTAAATCTTTGATTATCAATGACGATTCTAGTCCAAAAATATATTCTTCTAAATATAGACGGGATACAGAGAGGTATAACACAAACTGTTTCTAATTAAATGATGGACCGACCATGGAGTTAGATCTTATAGACGAGTCTAGATTGGTTACTATAGTCATTCATCCGTAAGGCTCTCAATTAGCAGTGACCGCTCTGACAAGTCAGATACTTATGCGTTTGCCTAGTCCCGAGGATGAGTTGCGAAACTCCCAGAACTCACTACGAACTAAACATCCGCTTCGACGGCCTTCATTCTTAGGAAACAATCCTTATACCTTTGAAACTTGCTATAAAAGAATGAATAAGGGCTTGGGATAGCACATCAAAATACAAGTTAAGGCCCGACTTCAGACATATGCAGAACCGAAGCTTGGCCAACACAGTCCAAAAAACTTAAATAGAACTGGGGCTTCGTCGAAGCTTGCCATGGGACTCATAGTGAACCGGGGCCACGCTTTTCCAATATGATCATGATCCCAATGACGGAATAAAAACGGTCCGTACATGCACCGTAAGTCCAATACAATTGAACCTAGTCAAATCTAAACCAAAGGTAAGATCGTGGACCGAAGAGCACGCGCTCACCAGTCAACCCCGATCTTATACTCATCAAAATTAAGAACGAAGAGCTTGCACCAAACGAGCTTAATTGGTTGTAAAAATTAAATTTAGTTCTCATAATCCTATTCTAGCTCTAAACAGATGAAATGATAAGGGAGGAACTAGTTATTTTATTTAGAATAAGTAACAAAACGGGGGTACAAGTTCATAAACATTCCAAATCAATCTGCCCCTCTTCCTTATCCTTATTCTCTTTCCCCTTCGGTCCGGCCCAAATTGCAATCTGCTTCAGCTCTTTTTGCTGCTCAGCAACTTTCTGGATGACCGCTCTTTCCATTTCATCGAAAAGGGGGAATACATGATCGTCCTCCAAAACGGGCTCTTCCAGAGAAGGAATTGCCTGAAAGTTTTCATCATTCTCCAGAGGATCGATAAGCTTCCACCTCTCATCTTCGCGGGATAGCCCGAACTGCTTTGTAATCTGGTCCCGCATGTTTCCTATGTACTAAGCGATGTATGTCCCATGGATGTTATATGCCAAAGCAAATAACAACAGGGACCGAGTGAACCCAAAGACTGCCTCCCGGACCGAACAATCAGCCGTGACGGGGGCCTGAGCGAGATCTTCTTCCCAGCTCGCCTTTTCTTCTTAGGCCCGAATGAGAAGTTCGTTCAGTTTGTTTCTCTTCTCCTTAGCTCGAGCTTATACTTGACGCATCTCCTCATCTTTTTCCCGCAACCTGGCTTCTAATTCCGCGACCCGGGACTTTGCGAAATCAGCTTCCTTCTGAGGTGTTTTATAATTTCCTCCACCACTCCTATAACCCGAAGCGTGGATCCTTTGCCGATGGAAGGCTGCCCTATTCAGCGCAAGGTTATTGTGCCCGCACAAGTAGTTGTGATTTGGGGATTCCCTCCCGATGACGACCCCAAAGGAACCATCGTGCCTCCGATCGTTGATTCCAAGGGACCCGCATTACCCGCTGCTTCCTACTGACCTCCGGTAGCGCGAGCGGAATCCGCTGCCATACGCTTAAACCTTGAGCTGGTTATCGTCTCTGTTGAACTTGCAATAGAAATACATAAGGATCAAGGGATGAGAGCTAAATAAAAACACACTCCGTACCCGATCCTTGAGATGGATCTGAACAAGAAAACACCCCTTTCAAGGCCGGGGCTCCGGTCCTACCCGCTGTCCCTATCTCTATCAATCTTTTCTCCCGAAGCAGGTCTACTCGCCTAAGCCGTGCTTCGGGAGAAGGGAACATTGCTAACGTATCTGCGATGTCTTGACGAGAAGGGTTCAACCTAGTTCGGTCCAACCTACCTATGTGTGGGTGGGTTTTGATAGGCCACACCTTCAACAAATCCTCATTCGGAACCGTCATCCACACATAACATGACTCCCATTTGTGAAAGGGATTCCTCCTTATCGACTATGATGCACTCTTTTGTGCGAAACGTTATATAATACAACCTATGACACCCTAACAATCCCTTACCCTTTCGGAATCCAACCAAAAACAAATTGAAAAAACGTTATAGAGTCGGGGCTACCCCCTACTCGTGGCAATAAAAGATAAATGTCACTATATACAAATAGCTACCCGGAAAACATGGTATAGGTAGGACAATGAATTTCACGAAGTACTGCCGCCACAAAGGGATGTAGCGGAAAACGTAACCCGCACTTCAGGGAGACATAACTGACAGGAATGGCACTCGCCAGAACGTTCATTTCCGCTGGAAGGAAACATGGAACATCTTCTTTTCCTTTCTAAATGTAATAATGAGCAGGAATCGAAAACCTAGACCTAAGTTCTTCGATATCTAGTTCGAACATGGCCGGTATCTAACTTTACGAGGAGCCGTGACTATTACCTTAGAAAAACTTGTTAAGGGGGTCGGAGTGTGAGTGAAAACGAAGATCGTAGAAGGTTTTCGCCGTAACGGATTTTTTTTGCAAATGATTGTAGGGATGAACAGTCCCCAAAACCCCGATTTAAATAGTAAATTCCCTACCAATTGCAATCTAGCACGTAGGTTTACCGCAGACGGCTACAGTCTGTACGCTCTCATCTCGCCTGTCAGGTAACAGAATACGAAAGGGTGATGGTCTAGATTTTAACGTTTAAATAAATGTAATGCGAAATAACCGTTACGTTATTTTGAAACTCAAAACCAGTGTTTCAAGTTCACTAAGTGTAGGATCGGTCTCTAGGACGCTTTTCATAATCGGGTACAGTCCCTGGAATGCCCGAGCGATGGTCATGCCAAGACACTCTCATCATCATATAATCGGCCTTACATCACCTTTACGATAACGATCAAGCCCGAGGGGCTAGTGATGAGGGCTCCAAGACCGTGTACCACATAATGGGCAAGGCCTAACCTTAGTGGGCCAACCCAGATGACAAAAGGCATCTTAGAGTGACTTATTTGTAATAACCGGTCAGAAGGCCACCTAGTGTTTAGTACCGAAGATGGAGTTGGCGTAATTAAGAATGTCTGGGGACCGGCTTATTGAATCGGTTCAAATGGGTTGCAGCCCACGTGTCTCATGCTCCGGGCATCTGCATGCGTTCCACACTTCGGGTGTGATCACGCAGTTAGCACCTCAAGCCCAACCACGTTTTTCGGCGTGGAAAAACGACCCTATCAGAGACAGTTACAGGGCGTGATCCACACGTGTTTTCCATCTATAAATACATAGATAAGAGATAAGCTCAGGAGGACATTTTGGACGTGCAAGAACATACTGCTCTTCTGGTTAACTTCTTTGCGCTTTCTTATTTCCCCTTGTCATTTTCATAAGCCAAATGTTTGTAATATGAATTGTTCTATCAATGAATCGGTTAGGAGCGTTCCCTACTCTTAGTCAGGTACTTTTTTCCCTTTATCCGAAGGGTTTTCTACTATAAAATTCCATGTGTCGATTATTCATTTTCTACTTTTAATTGTTTCCCTATTTTAAATAAATTCAAACCGAGTTCGTTTATTGGCGAATCAGATGACTGTGGATACCCCTAGTCTTTTGACCACAACAATTGAGTAATTGATCAAATTGGTCTATTTATGTAATAAAACAATCTTTAATTGTTCTAGTTAGAATGTTATGAAAGCAAATATGAAAAATAATTATTAGAAAATAAATGAGAAGTTGATAGTTTAACTAAATTATCATTCTCAAAGTTATCTTGCTAATATTGATCTTCTTCAATATCATCATAATGTAGTCAACATAATCAATTTTGAGTGCATATAAGTGACTCCACACTTTTCGATCTCAAAGAACTTCTATAAGAATCAAAGACTCGTCCAAGAAATTGTGATAGAAATTAGAATAATGCCCTAAACTTTATAGAAATTAGAATAATGCCATAAAACCTTAAATTCAATCTAATATTAATAATTGAATGATATGTAGCCCATTTAAAAATCTAAAAATATTTAAATATTTTTAAAATTAATTTGGTATTCGGTATATACCGAATTTTCATTCTTATTACCGAATAACAAACCAAATACCATAATTTCATAAAATCAACTACCAAATTGAATACCAAGTACCAAATATCGAATTAACAAAATTTTGGTATGGTATTTGGTATTCCAAAATTTTTACTCAACCCTAGTGCCGTTCAGTTTTTGGCGTACCAGTATAAAAACATGGCAATTTAGACCTATGTTGCGTCGAAGCTTCTGACTACTGCCGCTCCCGCTTCGGAAGCTTACCGAATCACATCGGACTATACGAAGCTTACAAGAAGCACTTCATTTTATAAAAAAATTTGACAATTGATTTTAAATGTTGTTGGTCATTAATAAATAATAATTTTTATTAACATAAGATTGATGAGTTGTGCAAATGTCCTATTTCAATTTTCAAGATTCAAATAATGATTATCATTATAATTTATATAATTATATTTATAAGAGTGGGTAAAGAGCAGCTTGGAAATTTGATTCTTCTGAAATTTCTGCTTTAGTGATTTGGCGAATCCGTTTTGACGGATCCAAATATCATAGATTTAGACACTCAAATTTTTATTTGACATTTGCATTCCCTATACTTTAATAGTTTTGCCAGAAGCGATCCACATGTGACAAAGTTAATCCTCAAAATTTGAGAGTTAATTTCATCATATACATTTAATGTTTAGGATTATATTTACCAAAGATGATTATATTTACAAAAAAATATAATTTGAGAATTAGTTGTCTAAAAAAACTTTAATTACTAAATTTGCCTAAATAAAAAATGTTTAGAGACAAAATATGGAAACCCCTTAATATTTAGTGACTATTCAACTACTAATGAAGCGCTAAACTAGTTATCCTGATAGTTTTTAAAATATTATTTACCATACGTGTTTAATATATATAAAAATCTTTAAATAATTTTGGTGACAATCCGAATTGAATTGGTAAAACATGCTGAAATACACATTTTTGTGTTGACATGTACTATAATACAATTACAGATATCAAAAGGAAGAATAAAAGCTAGACATAAGGGGAGCATGCTCCATTTTGTTGGTCACTAGTGAGTTGAGAGCAAGGTGAAGGGCTAACCTGAACAGTAGAACCCGACACATCGGAGCATTGCCACGGTAAATACCGACCTCCAGCTTTACCAAGAGATGAACATTTGTTAGACATATCCCTGTAAAAGGAGCATCTTTCAAGCCATGAATAAGACCTGGTTGTAGAACATCAACACCCCATACATTCTTTATCATTATGTCTTTCAAAAGTGGTAAAGCATTTGGGTTGTAATTATCATCAGGGTGATCCCCAATATCACCCGCAATCTTTATCCCTTGTCTTGAATTCTCAATGTAAATATTCGATACCGTAATGTTTCAAATAACACCTCTTCTTCCGATGTTCGTTTTCAAATGAATACCAACTCCCATTTTCAATAGTGTTATATGTTCTGTTAAGATATCGGAAACCCCACCTGAGTTTCGCTCTCTACTGCGATTCCGGCGAATGGGGATGAGCCGGTTATTTGTCTGATTGAGATTCCGTGGCTGGATAGACCGTATTTGATTCCATATTCATCCCAGCCACTTTTGATGGCTACAAGGTCATCTCCTGTGGATATGTAACTATCCTCTATACATACATCAGCGCTTGAATCTGCAGTGGTTTTAGAGTATATATCAGAAAAACGGTGTATCAATCGATCACATTTACAAAGTATTACAATACCAGGATCAATTCCATCTGTGTTCGGAGAATCATACGGTGCCAATATAGTCAAGTGGTGAATAACAACATGGTTAATGTAAAAGGGAACAAAGAGTTAAACTAGAATCATTTGAATCCCATAAAACTACATTTTAATCATTACCTGCAATATACAGGGTGTATGTTCCAGAATGGTGATTTATTTAAGGTAAAATTGGAGATTATGATGTCTCTGGAGTTCATCAACTCAATAAGATTAGGCCTCGTATATAGAAGAGTTCGTTGCCTCAAAATGTCCCACCATGGACCACCTTGGCAGTCGATCGTCCCATTTTCACCTAGATAACGAAAAAGACGTAATATACATATAAGTTTCTATATCAGAAGATCATGCAGTGTGATATTACCCGAGTATATTCTCTTGTATTTATCCTTACCCGGGGGCTCGTCCGACGTGGTTATGTAGTATTTTCGGTATTTTCATATATTATCACAAGGCATTCCCAGGGGTAGTCTCGTAATTCAGGCTCGCTGGGCCCCGTATAAAGTTTTTGTAGGCGTTTTGAGATGTTTTGAGTTATCCCGGCCCCGGACGGAGCCAGGGGCATTTTCATAATTTGCCACCCGGGAGCACATCGGTCGGGTGCAACGATGTTATGTGGTTGCGTATTCACTGCTTGGAGGCAAAGAACTAATTTGCGAGGTTTTCCGGTATTTTCTCATCGTATTTCCGACTAATATCTCGACCGGGATAGGTTCCCGAAATTTCGGGATCAGCATGACATTTATTATATTATAATTGGAGGTTATTTAAGTGTTTTGGGCTAAGTGAAGTAAACTGGGTTTATGGGCTCAAGTAAGTGAAGTTGGGCTGGATTTCTCTATAAATACAAGTCTCAGTGCATCTGGACGGGTTCAGACTGTTATCACAATTTCCAAGGCAAAGTATTATTCTGAATACTATAGAGTCGCGACTTTTCGTCCATAGCCGCGACTTGTTGCCTGCCTCCTAGCCTGAGTCGCGACTTATTGATCTTCATCCCGCATCCGCGACTTGTTGTTGGTACAGTATATTTCGCAAGTTATTGCTCTGCTGCACGCAGTCGCAACTTGTTGCTACCCAGCCTGTCTCGCGAGTTGTTGCTGATACAGTGTATTTTGCGAGTTGTTGACCACAACTCGCGGCTGCCAGCCTTTCGAGCTCGACTGAGTGTTTTCAATAGTTTTTCGAGCCGTTTTTGTCCGTGTTATTATTATCACCTCATTGTACTTGTATCCTTTGATTATTATAGTTGAAACCAAGGTAGAGCCTCGTTCTCCCGAGGCCGTAAGCTCACACATTGTGAGCCCAACCTCGTATATCGCTCATGTCCTCATAACAAAATAATTTCGAGTAATTAAAAACTGACTTATCTAAAAATAAACACTCCAAAATATTTTTAGACTAGATCAGTTTGGTGCCGTCCGTGGGGACCGAGATTTTTATCCCATTGAGAGCTTTATTGCTGAGTTTGGATTTCTATTATCATGAGTACTCGGAATTCTGGTGAAGATATTTTTGATGAAGAAATTGAGGTGGATCCTATTTCTCAGGTTAATGATGAGTTTGCTGCGTTACCGGGGGCTCGGTCGTCAGTTCTGGAGGAGCCCCCTGCTCAAAATATAACTATTCGGCCCTCCCGGAGCGGGTTTTCATCAGGAAGGGCACCCAATTTTTACCCTAAATCACGCCAGTGCTTATCTAAGTGTTATGAATTCACAAGAGTTGGCCGAGTTGCGGTCCGTAATAATGCCCGCCTTTCGCCACCTGCACGCTCGAGATCTGCGGATCAAACGAAAATAGATGAAGATTTGGAAGAGCAAAGGCGTAGTTTAATCGCTCAGTTAGAGCAATCGAAGCTCAAAGGAGAGCCCGGATGAACAATGTTACCCCGGAACCCATGAATGATGAGGTGCCAGAGGAGGATACCGATCGCGTTCCGGAACCGCAAGCAAATACTGCAGCAACCGGAGAGCAGAACGATACTCTGCAAAAGATTGGAGAGTTGATCGAGTTAAAGTTTAAGGAGATGAGTGGGAAGATAGAACAAAACGAGGCCAGGATGAATCAATTGGAGGCCAACTTGGCTCTTGGCCAGGAAAGGAGACTAGTGTACGGGGAGCATACCCGAGATATTCATCAGACCTCAGCTTATGAGGGAGATTATATTGAGAATGAGAGGGTTAATGAGCCCACTCGCAGTCGAGGAAAATTTCTGCCATCAATAGAAGTTTTGCAAAGTCCGTGGAACACTTCAAATGCTTTATCTCCGTTTTCCACGAAAATTATTAGTGCCACCCGTTCTGAGTTTATTGAAATGGCCAAGGATTTTCCGCAGTGTCGCGGGTTGACTGACCCACATGCTCATACATCGAATTTGGAGATTCATGTAAGTTTGATGAATTTCAGTAATGCGGCCATGTGCTTCGTTTTTGCCGCTTCTCTTAAGGAATCAGCCCTCCGATGGTTTAATCGGTTACCGAGGCGCTCGATTGTTTCATATCAGGACTTTAAGGATCAATTCTATTCAACTTTCGCTCCTTTCAATGCACCAATAAAGTCTATTACTTCTTTGACCGCATTGCGGTATGATTCTTCGGAAAGGTTGTTGGGTTTTATTACCCGTTTTGAGGGCGAGTGTAGGAAGATTCCTCGGATTACTATGAGTGAGAAGGTTGGGGTGCTCCAGCTTATTCTAGATGGACACCCGTTGTGTAATTCTTTGAATAGAGACCGCCCGGAAAGTATGGAAGATATGGCTTTGAGATGTACACAGTACATCCGAGAAGATGAAGGTTTGCGAGATAATGGAGTGATCGAAGTACGGGCGTATGGTTCCCACAATATTGTTGCAAGTTGCGGGCCGGAAAAGATTGTCCCGCATGCAAAACCGAAGTTGAGAGTGTTTCCCATGTACAATTATGAGCATATTTTTGCAATTATCTAGCAAAAGAAGGCAGGTTCACTTCGATATCCTCCTACTTTGCAAGAACAAACACCGGGGACTTACGAGTCCCAAGTATTTTGTCATTTCCATCGGAGTTTTGGGCACGCAACCAATGATTGTCGGGAGTTCATGTCAAAGGTAGAAAGGTTGCTAGAGTTAGGCCAGCTTAATGAACTGATCAGTACTGTGGAGGCTCTACCCGTGTCTAATCTGGGAAAGATTGATATAAATGTCCCGGAGGGGACGCCACCTAAACCCCCAAGGGCCGATGCGCCACGGCTAAATGCAAGAGGACGTTGATATGGAGGACAGCGTGGCCAGTGTCATGGAGGTGGCCAGAGAGGATACTTTGATGGTGGTAGACAAAACCAAAGAGGCGGAGGAAGAGGAAACCACTATCGTGGTCGCGACAGAAATCAGCCGCAAAGAAATCAACAAGGGTACAGATATGAAGCTTACCCACCAGCCCCTGCGAATCAGCAAACACTTCCTCCTCCTCCGGCTGACCACAACCAGGATCAACCTATTCTGAATGTTGAGAATGTTCAACCGAGATGGGGTAAATATAGGCCCCAACATTATGACTATCGCCTGGGGAAAAAGCGTCGGCGATTCGAATCGCGCCCGCAAAATTTCTTATCAGGCATTACATCAGAAGGGGCGCTTTATGGAAGTGAACGTGGTCCAGTTAACGGATTTGGATAAAATGACAATATCGTTTGGACCAGAGGACTTATCTGGGGTTTTCTCCCCACAAGATGACGCATTGTTTGTCTCCCCTATTATTGCGAATCATCTTGTTTCTCGAGTGTTAGTCGACACCGGAGCTACTACCAACATATTGACTCTTGCGGCCTTTGAGCAGATGGCATTGAAAGGAACCACCCAACTCCAGCCCGTGCATACAAAGTTAGTTGGTTTTAATAATATTGTTGTTGCTGCTGAAGGATCTGTTTTTCTGCCGGTAAGCTTGGGCGATCACGAAATATCAAGAACTTTGATGGTGGAATTTGTGGTGGTGGATCTCCCTATACTCCCTTATAATGCAATCATTGGGAGAAGTTGTTTGAACCTATTTGGAGTTGTGGTATCCCAACCACATTTGATGATGAATTTCCCAACACCGTCAGGGGTTGGGAAGATGAAGGGAGATCAAGAGCTGGCGCGCTCTTGCTATAATGTGATGTGTAGAAGTGGTATGGATGGATCGAAAGCGAAGTTACCCGTTTGTATGGTGGAATTCTCGTCTGATGAAGTTATTGACACAAATGACGGACCGTCTCTTAGGATGTTTAAAGAGAACGATATGAAGATGAAGCCTTTGGGAATCAAGACAGTGACGATAGGTTACGAGTTGTCACTAGAGGTTGAGGAGGTGGTAATTTCTTTTTTGCAAAGTTATGTAGATGTTTTCGCTTCGTCTTATCAGGATTATGTGGGAGTCGATCCCCAAGTTTGTTCTCATAGACTCACTGTTAACCCATATGTGCGACCAGTTCATCAGAAGAAGAGGAAGTTTTCCCCAGAGAAAGAGAGGGCGATTGATGAGGAGGTGGAAAGTTTGCTGCACGCAAGATTCATGGAGCCTGTTAGATACACGGATTGGGTCGCGAATCAAGTGGTGGTCCCAAATTCGAGTGGTGGCTGGAGAGTTTGCATTGATTTTACTGATTTGAATAAAGCATGACCGAAGGATCCGTATCTGTTGCCGTCCAATGACATGATGGTGGATGCGGCGTGTGGCTTTGAATTGCTTAGTATGTTAGATGGTTTTAAGGGATATAATCAAATTTTTATGCATTGTGAGGACAAGTTGTTTACTTCATTTATGACAAATAAATGCATTTTTTGCTATAGAGTTATGTCATTTGGGTTGAAAAATGATGGGGCCACCTATCAACGTTTAATGAATTCGATGTTCAAAGATATGATCGGAAAATCTTTGGAGGTTTTTATCGACGATATATTGATAAAGAGTAAACATGGGGATAACCACATCTAGTATTTGAATGATTGTTTTGGGGTATTGAGGAAGTATAGAATGAAATTGAATCTGCTTAAGTGTGCGTTTTGTTTGAAAGGAGGCAAGTTTCTCGGCTTTATGGTATCTGAGAGAGGAATTGAGATGAATCCTGAAAAGATAACATCTATCTAGGAAATGACCCCTCCGACGACTGTTAGGGAAGTTCAAAGGCTAACTGGAAGATTGGTCTCATTGAATCGTTTCATTTCGCGATCAGCACAGAGTAGTTTGCCATTTTTTATGGTTTTGGTAAGACGAACCTTTTGTATTGGGACGACGAATGTAGCAGAGCTTTTGAAAGTTTGATGAAGTATTTGAGTAAATAATCGTTAATGTCACCACCTTTCCCTGGGGAGCAGTTGGTTTTATAGTAAGTAATGTAAAGAGAAGTTTTGAGAAAGCTGACTTGGTTAGACACAATGACAAATTTCATCGGTCAGTAAATTATGTTAGTTGGAAACCATTTGTAACGACCCTAATTTGGGCCTAGTTGTTTTGTTAAAACAAGATAATTAAAACAGAAATATTCGAAAGCATTTTAAAACATAGTTCGAAACATTAAAGTACGACTGCATAATTTAGAGTGTTCTCCGAAGGACCGGACTCTATCACCGGACAACCGACGACCTCCTTCCCCGTCCCTATCATATCTCACCTGCGTCACCTATAAAATCTGTAAAGCGGTCACAATCTATTAAAGGAAACTTCACACACACTACACATTATCTTTCTTACTTCTTGGTTACACCTGAGTTCAGGTGAAAATTTCGGGATTTTTTTACTCGGGATATCGCCCCTATAAATACATTGTTCGCCCCTCATAACTCATTTTCTCGCACGGACTCTTGAGCTCTCGCGACTTATCCTAGCTGATGTGCTTCTCGCGACCATATCGCGCGACTACTCCATTACCGTAATACGCGACTCTGTACTTCTCGCGACTTATCGTCAATAACTCGCGACGTCAGACTTACTTGTGATAACCCGCGAGATTGTACTACTCGCGACCAAACTTCAGTAAGTCGTGACTCCTTGGACCAGACTGATAACCGTAACTCGCGAGCACTGTGCTTATCACGACGATACCTCGCGACTGCCTTTGAACCTGACTTACAGCCAACATCTCGCGAGTACTGTACTACTCACGACTAATCTTCCACAAGTCGCGACTAAGGACTGAAACAGTAATTCTCGCGACTTTTCGCCAATAACTCGCGAGACACTTAGTAATATTTGTAAAAATTATTTCAAAAAATAAATTTGAATTAAATTTACCAATGACTTCCGATCACACCGAATCCTCGGGCTCCACTACTTCATCCTCAGATCATGCGGACTCCTCATCCGGTTCGGGGAGTTTCGATTCGATCACATCCACTTTTCCTCCTTGCCTTTCCACAATAAATTCTCATTTTTTCGAGAGGATCGCTCGTCTCGAAAACACCCTCGGCCCTCAAAGCTCCGCGGTTAAAGCCCTCAAATCCTTTAACCAACCTTATAGCATGCTTGCTCGGAAGTGGACATTGATTCTTGAACATTAATATTTCCCTTCGGACTGTGTCTTATACCAACCTGGACCTACCGACCGTCTTTTGACACCTCCGATCGCCACCCACGCTGTTTCTCTTGAATACTTAGAATGTGGCCTTCCCTTCCCTCTTCATCCTTTCCTTGTAGAATTGCTCTCGCATCTACGAATTCATCTTTTCCAACTAAACCCTAATTCGATCTCTCTTGTCGTCGCCTTCATAATATTCATGGAGGTGAATTCTATTTCTTTGACCATAGACCTCTTCTTTCAAATCTTCCACATTAGTACTGCCGTCAATTTTGGTGCCCAAGGTTGTATATTTTTCCGCCCGAGGCACAAGACAAGCCCGTTCCCTTTTTCTACTCCCCACTCCAATCACGACTGGAAGAAACACTTCTTTTTTGTCTGCGATGTGGGGGATACGAGGCTGTCTCCTCTGAGTCTTCCTTGGCGGTTTCCCGTTGAAGGGGAACCATTTTTTCCCGAAGCCTACGGCCCTCTTCCTCGGATGGCCCTTCCGAGACCTCTGAGGAAGGCACTCCTCGATTGCGTTAGGTCCGACAGCGCTGACTGGACAGTGAAGACCTTATTCTACGCCCCGATCCTGGTTGCTTTCAACCTCCTTCCGGTCCCTCCCCATTTTAGTAGAGAGCTACTAGGTATCTGAACCGTATATTCATATCGGGGCTAAACTTGATATTCGATTGGAAAGAAACTTAGGGACTTGATTTAACTTGTTTCAAATTTCCACCTTGCGTATCTCACTTAACTTACTTGTCTTGCAGATAAAATAATGGCTCCAGCTAAGGATCCATCAAAGAAGGGGGACCGGCTGAATTTCCTCCGTGACCTACTTGCGGAGGATGATGACCTCATCTTCGAGGCGCCACCGGGGACTCAGAACCAAACTGTCGCGGCCGAGTTGGCGTCAAGTTTACAAGAATCGGCATCCCCGACTGGGGAAATAAGATGCGACACTCCTCCACCACCACAACCTGCTGCAGCGGTGGCCAATCCCGAGCCGGTAAATGAGGATCCGGCTGCAGCAATTACTGAGAGTCCCGAAGACCTAATCCCCTTGTCTCGGCGATTTGAATACGCTGTTGAGGAGCCCACCCCCGATGAAGGCATGTACGACTTTGCCGAAACATTAGTGGATATCATCGGGGACGACGAGGAGGGCGAGATTAGCGAGGACCAACCGATGGACCCGGTGGTGGAGGAAATATGCCAAGAAACCCGTCCGGAGGGAGAGACCAGCCAAGGCACCCGTTCGGACAAGGGGAAAAGACCGGCGGAGGATCCCACCGTCTTGGAGATCGTGGAACCCAATAGA